>BSBN01000091.1:1775000-2375000 GCA_027924645.1 Cunninghamia lanceolata | reverse complement strand
TTGAAATGAAATAATACTAGCAATTGCACCTTAGTGTGTAATGGGTATATCGAAATTCGAAGAGTATTGGAACACTTTTAGTTATTATGTTTATGTAGTTAATCTTAGTTTTGTAATCCCATGATGGGTAATGATTTTATGTTTTAGTAAATGTCTCTTGAATTGTGATGGGTGGTAAAGGTAAAATTTGGAAATAATTATTCATACAAAGGTTCTGCATGTAGTTGTGTTCTCTACTTGATATTGAAAGGTACTCTCTCTCTCTCTCTCTCTCTCTCTCCATATTTATCTCTATAGGTCTCTATATATATCTCTGTCTCCCTATCTAGATTTCCATTTTTTTTATCTCTGTATGTCTATCTCTCTATCACACACTTCCTCTCTCTCCTCTCTATAAGATTTCTCATTCTCTCTATCTCTCTCCCCTTCTTTTTTCCTCTCTCCCTCCACATAGCATCTAAATGGTTGAGAAAAGAAAGATTTAATGAAATTATTAATCAATTGAAGGTTTTGATCTAATAATAGGTGGAATCCCCTATAATAATTTAATAGGAAAAAATAATATTTCTCTACATATGAATCTAGATCTATGTCCTTCATATTGCATGTATTGGTTGTTCATCCACTTACAATAACTTTATAAATTAGTGAATGTTCTAGCTCTTCATATCTCCATTTTTTAGATACAGTATAATTGAGTGGTATACCCAAATGATGCAAAGTAACTTTTGGACCTTGAGTTCTAGAGAATAAAAAAAGGATATTGGTTCTATTTAGATAAATAGGCTTCAAAACAAAAATATGCTCTCTCTCTCTCTCTCTCTCTCTCTCTCTCTCTCTCTCTCTATATATATATATATATATATATATATATATATATATATATATATATTTGTGGTTCTCTCTATCTTTTTTATCCTCTCTATCTCCCTATTTTGGTTGAGTGGAGTTGATGAATCTAGATCATGTCCTTTATATTTCATGTATTGGTTGTTCATCCATTTACAATAACTTTATAAATTAATGAATGTTCTAGCTCTTCCTATCTCCATTTTTGTAGATACAATAATAATTGAGTGGTATACCCAAATGATGCAAATTAACTTATGTACCCTTTATTGTAGAGAACAAAGAAAGGATATTGATCCCCTTAGATAAATAGGCTTCAAAATGAAAAGATGGTATCTTATGATGATCAGTTTTACATCTATGGAAGCCAAGTTTTAAATGTTTGGTTACAAAGTCTCCTTCATGAATCTTTAAATAATATGTAAATTTCTATTTAAAAATAACTTATTTACAAGACATTTAGTAAATGATATAATGCAATATTTTTTATCATAAAGTCATAGCAATGTTTTGAACCTAATAGTACATTCTATCTCTTCTATCCATCATGTCCCATTCATCTTGATCCATTGTTCATCTCTCTCTCTCTCTCTCTCTCTCTCTCTCTCTCTCTCTCTCTCTCTCTCTCTCTCTCTCTCTCTCTCTCTCTCACACACACACACACACATTCACTCACTCACTCACTCTTTCTCTCTCCTCTATATCAATCTTCCTCTTTCTCTTTATAAGTATATCTCTCCCGCCCACTCTCTCTCCCTCTTTATCTTTGTTTCTCTCTAACTTTCTATCTATATCTCTTTGTCTCCCTTTCTATCTCTATTTCTCTTTATCTGTATCCCTCTTTCTACCACTATTTCTCTCTACCTCTCTCTCACTCTCTCCATACCCCTTTATCTCTATATCTCTTTATCTCCCCCTTCTCTCTATCTCTCTAACTATCTCTCTTTCTCTATGTCCCTCTTCTCTCTCTATATCATATCTCTATCTCTCTCCTACTCTAGTTTTCTCTCTATTCCTCTCTATGTATCTATATCCCTTATCTCTATCTTGATCTCCTCTATCTCTATTTCTATATTCCTCTCTATTAATCTCCCTCCATGTCTCCCTCTCTCTCCCCCTCCTTATCTCTCTATATATTTACCTCTTTCTATACATCTCTTTGTCTCCCTCTCTATCTCTCTCTTTGTTTATCTCTCTCTCTCTCACCCCTATTTCTATCCCTCCCTTTCTTTACCTCTCTCTCTCTATATATAGAGAGAGACATAGAGAGTGACACAAAGATATATCCCTCTCTATCTCTCTATTTCTTTTTGTATCTCTCTCTCTCTCTAACTCTCTCTGTGTGTATATATATTTCTCTCTTTATCTTCCTCCTCTCTCCCCCTCTATCTTTCTCCCTTTCTCTAATTCTCTTTCCCTCTCTCTCTCTCTCTATATGTTTCTTTATCTTCCTCTTTCTCTCTTAAGTGTGCAATGGGTATGCTGGAGAGGTCCTAAAGGTGAATTATCATGTCCTTAAGAAAATGATGTGTCACTTTGAGAATAGAAACTGACATGTGGAAGATGGGTAGAGAGTCCATTAGAAATATCTTTCTTTCTCTTTCCCTCTCTCTGTCAATATCCCTCCCTCTCTATTTCCCTCCAAGTCTCTCTCTCTCTCTCTCTCTCTCTCTCTCTCTCTCTCTCTCTCTCTCTCTCTCTCTCTCTCTCTCTCTCTCTCTCTCTCTCTCTCTCTCTCTCTCTCCCTCCTAATCTCTTCATCTCTCTTTGTTCCACTTTATGGCTACATAAAGCATATTCATTTGATAGAGAGATATGAGGAAAACAAATTTAGAATTTACCCTCCCCTCTCATTCTTGGTGAGCCTCATTCACCAAGAACTAAGTGAAACAAGAGTCTTCTTAAGGGCAGTGGCTTGATCTCTCTTGTTTCTTCTCTCTCCCTCCCTCCCCCCATATTATATTTAAAATATCTAACAAAACTATAGTATATAATTGAAATAAATATGTAAAAATAAATATCATTAAAAATATGAATTTCCAATATAATATAGTTTAATATATTTAAGATTTAAAATTATTTTTTATATGGTTTTTAATATTTTAAAAGTTTATTAGCCAAATAATATGACCATATATATATGAGAATATAATAACTTATTTTAATTTATAATATATTATATTTTTTAAGAAATTGGAAAATTTTCAAAAAATAATATATTTATATTTTATATCATATTATATTTATATTTATTAACTATAGATATTCTATTATTTCTATATTTAATAATGCATATTATAGAGTATATAATATATAATAGATATAATAATTATATGTTATTTTATATATAAACTAGTAATTGATTAATAGATATATAAATATTAAATATATTAATATTATATGAAATGGAATATATATAAATAAATATTATATTATATATATATATATATATATATATATATATAACAATTTATTAATACTTAGTCTTCAAGTTCTTTGAGGCAAGACTTCGGCATATTGTTTTGCATCTCAAAAATTATTACTAATATAATAACTTCATTTTATACAAGTTGCCATATCCATTAATAAATTGAATCGGCATCAAAGCCCAAGAAGCACAATTTTGCCTCTACTTGCATGTAAGATTCTCATAATACAAATTGAAAGAATATGATTTGAGGGCACACTTTATGTGTCCATGTCCGCACCCGCCAACAATGAAGACCTCACACATGCCCTCCACCGTGTCCTTGAACCTGCTCAATCTTTCCATCTAGTTCTTTCTCCTTCCTTCCATCTCAATTCAATGCACTCATTCAATCCTTTTGTAATGGTGATCATGAGAGCCCTTTTTCATGGGCTGACAATCCTTATTCTACAAGTGCATTTCCTGAACCTTGTTTCAATAGATGACGCCTCTTTTACATAAGCAGGGCAGCTAAGTGTAAGCACCTCATTTATACTTCATCGGGCATTCAGGTACTCTGCAATGACATGCTGAGCTATGCCATCCTCTCTACCCCAAATGACCCCACCCATCTTGACCTCCTCATCCACTCATATAAGGGGAAGTAGTGCTTCTTTGCCGCCCTGCTAAACAATGCCTCATATGACTCTAGATGCACACCTACCCTCCACTCCCCTACTCCAACTACATGCTCAACTTCTTCGCCATGGTAGAGCTCCTTCTCTCCATTGCCTTGCATTGTGCACTTGGCTTCCAACATTTCTTCCAAGGGAGTCAATAGAATAAGGCTCACCAAGAAAAGTGACTTGCAGATTTTGAATAAGAACAACGAGAGCATTTGGAGTTCTCACACTGATGTCATACCTTCCACTTGTTTAGCATAGTTTGATTCACCCATTCCCTTCACCCCTATTGTAGTTGCTTTCCCTCCTACATCTTTTGATTCCTCCTCTTCCTCCCATTTCAATATAGATGCACATTTGGCATCAATCACTATGGTTTGTGGGGGTGTTCTTCTCTTGTTATTGTTGTAGTTTGTGACAAGAAGGTAGAGCTATGTTTATGTTTTTGTGCATGTAGAAAATGGGTCATCTATTGGTGACGGAGAATCAGGATAGAGAAGAAAACATAGACGAAAAAACCACTGGAAAATAGATTTCCTGATGACAGGAAGAATGGAAAAAAAAATAGGGAAAGGAAATGAATGCCCAAGATCATTTTCATTGTCTTACAATCCTTCTCAAGGTGTCTCAACCATTGATTTTACATGCTAGGTCAATTCACCTCATAGAGGGAATGCTATTGGTGTAATTAGAAAGATTCTGTTAGGCTAGGGTCCCATGGAGGGGGCTTACTAAAATTATCTCAATAGTGTTGTTGAATTTTTTTAGGAGTATTTTAAAATAAGCGATCCCATGAATCTTGTAATTGTAGGTAGGCTTAAAATTTTAAGCTCCAAAATTTATGGAAGCTGGTGGTCTAATGAGGTTTTTAGTTTAATGTTAAATAATTTAGCAGAGATTTTTTATGACCTGTACTCTTCAAGACATGACATAGGCATAAGTGTCGATGAGTTAGCTCCAAAATAGCACATGGACCCTCTCCTTTCTTCTATTGACCTCCAAGTCACCCTTGCTCTCATGGTAGAAACAAATCAAGTGGGGGTGAGACCTAGGGGTATCATGCTTGCTTGGGAGTAGGACCTCATGAAGACTGGCCATCCTGATCAAGGGCCTATTGTTGTTTTGCACTTGTCTGATTCTTTCTATGGTAGTCATGGTTCAGATAATGATGTGACTCGAAGGGTCACTTTTGACTTGTGCTCTATTAGGGTTTCTAGTTTTCCAACATCTTGATGGGTGTCTATTGTAGTCATTGATGCATCTTGTTTCTTGAAGTCTTTCTTCTATGGCTTGAACAGGTTGTCATATTTGTTCTTTATGTTGGATCAACCTAAGCACATGGTCTTGTTCTTGGTTTTATTGTGCTAGTTGTGCCTAGGTTGTAACTCTTCAATCTCCTTGAGGACTTCCCTCACCCACTCACCTATGATTCCAAGGCACATTCGACTGCTTGAACTGAGAGAGTGAATTTTAGTTAGCCTAGAGTTGACTAGTTGATTTAGTAGTGTTAACTAAGGTTTTCAAGTTGTTTTATTGAGCTAGTTAAACTTGTGATGAAACTGAGGGTTTGTGTGAACTTTTCTTGCTTTTGTATTTTCTATTGTTTTTGTATTTTGTGGATTTTTGTATGAAGTGCAAACTACAATGTATGCAAGTGACTTTTTGTTCTTTTTCTCAAATTTTTGAAATAAAATTAACTAATCAAACTAGGAATTGAAATATGAATGCAAGCTACAATGAATTTACCTAATGCAATTACTCTTTTTTTTGTAATATTTGAAATTGGTTTTGGGCTACTATAGGAATTGAAAAGAAATACTTGAAATAAAACTAATCTAAATTACAATTTAAACTACTCAAAATAGTCTAATCTAATGTAATATGAATTAATATATCAAGGAATTTACAATAACAAGATTACTATTCCAAGACCAAGATTGATTATCCAATTAGTACTAAAAAGCATGAAGAACCTGCAATATGAGACATGTGAGCCTCCACTACCCTTAGGAATCCTCATGTATCACAACATCCTTATCCTCATGTAGTAGCAGGGTCATCCTCTTGGTGGGAAGTGGGACGGAGAAGTAAATGAAAGATCTTTGAAATCTTTGAATGAGCCCAATTGAGAGCTAAGAGCACTATGGCTTGATGTCACACCCCATTCTAAAGCAATCATATTTAACATTTTATTTCATGCATGAAATTATTATGATTAAAGTAATATTGTGCTAGATTAGAAAATTCATTTGATTTACATTATTTTATATGCAATGAATATTATATGTGATTATGTTATTATATGTGTGGTTAAATAATGTAATAGACTAACTACCATTGTGAAATTGAGGTGGATGTAGGAATAGTGTTTTTTACCCCTCCCAGAAGAGGAGGAAGAGTATCACTAGGGAGTGGGTTATAGATCATGTGAATATAGTGATCATTATGCCATCTGAGAACCACACATGCACTTAGTAGTTATATTGCATCGGCATGCCCTTTGATTTTTCATATTCTCTTCTTTTGTCAATTTGATGTCGATTGGATACGTGATCACCTCTGGTCTGAGTCGTGATTTTAGCTTGATGACTATTTCT
Source organism: Cunninghamia lanceolata (assembly GCA_027924645.1). Taxonomy (NCBI): domain Eukaryota; kingdom Viridiplantae; phylum Streptophyta; class Pinopsida; order Cupressales; family Cupressaceae; genus Cunninghamia; species Cunninghamia lanceolata. Next base: position 2,368,464 of record BSBN01000091.1, on the reverse strand, counting down.
TGTCACTTATGTTTTGTGAGAATTATGGAGTCGTGCATACATCTTTTGAGCCTTGGTATAATGTTTACGTCTCTTGTCCTAGAGATCCTTGGACTTAATATTTATCTTTTTAAAGTTATTATTTTTATTAGTTATTATTATTATGTCTATTTATATTATTATTTTACTCCCATGCATCGAGGGAATAAACTATTGTTTCGAGATATTTTTCTTTTCCATCCAAAATTCTGAGTAGTGGGAATAGAACTTTCCCCCACTACCCAACACCTCCTATATCCTTGGAGCGATATGGGAGAATAATCACTTCCCTTAATCTCATCATATAGGCATGGGTGCGGAAGGGAGAAGGAGAGCTTTTTAGTTTTAAGAACTAAAATTTGAATTTGGTAAGTGTCGTTGGAATTTGAAAGTAGTAGACACTACAATATTACTGATACAATCCTTAATGTCAAGAAATAAGAGACATAGATCTTATATCTGCATAGAGAGACGTTCTGGGAGCAGATAAAAAAGTCTTGAATCATTACATCTGTATAAATAGGTTCTCTTTGTTTTCTTCCCAGTTAAAAAAAAGAGTATATTTGTTATTCTTGTGGGATTCAACACTATATGTTGAATGCATTTGTAGGAACAATAAATTTATATAAATACAATTATTGATACTATGGCTTTGCATAACCTTGTATTTGTGTAAAGGCATAAGCTTATGTATTATGTTCATTGTTTAAAAAGGCCATATGAACCGATAGTCATCTAAGGCTGAGAGCTTTGCTCTCAAACCTATATTCTTCTTAGAACCAGGCTGAACTCCCTTATCATTTGCTCATTATGATTTAAGATTAGAAAATAAACCATCCTTGGGCTATAGAGTAGAAGTAACTAGTTTTTCATTCAGCCATGCATAGTAGGAAGTGCATAGAAGGTTACCTTTTTAATAATGAACCATATGTATTCATATCTGAGTTGTGAAACTCTATCTTGAGACTTTAAAGGTGAATAAGAAATGGCCAAAACTCCTTTTATTAGTATATTATCTTAGGGCGAGACACATACAATATTGTTCATACTTATGTAAGGTTGAATGATAAGAATATACACATGTGCCTCTGTAAAGGTTGAAAGGCCATTTGTCTTCCATAGACCTATGAAATGGTAACTATTAAGCACTTGAATGAGTAGAGTGTGACTGACCATTGTATAGACTATTTGAGATAGATGTATCTCCGGGAAATAAAGACTGATAGACTAGATATTAAATCATTCGTTAAAGAGTGAGACCCTTCTCTATTATCTATTACCTTATATCTTGTTGAGATGGTTTATGTGCTCCATGTGAGGCTGATAGCCTTCAGTTAGAGAAACTACAGTCATTTAAGAGGCATTGCTTTACCAACTAAGTATATATGGACATGAGGCTAAGAAGTATACACTACATGTGTATTAGAAATGTTAAGATAATCTATGTCAAGCTATTGTTACCACATCCTTTAATAAGCTCTATCCATGACTAAGAATAGTCATGAGTTATCTTTTTATTAGGCTAAGTTTAGCCAATACCTTGAAGATGGAAGTATTAAGGAAAATTGATATACAAATGTAATTTATCAATGATAAAGCTACCACCATTTATTTAGAAATATCCTCTTGTAATACAAGTGTGTAAATATTAAATATGATGGAATATGAACTATATTGTTGACCTTGACAAGTGGCAAGTCAAGTATGAATTTAGAATAAGGCAAATACTCTTGGGAGGCAAGGACATAGAGGCCAAAGTCGACAAAGATAAATCTCTAGGATAGATCTTGCATATCTTAAAGAATGAATATCTAATTTACCCTTGAGCATGAACTCTGGGTAAGCAAAGGTATAGTAGGAATAGTGAATAGGGTGCAGTGTAGTGGTCCACATTCCTCCACAGATAAGTATTTTATTATGTGGTTTTAAGGTGTTGTAAACACTTATACGAAGTGTCTTATTCTAGAGTTAGGAGATCTGAAGTCGACTGAAAGATTAGCTACAAGCTTCTAAGTATCGGCATAGTGTTTCACAAAGTTTGACATAGACAGAGTCTAAGTTCTGATAGTCTACATTTCTTTGCCAGATGATATCATGCCCTTTAGTTCTAAGGGTAAGATTGGGAATGTGTAAAGAGTCCTTGATACAATTTTGGAAGTGTTTTGTGATTCACAATAGAAGTTGTAAGTCAGCAGATGAATTGGTCAAGCATGTTCTTAAGGAAGAGGCCGACCAGTATGTTAAATCTTTCTGCAGGGAAAAGTTAAACCTTTGGAGGATCTATGTAAGTAGTTAAATGATTAGAGATGACCTATATGAACACATTTGGGAAAATATTTAGGTCCACATAACATACAGTGCACTGGATCAAGCCGACAAGGTACATCTTTCTATTTACACATTTCACTTCTTGGATGCTGACCTGATTATGGGTTAAATCATGATGCAGATATCTAAGAGAGATGAAGTTTAGTTATGGAATAGGTGTGGTGTGTGTGTGTGGGATGTGAGCATGCGAATAGAAGAGTAGAGTTAGAAGATCAGTAGCGATGAAGACTTGGGATTCGATATTTAGTTGCTAAATGACTGCACCCTGGCATAGTGGCAGATGCTTAAGCAGTATTTAGTTTTCATGTGGAATCTGATTGGAAGAAAGATTTTGTCATCAAGGCAATAAGCTTGTAGTGAGCCTTCATTAGGGTTCAACAATCCTTAAGGTTTAACAACCCTTACTGTAATCTTTCTAGATTTAGGGTTGAGGCAGTGAGCCTGCTAAATCTAGTTGTACTTCATGGCAGTGAGCCAATATGTTAGGCCTGTGGAGTAACCAAGCCTAAACATTATTTTTGTAAAGATTGCAATATATATTTGAGAGCTAATCCTCTCCATGGTTTTTCCCTTCATGGGATTTCCACGTAAAAAACATGGTGTTCATGTGTCATGATTTGATGGTTGTTGTTCATATGCATATTGTGTTTTTGTTTAACTAATTTTGGGAAATGACTGAAAGTTAAAGTGCATGAAAATATTTTTAGAACACTAATTCACCCCCCTCTTAGTATTCTCGATAATCAACAATTGGTATCAGAGCAAGTTTCCTTGGAAAAAGTTTAACAACTTAAGGAAGATCTGGGATAGTATGATCATGACAGCAAGAAGGTATGGAAATTATGAGAGATACAACCAACTAGAAGCAGCTTTTATGGATCTTGAAAATTCTGAAATAGAGGTTAGGGATCTGAAAGAAAACTTGCAACAAGCCAATGAATGCATCTTAAAGTTGAAAGAGCAAGTCAAGAAATTCAAAGGCAAATACAAAGAAGTCTGTGACAAATTGCTATCAGCAAATGAAGCCCTAAATAATTTGGAAGCAGAAGTTACAGAAGAACAAGAGAAGAAGATGATCTAAATTTGATTGTGAAGAACAGATTAGAAGATTGTGCAAAACTTGAAAAAGAGATTATAAGTTTAAAAATAGATCTGGAAAAGGTCAAAAGTTTTGAAGAAAAATTCAAGATAAGTACTGCAAATCTTGAAATGATTGCTAGCCAGAGGAATATTGATGACAAACATGGTTTAGGATTTGAGAAAGGAGAAAGTTTAAACTCTAGTCAAATGAGTACTGAGTCAAGGGAAAACAAAGGATACTAGTTTAGAAATCAAAGAAGAAGACCTAGAAGACCTTCGGTCAGACAACCAAATGCTCAAAGGTACCCATCTTTCAATAGTTATTGTAATTCATGAAATAAGTATGGTCATAAGGCTACTTAGTGTAGGAGGAGAATAAATAAAAAATTTCCATCATTCTCTGACCAGTGTTTCAATTGCAAGAAAATTGGTCATAGAAAAAATGAATGTAGAAATCACATCAGGAAAAGTTTCAACAATGGGAGGAATGAACAATCATTCAAAGGTAAATGATTCACTTGCAATAGAACTGGTCATAAATTTGTTGTATCCAGAAGTAAAGTAAGTCAGTGCAATGCATGCTATAAATTGGGACACAGATCAAATGAATGTAGAAGATTGGTAAGGACTAACCTTTAAAATACAAGGAACAGTCAACCATTCAATGGAAAATGTTTTGCATGCAATAGATTTGGACATATGGCAAATCAATGTAGATCAAATTCAATCAATGGAAGGAATCAAAATCAAAAGAATGTGATGTGCTTCAATTGCAACAAATTTGGACATGTTGGAAGATTTTGTAGAAGCAGAAATGTGAAGAGAAATCACTATTCTGAAGAAAGGAAAACAGAGAAGAGAAATGATAAAGGAAAAGAGAAAATTGATCCGGTTGCAACCAAGAAAGAAATGAACAAGGTATGGATCAAGAAAGAAGTAATAGAAGTCAGGGATCAATCCGCACCAATATCTAGTGTAGATACTTCCTTCGAGAAGTAAATTGAGAGCTCTGGCTTAGGGGGAGCAGTGTTGAAAATTCAAACCCCCAGCCAAAAAGTGGGTGCCAGAATCTGGCACGAAGGTATATGATAAAATCTGATGTGACACATATCTTAAAGGAAGAATTAGAAGTAAAAGGGTCAATGTGGCATATTATGGAGCAATCTTAATCGACTATATTCTACGATAAAGGATTTTAACAGATTTTTGGAATGGGCATTTAATGTCAAATCGTGCAGAGGATAAAAAGTGTATTGATTTCTCTACGAACTACAGGATTTTTAAACCTGCTCCATGGAGGTTCTCCTCTTGACTGAGGATAAATGATTGTATTTGGTCACACACGCATACAGAACGCCCTTGAAGAAGAGATTTGATTTTGGTGAAAAAAGACAACGATGATGTGGGCTAGAGAGATGATTCAGATAGTGACGGATTATAGTTTGGGAGTGATTTGTACAAATATGATGAAGATAGGGAATGAGTTCTAAAGATGTTTGAACTAGTCAAGGAAATAATTTTGGTAGAAAGAGCAGAGGCGAGGGATAATTCCTTTTTTTTGTGCAGAAGAAGGTTGAAGCTCGACAAAATGAGACTAGGAATCAGAGGGGAAAATATGTAGGGCCACCATCTTCACGGATGCACTCTTCTATGAAATCTACCAGGACAATGAAACAAAATGCCTTAAATGAATTGGTTGCAAGGAGACATAAGGCACAGGATTCAGATGTGTAGAGAAAGTGAAGGGACACTGCTGGGTTACCTAAAGGATGGGATTCTTCACCTGGCAGATGAAAATCTCATGCTAGTTCTAGTGTTAGTCCATTATTTTCCAGCAACAGGGATCAGAATCCAAGTAGTCATAGAGATCTAGATGACAGTGATGAAGAAGGTACAAATTCTGATATTCCTTCCTTTGAAGATATCAACAGTATAACAATCCAGAGATCAAAACTTGCCAAGAGGTTCATGGAGCCATTCTTCAAAAAGAACATTGAGGGCTATGTTGTGAGAATTGGGATTGGTATGTCAAGGTCAGAATAGCGTATTTATCATCTTTGCATAGGTTAGAAATGTAGATGCAGCCAATATTGACGAGCATTACAAATTTGAGAATAGGATTATCCATAGGTTCTTAGATTGTGTTTGGGGTAGTGATGATAGTGTGGATAAATGACAGATGGAGAGGATGTCTGATTCGCCGCTTCTTGAGAAAGAGTTTAAGGAATGAGAATGGGAAGTAGAGCGCACTGAGGGCCAAATTTTTGGTAGAGCTTATGTGGAAGAGAAGAAAAATGCACTGAAGGAAATAAATAATTTTGTCTATTTTGCAAAAACTATAAAGCAAATGTTGCAGGAGAAGATGGCTTTTGCAAGGCCATCAAATCTAGCTGCTAAGAGGGATAGGCTGAGGAAGGAGATGAAGCTTGCAGAGAGCAAACATGATTATTTAGAAGTAGATAGGATCAAAACAAGGTTGAAAGACTTAGAAGTCCTTTCACTTTAGAGGCAAGGATGCAAAAGTCATAATGTGTACAGAGATGAATAAGGAAAACAATTTGAAAATTTTAAGAATGCTTTTGCTAACTTTGATCTCAAAGTAGGTGAGACTGGGTATGATCCTTTCTCTTGTCACTAGACTAGATCACAAAATTATTATAGTACAAAGAGTGGTGCTACAGAAGCAAACACAAAGGCAACTTAGGCAAAACTAAAATAGATCTATCTCCTGAGTATCAACATGAGGATGTAGAAAATAGGGAACAATTAAGGAGCTCTACACCAAGACAAAACATAGAACAACAAGAGAATATGGACATAAATCCTCTAGAATGAAGTTGAGAAGAAATATCTGAGAGAGCAAGAGACACTGCAGATGTCCTAGTTGGTGATGGAATAGAACAAGTTGCAGATGAAGCCATGAAATCACTTGCACTAATTGACACGCCATCAGATGTACATAGGATAGAAAAGCTAGTTTTTCTATATGGCCACATCCATATCCTAGAAAGTACAAGAAACGGATGGAATGGAGAAATATCTCTAATAAAGACTATCTATAGTGACATTTTGTCTTCAATCACAAATTAAGATGAAGTTTGCTACAGGTACACAATTTTTTAAGTTTTTGAAAATAATTTTTTTTAGGCTACACCAATTGCCATTGATGTCAAAGGGGGAGGAGTAGATTAATAAAAAATGGATAAACATCTCAGGGGGAGTAGGAGAATGAGGTGTATATAATAAGGGGGAGTAGTTCAACATTTTTCACTAAGTGTTGCCATCAATGCTAAAGGAGGAGATTGTTGGCAAGAGACACTGCTCCGGTATTGACCTGTATATTGTCATTGATGGAAACAAGGCTTAGAGATCTTATCGCTATTGCAAGAAGAGATATCTTTGGAAGAACATATTGGATTCCAGGTATGGCTGATAGAAAATCGCTAATTATGAAAAGTATTATGAGTAGAGGACAATAAGTCAGATAGTATGTCTCCGCAGATGATGATTAGTTAATGCAGTCTAGGTATGATGTTCTCAGTTGATTGACAGTGTTATGCTTCAAAGGTTAAGTTCTATCTCCTCCGAAAGTCACCTTGAAGGATTGTCTAACCTCGGGTAAGCAAAGGTATAGCAGGAACAGCGAACAGGGTCTAGTGCAGTGGTCTGCATTCCTCCATAGATAAGTATTTTGGTATGCAGTTTTAAGGTGTTCTATACACTTATATGAAGTGTCTTATTCTAGAGTTAGGAAATCTGAAGTCCACCGGAAGGTTAGCTACAAGCTACCAAGTATCGACATAGTGTTTGACAGAGTTTGATATAGACAGAGTTCTGAGTTCTGATGGTCCACATTTCTTCGCAAGATGATATCATGCCCTGTGGTTCTGAGGGTAAGATTAGGAAAGTCTAAAGAGTCCTTGATACAATTTTGGAAGTGTTTTGTGATCCGCATTAGAAGTTGTAAGTCAGCAGATGAATTGGTCAAACATGTTCTTAAGGAAGAGGTCGACCAGTATGTTAAATCTTTGTGCAGGGAAAAGTTAACGTGGAGGATCTATGTAAGTAATTAAATGATTAGAGCCAACCTATTTGAACACGTTTGGGAAAAGATTTGGGTCCGCATAACATACAATGCATTGGATCAAGCCAACAAAGTACATCTTTCTATGTACATGTTTCACTTCTTGGATGTTGACCTAATTATGGGTTAAATCATGATGTGGATATATAATTGTGATGAATTTCAGTCATGGCATAGGTGTGGTGTGTGTGTGGGATGTGAGCATGCAAATAGAAGAGCAAAGTTAGAAGATCAGCAGCGATGAAGACTTGGGATTCAACATTCAGTTGCTAAATGACATAGTGGTAGATGCTTAAGTAGTATTCAGTTTTCATGTGGAATCTGATTGGAAGCAAGCTTTTGTCATCAAGGCAGTAAGCCACCAGTGAGCCTTCATCAGGGTTTAACAGCCCTTATTGTAATCTTGCTAGATTTAGGGTTGAGGCAATGAGCCTGCTAAATCTGGTTGTACTTCATGGTAGTGAGCCAGTATGTTAGGCCTGTGGAGTGACCAAGCCCAAACATTATTTTTGTAAAGATTGCAATATAAATTTGATATCTAATCCTCTCTATGGTTTTTCCCTTCTTGGGTTTTCCACGTAAAAGTCTTGGTGTTCATTTGTCATGATTTCATGGTTGCTATTCATATGCATATTGTGTTTTTATTTAATTAATTTTAGGAAATGACTAAAAGTTAAAGTGTATGAAAAGATTTTTAGAACACTGATTCACCCCCCTTCTCATTGTTTCTAACAATCAACACCTAGAACAAGAAATTAATGAGGAATAAAACAAACATAAAAATTAGTTTGAAAGAAGAGAAGAATATAGATTTCAGAGTGAGCCAAGAAAATCATGAAAATCACTTTGGTTGCCTATGCCTTGTAGACCTTCGAACAAGCTGAGGTGGAGGTTCTTCCAGTTCTCCCTCCTCTTCTCCCTCTTCTAAAGATTCAGAGCTTGATGAGCTATCCTCAACTTCTTGTCTATCTTGGGGCCTCGATTCAACTTCCTCAGGCATAGAAGGAAGTTGAATCACATCTTTTTTTTGTTTAATTTCTTTATGTTATTCTAACTAAAAAGTAACAGGAGAAGATTTAGTCTCTCTAAAAACAACACTTCTGGAATAACTTACCTTATGTGCAACAGGGTCCCAAAGCTTGTATCCTTTCACACCATAGCTGTAACCAATGAAGATATAATTGACAGCCTTAGAATCTAACTTTGTTCTCTTCTCCTTAGGCACATGTGCATATGCCTCACAACCAAAAACTCTCAGATGTCTAAGTAAAGGATTTTTCCCCGACCACGCCTCCATAGGTGTTTTTATCAACAAGCGCTGATGTAGGAGATCTATTTATCAAATAATAAGGAGTGACAACAGCTTCAGCCCAAAACTTTTGTTCTAGACTAGCTCCACTCAACATGCTCCTAGCCTTCTCCATCAATGTTCTGTTCATTTTTTCTACAACTCCATTCTACTGAGGAGAATATGGAGTTGTTTTTTGTCTTTTAATCCTACAATTTGTACAGAATCTATCAAAATCTGCAGAGTAGTACTCACCGCCATTGTCAGTCCTCAAACATTTGATTTTCTTTCCAGTCTGAGTTTCTACCATAGCCTTAAACTCCTTAAAATGACTGAAAACTTTAGATTTACTCTTTAAAAAATATACCCATGTTCTCCTACTGAAATCATCGATGAAAGTAACATAATAAATTGATTTACTAATAGAACCAACATCAACAAGACCAAATATATCTGAATGGATTAGATCTAAAATACATGAAGACTTATGAGAAGACGAGTAAAACTGAACACAATTCTATTTGCCATAAATACAGTGTTCATAGAAATCAAACTCTAGATTGCAATCATTCAAACCTTCAACAAAGTTCTTATTTTTCAGGGCTTTCAAACTCTTCTCTCCAATGTGGCCAAGTCTTTGGTGCCATAACATGGTCTTCTGTGTAGGCAACTTTGATTCGATAGATAGAGCACCCTTGGGTACCCAGAAGCCAGGACCATCCGCAAAAGAGGAAACCATCTCTTTTTTTAGCGAAGTAGTTTCTAGCTTGATTTTATTAGAAGTGCTATTGTACTCAACCGTGCCTGCATCAAGCTAGTATAACGTACTCAATCTGCTTCCTCTTGCTATCACCATAGCATCTCTCACCATTTTCACACCTGCTTCAGAAAACTGTACATGCACACCCGCATCTATTAGCTTGCTAATAGATAATAAATTTCTTGCTAGTCCTAGGATATGCAAGACACCATCAAATCGTCTTACTCTACCATCAAAAAATTTCACATGAATACTACCACAGCCAACAATGTCAAGGAAAGAATTATCACCAAATACACCTTACCACCATCATAGTTTTCATACTTACTAAACCAGATTCTATTAGGAGTTTTATGGAAAGATGCACCTGAGTCTATCAACCATGCATTATCACCTGCACGAGTGGCCAAGGCTACAATAAAGGCATCTCCATCTTCTTTCTTAGATTCAGAATCAGAATCTTGCTTCTTCTTCTACTTTTTCTTCTCTTTATTACATTCCTTTCAGAAATGTCTAGATTTGCCACAGTTCTAGCATATTGCCTTGGACTTACCAGAAGATTTTGATCTCCCCTTATTCTGGGACTTAGAATAGCCACGCTGCTTCTCATCTTTGCCTCGTTCTTTTAGTCTTCCTTGAACACTCAAAGCCTCTTTGGCATTCAGGGAGGCCTTCTTTCTCATCTCTTCAGACAGTAGAGAACCAACAACATCCTCCATCTTCAGAATGACTGAAGTGCTCCCAATGGTCATGACTAGGCCATCCTATGAGTCTAGCAGCGAACACAATAAAGTTTGGCACTTTTCTTCTTCATCCATTTTCACCCCAACTGAGGTCAACTGAGTCACCAGCATATTGAATGTTTCCAGATGCTCAAAAATTCATCCACCATCTTCCATTCTCAAGGAATACAACTTTTTCCTCAAAAAAATTTTATTTACTAAAGATTTAGCTTGGTATATCTCACCCAACTTCTTCCAAAGCTTCTTTGAAGTGGATTCTTCATGGAAATTTATCAAAATCGAGTCTGTAAGACACAGTCTTATGAGACCTTTATCTTTTCTATCCATTACATCATATTTTACAGCCAAAGCTGGATCCGTAGGCATCTGAACATTTTCATCCACCACATCCCATAGATCCCAATCAATTAACAAATCTTCCATCTTCAACTTCCACATTTCAATCTTTGTGCCAGAAACTTTTTCAACCTCCATTCTCCCAGGTGTGCTTGCCATCTAAAAAACCCTGCAACAAGATCTCAAAGTATCCTCTGCACAAGCTCCCACTCAAACCTTGATTAGCACAAAAAATCCAACAACCCACAATTGAAACCAAAGGTGATCAAGCTCTGATACCACTTGTAAGGAAGTTAAAGTAGTGGAAACAACTTCCTATGCCAATCTTGAGGAAAGAAATTATGCAAAACTTTAAATCTAATCTAATAGTCATAGAAATTTTAGAAACACATTTAAAAACATAAAATAAACAAAGAAACACAAAATACTAGATATACGTGGGGAAAACCCTTTCAGGTGAAAAACCCCACACTCCAAAAGCCTGCTCAATGTATTTCAAATCCAATACCAAGATTACATACAGTTGCAAAGCAAGTTTATTACATGAGTATCACCAGTAATCAACTCTGGAAGATTTCTGGCAGCATTACAACAGCATAACAATACCTGCAAACTCACACTATGCAAACTACTCCTCAAGCCTCCAATTTATAGACTTCTGGCTATACAAGAAACCATCTGTGGTTTTACAAAACCATGTGCAAAGCTTTTTTGCCAAGATTCTAGTTTAAAAATAAGCTCTCACGTCTAAAATGAAATCCCCTATTTTTGACCCTTACAGATGTCATAGAATCTGTCATAATATGCCTAAAAATAGGCCTTCCATAATATACTATCATGTGGGCATCTTTTAACACCTAATAAACCAATTTTCAAAGCACTGACAACGTATACAGTTGTAAAAAAATATTAAATAAAAAATAACTATTGTGGGAAACATGCAAGGTTGAGAAACCTCATTTCCCATTAGATTCTTTGCGGCAGGTGGAAGAATAAGCCATAGTCATGGCCACTGTCAAAGAAAAAGCAAAAAAAAAGAACCTGCATAATGTGTAACATATTCTATGTGCTATGATAATTGAGATTTACATATGGTGAATGAGATTTTTAAAGGACCAGGGTTATTTCTTCCAGACGAAATAGATGGCCCACGCCGAGTGTTGGATGCAGAGATATATAGACATCTATCTGTGTAGCTACCCAAAAAGAAAACCCTTCACCAGTTCCAACACGCATTTAACACATGGGGCTGCTAGACTATATTCGTTGTGCATATTACCAAAATAAATCCTGGGAAAAGCGGATTCTCACTGCAGGAATTATCCATCGATCAGAGGGCCATAATTTAATATAGGCGGATGTGTCTCAAAAACTAGTAACATCATGATTGATCTGTTTTTAATTTACTAGGGCCAATATAAATATGATTTTTCAACTCTATAAAAAGGTTACCTTTCTCCTGCAGGTTGGCAATGTCTCACCATTGAGCATTTGCTTGCTGCTACTTAAGAGGGCCTTGCCAAATCTTACCCAATAATGTAATTGCCCTGTTTATGCTGGAATGTGATTTGACTTCAGCATGTTGCAGTCTTGCCCTTAGTCTATCAAACCCGTAGCAGTTATTAACTTATCTTTCTGCGGTGAGACAAGTAGAGAGAATATACCTGAAGACAAGTAAAGAGAATACATGAACATCATATTTATTCATTTTCTCGTCAGTTAGATCATTTGATCAATACTCATTTATTCCACTAAATTTCAAATTTTGTGATTATCAATTAGATCATTTGAAGTTTTGTACGATACTCATTTATACCAAACTGATATGGTTACAATTAGCTTATTTACCTGAACATATGATATTGCACATACATCCTTCCTCAAAATCACATTCATGTTTTAACTGAATAATACAAAACTAATGTGGAGCACAATATCTTCTAACTGCAACAACTATCAAAACCTGATACGCATGCCTACACACTGCAGCCTGTTCTAAATTGGCACAGAATCCACTTTTTGTAATCCATCTATTCAATGGAACTGTAAAAACTCAACTAACTTCTCAGCTAATAAATAATCATAAGTATTATTGACTTTCATATATAGCTAATGGGTTTGCTTTGGAATCCAAAAGCACTCACTTATTTAATATCAATCAACCTATAGAAAACTTTATATTTATATTCTATATTATATAACAATCTCAAACAAAAAATAGAGGTGTAATATTTAAATATTTTTGAATTTCACTAACAGGGTCTAATTCTAAAAAACAACCACCAAATCTATTTAAATTAGAATTAAGTCCGTAAAACTGAAATACATTACTTTAATTCCATGGCCGTTGCCTTTAAAGTTTAGGCTTTTCAATGTTTTACATGGACCATGCTACTTCTTTGGCTATATATATTTAGTAAATCTAAAATTTATGCCCCTTTTTATATTTTTATTAAATTTCCATCTGTCATTACTTAAAATCTTTGAAAATTTAAAAAATTCTCGAATAATGCCTATCTCATGGTTAAATATTTGTTCAACTTAAAATTTATGCCTATCTCTAATCCTTTTTAAAAGGATTCCAATGGTCCATTATCTTAAAGTCTGGATATTTGATATTTGGTTTTGAATCATTGCTTCCTCAACTTATATATTTAACACACAATTCATTTAATTTTTTTGAAAGAATATCCATTGATCAGTAGCTTATTTTGGCTCCTGCAAGTGTTTCTAGGCTTACTTCATTGCCTTAAACATATTAATGAAGGTTGTGTTTATTGATTTTTAATTTCTTGAAAATTTCCATTGGTTGTAATTTTAAATTTTATCTGAATCCTACTTCCCCTTGGTCATATATACTTAATATGCTGAAAATAAATGCAAAATTTTGAGGTTTAAATGTTTCGTTTGATCATTCTTGCATCTTAGTATACATAAAATTTTGATGCCTATATATTTGTTTTGATTTTAGTAACCTTGGACTTAGTTACCAAGATCAAGGGGTATCTTATCTCGTATGTTAAATTCACCCAGGACTTGCACCTGGTCCCCTCCATTGGGGAATGCAATACCTTCCAAGTTGCATGGGACATTTTACTGAATTTCATCACTTTATTATATCTCCTTTGATTTTTACATGGGGCTCTTCTATGGAATGGCCATGACTTGTAGAGCATGAACTCATCCTATTTGACATCTATTGGTTGAACTTCTATTAAATCTAAATTTCAAAGAATTTCTATCCATCGATACCGTAAAACTTGGATCTTTAAATTTGCACTTGAATCAAATTATTTTTAGGTTATATTTTATTATAATTTAATCTAAAAAGATGCTTTGCCTTTATTTTTCTAGAAAAGAATTTCAGTCAGCTATTACCTTAAAATTTAGATAATTTAAATTTGTGCTTGAATCAAGCCTGCCTTGCGGTTATATATTAATTACACTAAAAAATATATGCTTGCTTTTACTCTTTTTACTAAAGAATTTGCATTGGCAGTTGCCTTAGAAATTTTGTTTTTTTAATTAAATTAATTATCAGATTGTGCCTGCCTTTCTGTATATGTTTGTGGAAGAGACAAATTGGTATAATAGCCTGTTGTTGGGCCCACTTGTGCCAATGCACATTTGGTCACCATTGCCTAAATATTTGCAGACATGGTTGCACAATTACATCGCTGGGATTATTGTTTATTAATGATAATCCTCATGCAAGTTTAAAATAGACACATACAATAAGACAAAACAACTATAAAATAGACACATACAATAAGACAGAACAACTAGTAATTACAACAAGAATCATTACATTTGCCACATCATCGGCAGGAACCTGCCTCAATGCATCTCTTATTACTATATCACTTCTTAATCCTATTTTGACATATCTCATATTGGACATGTCTATATTAGAGGGCATCATGTTATTCCCCTTATCTATTTGAGCTATCATCACTAATATGTTATTTATGTTACCTCCTCTCATTTATTTTGACTTTACATTGTCATATCATATATCTTGATCTTATCAGGGTGAATGTTCATGATTGTGCCCCCACTTTTATAAAGGAAACAACTAACACAAATATAACTTTTCCACTTACAGTGCGTGGCATATATGTTTTAAGTTTTAAAATGATATAAACTAACAAAATGTGAAATTCTTATTGTAGTTTATGTTTATAATTTTTTTAATGTTTTAAAAATCAGTTAGGTATAGTTTTTTAATAAATTTATAAAAATATTTTAAATGCTAAAAATTTGAAAAAGTAAGGTTATGGTAATTTTTTTTCTTTGATTTTTTTCCACTTAACTAACTAGTGTATGAAGATTTTTTTAATATATATATATATATATATATATATATATATATATATATATATATATATATATATAATCTTTTAAAGTGGCCACTTTTTTGTCCCCAATCTTTTTGCACACACCCTTTGAGAATCATACATAATGTTATATTTATATATCTACTTTATTGATTCTTATTACTATATCACTTCTCACTCCTATCTTGCCATATCTCATCTTGGATGTATGTCTATATTAGGGGGCATCAGGCTATTCCCCTTATTTATTTAGCTATCATCACTAATCTATTATTTATGTTATCTCCTCTCACTTATTTTGACTTTACATTGTCATATCATATATCTTGATCTTATCATTTATTAGGGTGAAAGTTCAAAATTGTGCCCCCACTTTTATAAAGGAAACAACTAAAACAAATATAACTTTTGAAGTTACAGTGCCTAAGTGGCATATATATGTTTTAAGTTTTAAACTCATATAAACTAGTGAAATGGGAAACTTTTAGTGTAGTTTATGTTTATAATTTTTTTAATCTTTTAAAAATCAATTAGATATAATTTTTAAAATAATTTATAAAATATTTTAAATGTTAAAAGATTGAGAAAGTGAGGTTCATCGAAGGTAGCAAAAAAAATATGGTAATTTTTTTTTTTTTTTAAATTTCCACTTAACTTATGTGAATATATAGTGTATGGAATTTTTTAAAAAAATGTATGTGAATATATAGTGTATGGAATTTTTTTTAATAAACATTTTTTTAAAAAAAATCTTTTGAAATTAAATTTACTCAAAATGTTATAATTTCAATGGGACGTAACCTTTTGCCTAAAATATCTTGCATAAAAAACCCACAAATATCTAAGCGGGTTGTTTTCGCGACTCTCGCTGCAGCTGCAGCTATAATTTATGGGTATCAAAGATATCATCAGGTCGACGGGGGTCTTCCGGCCCAGGATAAAGAAGAACAGTGAATTACAAAAAAATGTGAAAAGGTTTTTTTTCTTTCCTGTGGATTTAAGTTTGAATAAATACTCATCTTATGAAAGTTTGAGTTGAAATAAGATCGCTTATTTATTTCATTTTGGCTATCTGCAGGTTTAATGAACACGCGTAATATGTGTTATCTCTATAGTTTTGGTAATGGGTGGCCCTAATTTTGAAGGATATATCGAGATGTGTTATTGTAATGAACTGAATATGGTCGTCCATTATGTTATAGTAGGAATATGTTCGTAATGAACTGTAGCCAGTTTTTTTTTTCAAGTTTTTGTTTTGTGAAAGGAAGTCGTCCGCTCCTCGGATTGGATAATTGTTGCTCTTTATATTTGTTAGTAATTATTACCATTTAAATACAATTCCCTCGTACAGCGCAATGGTTTACAAACAGGCAGATTTTATATCTTTTTGTTAAACATTTTTTTCATAAATTGTTTTGATTGATTATTGATAAAGCACAGTCCTGTGGTTCTTTTAGAGCAATTTCATTAAACGCTGAAGAAGGTTACCCTAACAATGGAATTTTTGTCAGTCAAATTGTTTCATGATAGGTAGAGAACAGATGACTGAAATAGATTTTATAATGATTTACTGGGTTAAATGGTTAATATCATTTTTTTTCCATTCAATATAAACTAGCTATCACTTTTATACATGATCGAGAAGATAGGCTAACTGGTTAGTGGTCAAACTTTTTGCCACTTGAATAATACAAACTGAGTGAGAATTAACAGGGCTGGCTGGAATATTCTTCTGTTTTGGATGCATAGTGATCCATATATATATATGCTGTTTTGAGAAAAATGTAAGAAAAGAAACATCCACTGCTTTGCATCAGCTGTTACATGCATGTTTATTTGCGTACTTCAATTTCTTTTGATTAGCAGATGAATATTTTCCAACCAAGAATCCAAGGGAATGCCTTAACCAGCCGGTGCGTTGTAAACGATCAGCTGGTGAAGTCTGTACGGCACCAAACAAACAGACAAAAATCCTTCGACCAGCAGTATGATCGAACAGGTCGGGAGCAGATGATTAGATTTTGTCATTAGTCGAAAATTAAGCTGTTTACGGTGGCCGGAACCCAAGGGCATGTCTGTTTTTTTTATATTTGTAAACAGATATACAATTATTTACTTAAAAATCCCAAATTTTCTTTTGAAGGCGGGTTGTTATTGTACATTAATTTTGTGTGCTGTGCAATTTTCCTTTTGAATTTCAAATGCACCATCTAAATATGAAATGTATTAAAAATCATTACCTTCAAGAATCATAAAAACCATAATGGTTAACGAACTCGTACATCATGTAGCGGGGCACATTCATAAACATATATGTATTGTGAGTTGGCGTATGTTGCTTGGTTCAGAGGTTCTTCCTTACTGTTTGCTACTTCACTATTACGACACACATTCTCAGGTTACAGTCAGACTATGACCACTCATACTATCAGATCTCGATTATTCTAAATTTATCGCATGCCTTTTCCGCTTGGTTTCAGGCATCTTTGCCTCATGATCTGATAATCTTCAGCAGTTTCTTGGCTTGTAATTTCTGAGCTGTATCGTATGGAAAGATTTCAATCTTTGAGCACTCACTAAAACGACTCAAAAGTTTTATCTAATTGAGAATGGCCCTGAAATATCGGATTTGGTCACGTCCCGAGTTGCTCACACTGTCACACATGATATTGTCAACACAAAATTGTTCCAGAGATTTTACACTTTCCAGGAATCTCTTTTTTTTTTTTTATTTCTTACTAATTATACCAAGTTACCAACTCTCAACTATCAAAGTTGATGTTACATGGGCCCACTACATCATCATCACTTTCTTGCTTTAAATAATTCGCAATTAAGTATATGCAAGTATTTCTGACTTTATATTGTTCAAGTAGTAATCATACCTTTGCAGAGGCTCCTTTATTTCGTTTGGCAAGTCCGTGGAAGATCAATGGACATCATTCATGTGAAGAGGACTTGCTAGATCTATGACCAATATTTTATAGTGGGCAGATGAAAATGGTGAGCAGTTTGAATTACTTGCGGTGGTGAATTTGACAACGGCCAAATAAAAAACTGACACGTCACTTTAATCTTTGAGCTTATAATCGTTAAGATCAATGGCCAACACTCGTCGCAGGAAAATGAGAATGACAAGCAGTTTGGATTGCCCGCGGCCAAATGAAATTGTGACATGTTTTCACGGTAGAATTGCCCTAGACGATCAACTCGAACGGTGGTCCCGAGGATTAATAGTCAGCCTTAATTTTATTTTATTTTGTGATTCAACCAGTATTGGCGAAATTGATTGATATAGGAAAGAATAAGCAAAAAAAATACACGTATATTTTAAGACCATGTTGGAAGAATCAATAGCACAATGGGAAAACGAGTAAAACAACTCTACATAAATAGATAAAAAGTTGTCCAACCTAACACATCGCCAAATGTATAAAAACTCTAAAATCAAAACCAGATGCAAATATTTCAAACTTTACTGAGGTATATATACTTTATATAGTCTGAACTTTTATAATCTTTAGTAAAAGAATTGTTTACTTAGAATTTTAAGTTTTGGGATTGGATAATTGTGTGTTTGGGGATTGGATGAATATGTTCCTAGAGAGCTTTTTTAAAGTATGATGAGAGTCATATTTCATTTTAAAAAAAAATTGAGGGATTGCACTCAAAAATCAATGTGTGTCAAAACTACTTTTAATAAAAAGGTGAAATCAATTCTATTATTATATATGACATATATAAAAAGGAACCATGTAATATGTCACTCTTTAGAATATATATAAATTGAATCATTTTATTTATTTTTTGGTATAAATACAACAAATTAGGAGTTCATCTCATATTTAATTTATTTCCATCTAGACTATCATAAACAAATTTTGATTTTTTTTTAAACTTGAGTTTACAATGCTTGTACAAGGAGTACGTAATGCTAATACAGATGTTTCAAGGTTTTCTTATTATTATTATTCTTTAAAGAGTAGTGGCAGTTGGGAACTTTCCATTCGTAATTTCATTTCTTTTGAAATGAAATGGACAAAGAAGAATGTATATTGTAGTTTTATTTGTCAACAAACACACTACTAGGGCACACATGTTTGTTTAGAGAGGTCGGTGACGCTATAGAAATTCATGGCATTTTGACATGAATTATTTGAATTTATGTCAATTTGGGAATCAACTTGAAGGGAATTTTAGCTTTAAAGCTTCAATTTGAGTTGTCTCGCATACGATTCAAAGAATTTTAGAGGGGGTTGCAGTTATCTTGTTTCATTAATTTAGATTCTTGGAAATTTTGATAAAATTGAGACATTTGGCAATTTGGAGAGTTGATTGCACAACTTCATCATCATTAAATTTGTGTAGATTTGATTATTGAATTTCTACATAAATTGTTGTATATTTGTAATTTCTAAAACTAGCATTTATAGTTTGTTTTTGGGTGCTTTATTTGATGTCATGTCCCCATATCAAAACATTGTTAAAGTAAAGATTTGAAAACGATAAAGATGGTTTCTAAAATATTATTTCCGATGATAGAAATAATTACATACATTATATAAATAATACTATTGTATGAATATTTTATTATAATTAAATATAATATCCATATTATAAATAACAATATATATAAATATAATATATTATAAATATATCTAATAATATAAATAACAAATATAATTATTAATATATAAATATAAACATTAAATTAAATATTATTATAATCATATATTTGATTATTAATATAAATATTAATAATATAACTATAAATATTATCAGTTTAATTATTATTATCAATATAATAGTAATTATTATATATATATATATATATATATATAATAAGAATATATATAATAGTAAATATATATTTATTCATTATATAATATAAAGGCATTCATATATGGAATTGGGTCTCTTGAGAAGATGTCATCTCCAATGACGAGAGGTTAACTAATTCAAACATCAAGTATCATCAAAGTTTAATAATATTTATTTATTAAGGGTGGTGACCTGTGGTAAATTGCATCCCTTCAAACTTATAAATATTAACCGGCCCCTCTAACAAAAGTAGGAATCAATCAGAAGAAAAGAAAAGAAAATAGCCAATATAAATCAAGAGCTCCATAATAAATCAGATCTACAGAAAGAAAAAGAATAAGAGGTAAATAAAAGTGGCAGCAGGTAAGTATATTTAACATGCTTATCTTATAATTATTAAATGTAAGATTTGTAAGTTTGGTTTGGTGTCAAAAATAAAATAACCATAAGTATTATATGGTAGGCATATATCTATATTTATAGATGTGTAAAAATAGATTTAAATTATATGTATGTGATTCAGATTTTGGTTAAGTAAGTAAATAAATTTCTATGTTAAAATAGCAAAAATCCTTAGACAATTAAGCAAATAAAATTGTGAAAGATATGGAACCATGAGGCACATGAATAAACATGAAAACTATGAAAGAAGGCATATGGAAAGCCTCATTATGAAATCATGGCATCTTGTGATCCATGGTGGATCACAAGATGAGAAACATTGGACAACCTTAGGACACAACTCATGATCCATCCAAGAGAGGTGTTCGAACCTCCTTATTAATCACCTTTTCGTCCATCATAGTAGGATGAATTAGGGATGTATATGGAACGTAGGTGAACCCCAAGTGGATGAAGAACACCGCATGTTGTGTGAAGTCCCTTGGGCCAAGAGACGAAGAACACCGCATGTAGTGTGAAGCTCTTGGGCCTATGATAATTTATGAGCTCATAATAGTTGTGCCCGACGTGAGGTGACTCTTGATGGAATGAAGAATGCCGCGTGTTGCGTGAAGTTCCATCAAGCCAAATGGTGAAGAACACCGCATGTAGTGTGAAGCCTTTGGGCCTCCGTAGGGATGAAATGTGCCCTAATACATCTGTACTTAGGTGGAAGACGAGGATGATTAATGAGAAGGAATCAAGAACCCAATCAAGGTGGAGCGTGGGAAGTGTATGAACAAATGATAAGTTGGAAACATTATATAAGGACATGAATATATAATTTGAATATGGATGAATAGTGATTATATTGTTAATATGATAAAATGAAAAGAGAATGGAACTCTAATGTTCTCTTTTGTGAGTTGAATTGTGCAAGGTCAAAGGAAAAATTGGGACTCGCCAGAAGGGGACATTACATTTGATGTGCATATTTCACTTCGGCCCATATACAAACTTAGGTGTTGCTTTTGCTTTGTTTCTTACTTAATTTTGGCAAGAAAAACATACTATTTTGGTGCTTGATTGAATTTGTCTATCCATTTGTTTTTTAGTAAAGGTTTTGGTTCCTTATTTTAATTTTCAAATGATTAACTTTCAATTTTGAATTTCTTTTAAAGTTATTCCATTTTTTCAATTTTCAAACATTGATTTTAATAAAAATTTCATTCACCATTGTATGATAGACAAATTCCTTGTCCATAAATATTGTGTAACTACTATAATGGTAAAAGAATTGACAGGCAAGTTTTGTTCCATATTCCACTCATTCGGAAAGTTTCAGGGCAAGTTTTGTTCCATATTCCAAGCATACTTTAGTTTTGTGATGCTGAGTGAACACGCATTTTGACTCTCCAAGGAATGTAAACCATGTGAACATGAAAGTAGCTCCCCATGAATGTTGAAATGTAAAGCAAAAGGCCCCAAGATTATTCGTTCGAGAATATTCAGGAAATAAATATTACATGGCCTTATTTTTATATACGAGAGATCTCACAACAAAAGTGACGGCTATTCTTAAATATAATCCACTTCAACAGTCAAAGGTCAATTTGGCCAATAAAAATAAGACAAATATTTACCACTTTTGTTATGAATGAGGTTTAAAATTTCTATTGACTGTTTGACCATTGAAGTGGATGATATTTAAGTAGAATGAAAAGTGACAGGGATAACATTTAATGCATGTCACTTGTTCCACAATTTTCACTACGATGCACCTGCACTAGCAAAAAAAACTATCTTCTCATCCCGCAGTAGCTCACACATTTGCCAAAATTTACTCTTATCTTTCCTTCTATTTTTTGTATTTTGAAGAGATCAAATTGTTTTCTACATCTGAATCGCTGAAATAGTTGCAAGATTGAAGAGTGACGTATCACCAACCCTTGCCAGGGATACAAATATTCAAGAAAGATCAAGTCTTTTGTCACCGTTCATGTAGCTCGCTACCTGTTGCCGCCTCCACCCAAATCTCTCTGCCCTAACAGACTGGTATCAGACCCATATCTTTGTGAATTTTCACTGTCACAGGCTCGCCAAAACACTTATCCCATGTAATTGTTTTTACATGTTATTCGTTAGCTAGAGTTAGAAATTTGATTTTTATTGATTTTTTTTGGTTCAAAAGAGGGGTTAGGATACCACATAGACAGTTTCAGCAAAAGAGTTTCGACCAAAATTTTTTGGTTGAAACTTTGCCATATAAATTGATGTTAGAATTTAAGTTTTAATATCAAATTATATCAATGTAATAGTTTTGGGTGAAAGAGTTTTAGCTGAAACTATTTGTGCCACATAGGTGCTGAGTAGTTTTGACTCTAAACTATCACTCATTGAGCTTATATTGTCATCATTACTACATTGATTATATATATTGATCAAATATTGGGGGAACCATAACTTTCTCTCTTGTCACATTAGAACTTTATTGTTACATCTCATTATCTAGTTCTATGTCCTCGTAATACATACAATTCTTTACATCTCATTAAAACTTATTGTAGTATTTATTAATAATGAATATTAATAGTGTACATAAAAACCAAAACATGAGCGATATATATTAAAAAAATGTAAAACTATAAACTAACTCTTAAGTAAATAAAATAACTCTTTAATAAATAAAAATAGATTTTCAAACAAAAATAAAAGGAACAATCAAAATTAAATTAAATAAGTTAAATAATGTTAAAAGTATAATAAAATAACTTTTAAATAAACAAAAACAAAATAAAATAACCTTTCAATAAAATAAAATAACCTTTCAATAAATAAAATAAACAAGGTAAAAAAAATAAAATAATTCTAAATAAATGTATTCAAGATATTATTACAGAACTCTTCTCATTTAAGTTTTGAGTGTACCAATAAGAATCGACTTATCTATTCTAGTGCTAGCATTTGAGTAAGGCATCTGTCGTGGTGATTGGTGTCCCTTTGTTATGCAGATGTATCTTCAAGTTTTGGCTAAACTCTACCTTGCAGTTTGCATATCTGCTCTGTGGTTAGACTCTGTGGTGTTTCTTGTAGTCTGTTAACAGAGTTCTAGTATTCATTGATGTTGGTCTATCTGCTACTATAATTGTCTTGGAGCCCTTGTTCCATATTGTTTTAGTTGTGTTTTGTTTAAGTTTCCTGTATTTTGTAGTCTTTTGACTGCATTTTTCTTGTAATTTGCATTTTTTCAATATAAAAAAAATTCCACTTATCACCTAACATATTAGAAAATTAAAATCCACCGAATTAATATTTAAATAAATTGTTATAAATATAAAAACAAAAGCCAAGTGATAAGTTTTAAAGAAAATTGGGTATATGACATTGGTACTTGCAATAGAAGATGGCTAAAATGAGATTATATATTCAATTTATCTGAAAGGAAATATCATAAACATAATTTCGTTAGCATGACTACCTAAGATTTTGTAGTTTCTAAATTAAGAAGTTACAACAATTATGTCTAGTCATCAGGACATGGGACTGTGAATGACTCACTATGGTAAAGACTAGACATTTTTTCGTTATACATAATAACTATTAGACAGTAGAAAGTTAAAAAATACTGATGTGAATTGTGTAAGTTATTTGGTGGTGGATGTTCTGATTCTAAATGATATCTCTACTATAGTACTATAGATGTTGGGAAAGAAAGCTTACAAGACTTCTTCACAGAGAGAACAACATGCCTTGGATATATGTGCCTCCATCATGTTATATTTACAAAGAGCATAAACAGATCATCATGCAAGCAAAATAGAGATGTAGAAAAATCATAAGCAAAACAACACAAAGTATTTAATGTGGTTCGACAATTTGCCTACATCCATCGAAAGTAGGAGAAAACTTTTTATTAACCACAGCAGTGCATTTTGCATTACAAACAGTCCAATTTATAATGGACTCTGCAACTGACTAACTGAGTATGCCATGTTGTCCAAATGTGTTGGATTGGCTAGAGCACGGTAAGGAGAATCAACCAAATCACATTGGAACTTCTAGATAACAAATGGACGGAGGGACTGCATTAGAGGTTTGTTTTTTATTAACAACCTCCTAGGAATAGAGGAAGAAATGTTATCCATCCCTATCTGATCATTGGGACTTCACATCCCAACTTGATCTCCCACTTCAAGTCCATACTATGCTGTGAACAATCATGCTTCAAGAAATCTCCTACTTTTTGTTACCATTTTTTGACCATAGCTCAAAAATTAGCTGAGCAAATTTATCATTTATCATTTTTGAATGAGGTTTGATTTATTTCTATTATGTGCTAGTTGCATAGTTATTATGACAAATGCAGTTCAATTGTTCATATGCAGAAAAGTTTCAAATCATTCATTGCATTATGGAGCAGTAAAATGAGATAAGTATTCATTCACCAAAGTGATTATTCATTTACAATTTTGAATACATAAAAGAATGAACATTGCATTGAAGGAAACTAAGACATATCAAATGTCCCACACAAGCCATGGGTTATAGCTGAACTCATGCAAATACAAATAAAATACTATGCATCTAATGCAGAAGAGGGAAAGACATAGCCATCATTGCCTTGTTTTGGTTGATCTTCATAGTAACCTCCAGTCCTACTCCCGACCTCAGCATGTACGTGAAAAAATTGTGGGAAAGGTCCAGTTAGAAGCTCCAGTTATGAAAATACTTCATTAATCAGAAGATGCATAATACTTTAGTTATAATGCATTGACCAAATGAGAACATCCATATGTAGAAGGAACTGAAGAGAAGAAAACATAGAGCATCATTATTTTGTTCTAATCTGTTTGTTTCATGTGCAAGTATAGGACAAATCATGAAGCTAATTGAAGACATTCAACATGTGGTATCAAATGGGCTCCCACAAGGGTTGAGCCCAGCATGTTGCTGCTCCTTGATCTCAGAAGGGATGAATGGAAGAAGAAAATCACTGATGAAATTCACATGATAAGATAAAGGAATAGAAAGACAATCATATGCATCGGTCCCATTTAAAGACATGACCATGATTTCACTTCAAAGCATGAAATACAACCAAGAACATGACCTAAATTGGAGGACAAAATTCAATGCATATAACAACTTATGTACTATTCCAATTGTTATAGAAATGACATTCTTAGGCATGATAATAATCAAGAGTACACAATGCATTTATAATCATCAGACTGATTAAAATAAGTATTCACAAGTGTTGACCATCTGAAGATTGCTTACTCATCCATGATCAATAATCCAATTGGAGTATCCATTATAAACCAATAGGCAAATTGCAAAGACAGGTGAGTACCAAGCATCATACTTTCTCATTTAAGTGGAGTGTCAGAATCAAATTCAGAATTTAATTACATAAGTTGCCTTTTAAATGATGAAATATATCCAATTATGCCTCACTTTTTGCTACTGATAAGTTGAGCATCAGAACAGTGTTATCACATGTTACATTCATTGCATATCTATAAAAGAAACATGACAGTATTGCAAATCTGTAGCAAAAAGAATACAAGACAACCAGAATGTCATTTTGTGTCAAAATGAAATGTATAAGTGCATGGCTACATCTGGTCATGAGTGAGTTCAAATAAAGTTTTCATTATAAGAAGTGATTTACCAAAATTGGTGACATCAGATACAATAGACCTGATTGATGTCCTATAAGACATCTTATATAATGCATTTGATATGATGTAGTTACAGTAAAGAGGGACAACAAGAGTCATCATGTGTTACAGTGTATACAAAACAAGTAAGTGACTTCTTCATTTGTTATAATGCCACAATGTCATGACACAACCATGGTCATCATCATGTTTGAAGTATCTAATTGCTACAATCCACTGAATGGACAAGTAAAGTTAAAAATATGAAGACATGTATGCTGCTACAAAAAGAAAAAAATTTCTAAGTTGAAAACCGACAGTATACACTTCATATGTAAAGTCTATGAAAGAGCAAATAGGTAAAGGACAATGTATGCAACCATCACTCTTTTTAAAACAATGACAGTGATTATAACTAGACAATGACATCATAAGAGTGAGAAAAGATATCATATTCCACTATTTTCTACAGGAAAAATTTTGTGCTCATAAAGATAAAAATCATTATTTCAGTTTCAAATCTGGGTTCATACAATGAGAGTGTAGAGATATATCTATAACTAGATCGTGGCATATAATGCCATTTACTTTCTTTTTTCCAAATACCCATGTTGATTTTCCAGAACCCAACATATTTTGCAGTGTTGAGAAAGAGAAATGGTAATGTTAAATGCCCAGACAAGGCTGTAGGTGAAATGACTATTTATATAGAATAAACATGAAACCCTTACCAGGTTTAAAAAGGAGTCTCCTTTCTTCTCACAATATATAGTCGAGAAAGGTGAGAGTGAAGTATTGTAGACATGGCCGCAAAGAGAAAAGAAGATCTATGTAGTATAAAATGAAACCCCATCTCACAGTCAAAGGAACTTCAAAAATTTGACATCAAAAGACAAAGAGCCATCTACAAAATATGTTACATGCCACGGTTGTGCCACGTGTGAAGATATTTCACATGTCCAACAAACAAAGAAATGAAACCCTCATCACAGCTTCATATAGAGAGAGATAACAAACCACAGTGGAAACAATGATATTGAGGACTCACCGTATGATGTAGCAGAGGAGAAGACTATGGTCGCGGCCAGTTTGAACTAAAGATCTTGTCATTTTTTGCTGTTTTTTACAAAGTTCAACATAGGAAAGCCAAACAAATATATATCAAAACTTAGAAAACTGAAGAAATAGCTACATGGCCATAGCCATTTAAGAAACATAAGCCATGAAAACACAGTCAAATGCCATTTTAAAGATTCAAATCTAACTTACCAGGTGCGGCCTATCATTTTGGCTAAAGAAGTGCAATGTTTTCAACCTCAAAATCCATCGAATGGAGCAAAGAAAATGCAGAGCATGAAACCACAAGTCGACAACCATAGTTGCAAAGCCAAACTCAATTCCAACAATATAAAAAATGACTGAAGTTTTAGGGTTGCATTTTGCTTTTGTTTTGAGGTCCTTTTCATATTTTGACCATGCAAAACAATATAATCATTTTATCCAAATGAAATCAGGGTCAACACCTTGTGTTCGATGATGCCTAGTAATCATAAGGAGAAGTGGCTGACAGCTGAAGAATATGGTTTATTTTATGAAGTCAAAGGTGGACATTATCATGAGTAAACAAGGCTTGTGCCTTTAGAATCTTTGCAAGGTCTTGATCTCATATGTGGTTGACTCATATTGGAGTCTAAGTATCATTTGGAAATGCATGTGGTCAAGTGTCTTTGACCTCCCACTTATGCATTTTTTTCTTTTTCCTTCACATATTTCAGTTTATGCATAAAACCAAACAGTAACCTTTGGAGATGTGAAGAGAATGCAAGATGAAGACATGCTCAAAGGGGTCAATGCGAAATGGTGGCACTATAGAGGCAGTGAGTTGTTATTTTTCAAGTATGGACAAAGATGAGATGATAAAATATTGACAAGCCTCCATGTGTCAAGCCTATTAAGGCTTTTATTTATTTTTACAAATATGTGTAGTATTTCATTTTTTTTTTATGATTTTTATGGAAAATCATTACTGATATCTTGTAAATATCTTAGTGAAATTATAGACCAGATATCATTTTATTTTTACAAAAATCATATCGAAATAGGATATTGATTAAAATTGCCATATCATTGTAAAGTTAACTATAAAGCAATAAAATTATAAATTGCTTTTAAAGTTTAACTATTTCTAGGCAATTTATAGGCTAATAAAATAGATCAAATATTCCATTTTGATTTGTTTTATTTAGAGTCATATAGGATGAATTTTGGAGCTTTCATGAGCAAAGAAAAATAGTTTTATGGCAGGACCACATGAGAGTGCAATTTTACAGCTTTATTTCGCAGATGGCTGGCAGATTCAGTGCTTTATTTTTGGCTTTCATGAGTAACTCAAAAATGGACTTATGGTCTATTTTTAGGAGCTTTTTCAGCTTTCTTAAGAGGAGATCATTTGGAGACATTTATAGGAGAAAAACTTATTTTTTTCTCATCAGTTAGCATTAGTTTCTTCTTTCTTGTTCATAGGCAGAGTTGTATACAGGCAGTTGGCTCACACATTTTATTTTTTCCATGCATTGTACTCTTTCCAGTTCTAATAGCAAATCATGTTGTTTTCACATTTTTTGTAGTCTTGATCTGATGTTATATTGTGACTTTTTATGTCCTTTATTATGTCTCAACACTATTAAAAACTTAGTTCTTCCTGGTTGTAGTTTGTGTTTGACCTAAACCTTATTGCAAATTATTTAAGGAATAACTATCAGTGAAATTGTGAGGATTCTGGTTAGAGGATTTGTTTGTGAGTGATAGAATTTCATTCAGTTTAGATTCTAGAGCTAGTTTACATTTCAGTTACATCCTTCTATCCCTTTTCCCCTCAATTTAGTAGTTTAGGAATTATAAGAGAACCAGCTCACTCTAGAGATTCGTTCTCATGAAAGGAGACCCACATCCGAGAATGATTCCATGTTTCAGCAAGTAGTTAAGTTTTCTCAAAGCTTAACAAGGGTGCATACTTGAATTGACAATAGTTTTTGGCATGCCCGGTGGGACTATTTTAGTCCATAGTTTGATCATTTATCACTGATATTTGGTGTGTGTATCAATGAATCCAACCTTTGGAGGCAAGCAACTAGCATACCTGGCGACTCTACATGTTATTCTTTTGGTTTTGAGATGATCAGTTTATAACATCCACCATATCATGATGGTGTTACCAATCCAACATCTTATTAGCTATATTAGAAAAACCATGCAACTAGTTTTACTCCAAACCGCCATGCAACAACAGCATACCAGCATGCACAACATTTTTACCACCCACCCACCCTTGCTCAATCTTCCAATCAACCAACACTAAGGGAGGATGCAAGCATAAAAGATACTTTGGCATTCATCATGGAGCAGATAGATGAAATCCATAGGCTACGGGAATACAACATGCACTAGGATGAAATAGCCTATCAGACATATCTTCATAAGCAGGATTTGGAGGCACAAAGAGCACATTTTGAACAAGAAATAGCTGCTAAAGAACAACAAATGAGGTTTTTGCTTCATCAAACGCATGGACAGTGAATTCAAGCTCCCCCTATTAGTCAAAATTAGGCTTTTCAGGATGAGGTATGTGAGTATAATTTTGCATGTTTAAATCAAGGTGAACCTATTATCCTTGCCAAAGTCAAGATTCTAGTTTCAAGAACCCTATACCCTTGCAAGAACCTAAGTTGGTACAGCCTAAATATATTATGCTTCAACATCCAGAGTAGCCACCCTATGAGGTCTTTGTTTCTGATCAGGAGTGGGAGACAAAGAAAAGATAGTTTGAAGAGAATTTTGAGAGAGGCAGCTGCACAAACAAATATTTTTCTTGCTCAAGCCCAAGTAGCCCCTGCTGTTCCAAAATAGCCTGCTTAGGAAGAGGCATGTAAGTATAACTTTCCAAGTTTCAAGCTAGATAAGCTTCTTAATGCCTCTAAAGTAGAAATTTTGAGTTTCAAGCTACCTATAGAATCCTCTTCCTGCTAAGAATTTAGTCTTGAATGCAAACAGATTCCTCAGAAAGTAAAAATCCCAAGTCTTGGAGGATCTAATTTTGCTGAAGAGCCTATCAACATTCAAGATCAGTCTATTGACCAATAGAATAGAGATAGACTAGTAAATTTGCTTCATGTAGCTTTGGAGCAATATCGGTTAGAACAGAAAAGAATTGAGCAGGAAAAGGTTTCTCCTGATGAACCTTTCAATGATTACACTAATGACCCTCCTTGTTTTGTGAAAGATGACCAACCAGATAAGTCAAAAGAGAAGTAGGAGTTTGCTGCCATTAGTGTTGTTTCTACAACTGATATTAAGCATTATACATCTGGATAGGTTGTTGTTTCAGACCCGATAGCAAACCCTTTAGATTTTTTTTCATTTGAAAAATCTTCTAATGTTGTTCAAAAGCTGCATGAAGGCAGGAGACATGAAATTCAATAAGAAGTGGAGGAGTTGGTTTCTTTATTCAATCAATTACCTGGTGTTGTGGAACTAGAAGAGGAATCAATGATCATGTTAGAGGCAACAATTTTAGAACAGCAGGAGGGACTTGTTTTGGAGCCTAATAGGCTTATTGAAAGTTGTTATGAGGTAATTAATAACCCCTTTTCATCAAAAAATTAGAAAAATTTGCTTGAGGTTCTTGTTATGAGTTTGGAAAATATGCAACTAAAGAGTGTTGAACCTCAGTTTTCAGCTAACTTGTTTGTTGAGCTTCCTGAGTTTGTGCATGATAGTGGGAGTGGCATGGCTATACCGAGTTCTAATCACCACGGTAACAAGGATTGCTCAGACAAGGAGGTGTTGACCAAAAGACAAGCTTGTAAAAATAGTCCCAATTTAGCTAATCAAGAACTTGAAGATGATTTATTTTAGGCAAAAATTGAGCTTTTTTGCTCACATTTGGATGATATGACAGCATTGATTGAGGACGGTTACCTTAAACATCAAAAAGAGAAGGTAACTGTACTCCAAGATGAGCCACTAGTTATGGAGCAGACCAACAAACATCATACTCATGACTGGGAGAGGCTGCCTTTCTATGGCATAGATGAATTAAAAGTACAGATTGATAAAGAAGTAAGTTCATCATTGCCTTCATTGACTGAAGAGGCTTTTGTCTTAGATTGTGTCTCCTCATGTTATGATGAACTTTTTGAACCTAGTATAGCTCTTGCTAAGGATCTCCCAAGTTTTGATGGTTTAGATGAGCTATTATTAGCTACTTTGACTGAGGAGAGTGATCCATTGACCAAAGAGGAAGAAGCCACATGGCAGGCTATCATGCAAAGTGCAGTTAGTACTGTTATTTTTTGTCCCAAACCTTCTAAAGGATGTCCTATTAGGTATCTGGCTGGGTTGGCAGCCAACAAAGAAGAGCAACCTCTGAGTGATACTAACCCACATCGGCAAGAAGCGTATCAAGTTAAGCCTTATCAGTTTCCTTATTCTTTTAATCCATTTACCAAATAGGTGAAATGGGTAAGTACTTTCATGTTCCTGTTTGGATAAGTGTTATAGCTATCTGCCACCTATTTGTTCTTATTTCACCTCTTTAGGTCTAGTCACAAGATGATGAAGTATTACAGATTGTGGAGGGGAAGTTATTTTATCGAACCAGTAAATGGTTTTGTTTGATCAGCTTTCTCAGCTGGTTAGAGTAGGTTAGTTTAGGTTGCAGTTAATAAGTGCTCATGCACATTTGTTTTCAGCATTTTGTTTTGGCCATCAGGGCCTGTTAGTTTGTTTTCAATAGAGTTTGTTTTCAATTTTTTGTTGCTCTTTAAACTGTTGGAGAGATGAACTACAGTGTTTTCTAAGTTTCTGAGAAGGACAGAGTATGACTCTATGCCTAATGGATGTCAAGGAAACTAGTCAGATGCTTAAGGGGCAAGCATATAGTAGAAGTTGCCAGAAATGTTACCATTTTTTTTACCACAGCTCAAAAATTGGTTGAGCAGATTTATCATTTTTGAATGAGGTTTGATTTATTTCTGTTAGTTGCATAGTTATTATGACAAATACAGTTCAGTTGTTCAAATGCAAAAAGAAAAGTTTCAAATAATTCATTGCATTACGGAGTAGTAAAATTAGATAAGTATTCATTCACCACAGTGATTATTCATTTACAATTTTAAATACATAAGAGAATAAACATTGCATTGAAGGAAACTAAGACATATTAGATGTCCCACACAAGATGTGGGTTATAGTTGAACTCATGCAAATAGAAATAAAATACTATGCATCTATTGAAGAAGAGGGAAAGACATAGCCATCATTGCCTTGTTTTGGTTGATCTTCATAGAAGCCTCCAGTCCTGCTCTTGACCTCGGCATGTACCTGATAAAATTGCGGGAAAGGTCCCCTTAGAAGCTCCGGTTATGAAAATCCTTCATCAATCAAGAGAAGCATAATACTTTAGTTATAATGCATTGATTAAATGAGAACATCCATATGTAGAAGGAACTAAAGAGAAGCAAACATAGAGCATCATTATTTTATTCTAATCTATTTGTTTCTTGTGTAGGTATAGGACAAATCATGAAGTTGATTGAAGACATTCAGCATGTGGTATCAAATGGGCTCCCACAAGGGTTGAGCCCATCATGCTACTTCCCCTTGATCTTAGAACGGATGAATGGAAGAAGAAAATTGATGATGACATTCACATGATAAGCTGAAGGAATAGCAAGACAATCATATGCATCAATCCCATTTCAAGACATGACCATGATTTCACTTCAAAGCATGAAATGCAACCAAGAACATGACCTGAACTCATGGAGGACAAAATTCAATGCATATAACCACTTATGCACTACTCCAACTATTATGGAACTGACATTCTCAGTCATGATAATAATCAGGAGTACATAATGCATTTATAATCATTAAACTGATTAAAATAAGTATTCACAAGTGTTGACTATCTGAAGATTGCTTACTCATCCATGATTAATAATCCAATTGGAGTATCCTTTATAAACCAGTAAGCAAATTGCAAAGATAGGTGAGTACCAAGCATCATACTTTCTCATTTAAGTGGAGTGGTAGAATCAAAGTCATAATTCAATTACATAAGATGCCTTTTAAATGATTGAATATATCCAATTATGCCTCACTTTTTGCTACTGATAAGTTGAGCATCAGAACAATGTTATCACATGTTACATTCATTGCATATCTATAAAAGAAACACGACAGTATTGTAGATCTATAGCAGAAAGAATACAAGACAGCCAGAATGTCATTTTGTGTCAAAATGAAATGTATAAGTGTATGGCTGCATCTAGTCATGAGTGAGTTCAAATAAAGTTTTCATTATAAGAAGTGATCTACCAAAATTGGTGACATTAGATATAGTGGACCTAATTGATGTCCTATAGGACATCTTACATAATGCATTTGATATGATGTAGTTATAGTAAAGAGGGACAACAAGAGTCATCATGTGTTACAGTGTATACAAAACAAGTAGGTGACTTCTTCATTTATTATAATGCCACAATGTCATGACACAGCCATGGTCATCATCATGTTTGAAGTATCTAATTGTTACAGTCCACTGAATGGACAAGTAAAGTTAGAGAAATGATGACATGTGTATGCTACTACAGAAAGAAGGAAATTTCTAAGTTGAAAACCGACAGTATACACTTCATATGCAAAGTCTATGAAAGAGCAAATAGAGCTACAGAGGTAAAGGATAGTGTATGCAATCATCACCCTTCTTAAAACAATGATAGTGATTATAACTAAACAGTGATAGCATAAGAGTGAGAAAAGATATCATATGCCACTGTTTGCTAATCGAACAATTTTGTGCTCATAAAGATAAAAATCATTATTTCAGTTTCAAATCTGGGTTCATACAATGAGAGTGCAGAGATATATCTATAACTTGGCCATGGCATATAATGCCATTTACTTTATTTTTTCGAAATACCCATGTCAAGTTTCCAGAACCCAACTTATTTTGCAGTGTTGAAAAAGAGAAATGACTATTTATACAGAATAAACATGAAACCCTTATCGGGTTTAAAAAGGAGTCTCCTTTCTTCTCACAATATACAGTCGAGCAAGCTAAGAGTAAAGTATTGTAGACATGGCTGCAAAGAGAAAAGAAGTTATGTATAGTATAAAATGAAACCCCATCTACAGTCAAAGGAACTTCAAAAATTTGACATCAAAAGACAAAGAGCCATCTACAGAATATGTTACATGCCACAGTCGTGCCATGTGTGAAGATATTTCACATACCCAGCAAACAAAGAAATGAAACCCTCATCACAGCTTCATAAAGATAGAGATAACAAACCACAGTGGAAACAATGATATTGAGGACTCACCGTATGATGTAGCAGAGGAGAAGACTATGGTCACGACTAGTTTGAACTGAAGACCTTGTCATTTTTTGTCATTTTTTGCCATTGTTTACAAAATTCAACACAGGAAAACCAAACAAATATATATCAAAGCTAAGAAAACTGAAGAAACAGCTACATGGCCGCAGCCATTTAAGAAACAGAAGCCATGAAAAGACAATCAAATGCCATTTTAAAGATTCAAATCTAACTTACCAGATGCGGCCTGTCATTTTGGATAAAGAAGTGCAATGTTTTCAACCTCAAAAGCCATCGAATGGAGCAAAGAAAATGCAGAGCATGAAACTCCAAGTCGGTGGCCACAGTTGCAGAGCCAAACTCAATGCCAACAATATGGAAATGACTGAAGTTTTAGGGTTGCATTTTGCTTTTATTTCGATGTCCTTTTCATATTTTGACCATGCAAAATAACATAATCATTTTATCCAAATGAGATTGGGGTCAACACCTTGTGTTCGATGATGCCTAGTAATCATAAGGAGAAGTGGCCAACAACTAAAGAATATGGTTTATTTTATGAAATCAAAGGTGGACATTATCATGAGTAAACAAGGCTTGTGCCTTTAGAATCTTTGCAAGGTCTTGATCTCATATGTGGTCAACTCATATTGGAGTCTCAGTATCATTTGGAAATGCATGAGGTCGAGTGTCTTTGACCTCCCACTTATGCATTTTTTCTTTTTCCTTCACATATTTTAGTTTATGCATAAAACCAAACAATAACCTTTGGAGATGTGAAGAGTATGCAAGATGAAGACATGGTGAAAGGGGTCAATGTGACATGGTGGCACTATAGAGGCAGTGAGTTGGCATTTTTCAAGCCATATGGACAGAGATGAGATGACATAATATTGACACATGGAGGCCATGGTGTCAAGCATTTTAAGGCTTTTATTTACTTTTGCAAATATGTGTAGTATTTCATTTTTTCTTATGATTTTTATAGAAAATCATTAGTGATATCTTGTAAATATCTTGGTGAAATTATAAACTAGATATCATTTTGTTTTTGCAAAAATCATATCGAAATAGGATATTGATTAAAATTTTCATATCATTGTAAAGTTAACTTTAAAGTAATGAAATTATAAATTGCTTTTAAAGTTTAACTATTTTTAGGCAATTTATAGGCTAATAAAACAGATCAAGTATTCTATTTTGATTTGTTTTATTTAGAGTCATATTGCACAAATTTTAGAGCTTTCATGAGCAGAGAAAAGTAGTTTTATGGTGGGACCACATGAGAGGGCAATTTTGCAGCTTTATTTCATAGATTGTTGGCAGATTCAATGCTTTATTTTGGCTTTCATGAGTAACTTGAAAATGGACTTAAGGTCTATTTTTAGGAGCTTTTTCAACTTTCTTAAGAGGAGATCATTTGGAGACATTTATAGGAGAAAAAATTAGTTTTTTCTCAGTCAGTTAGCATCCGTTTCTTCTCTCTTGTTAACAGGTAGAGTTGTATATAGTTAGTTGGCTCACACATTTTATTTTTTCCATGCATTATACTCCTTCCAGTTCTAATAGCAAATCATCCTATTTTCACATTTTTTGCAGTCTTGATCTGATGTTATATTGTGACTTTTTATGTCCTTTATTATGTCTCAACACTGTTAAAAACTTAGTTCTTCCTAGTTGCAGTTTGTGTTTGACCTAAACCTTGTTACAAATTATTTAAGGAATAACTATTAGTGAAATTGTTAGGATTCAGGTTAGAGGATCTGTTTGTGGGTGATAGAATTTCATCTAGTTTACATTCTAGAGTTAGTTCACATTTTAGCTACATCCTTCTATCCCTTTTCCCCTCAAGTCAGTAGTTTAAGAATTATAAGAGAACCAGCTCACTCTGGAGATTCATTCTCATGAAAGGAGACCCACATCTAAGAATGATTCCATGTTCCATCAAGTAGTTAAGTTTTTGCAAAGCTTAACAAGGGTGCATACTTGAATTGACAACACTTTCCAAAGCCTATTATCATAAGCTTATCAATCCAAGAGAAGCTCTACAGAACTCTAGCTTCGCTTTTGAAACAGCCTTTGTAAATGCATCTGCAGGAATCACATTCGTATGTATCTTTTCCAACTTGAACTTACCCTCTTCAAGAACACTTTTTATATAGTGATATCAAAGCTCTATGTGCTTCATTTGTGAATGAAATGCCGCATTTTTGGCCAAGTGAATGGCACTTTTACTATCACTGTATAATACAAATTCCTTCTATCATTTACCCAATTCAAATACTAACCTCTGCAACCACAACATCTCCTTTGCTACTTCCATCATTGCAATAGTCTACTTCAATAGTTGAAAGAGCCACTAGTTTTTTTAACCTTGAAATCCAACTAACTGCTGCTCCTACCAATGTGAACACATATCCTATTGTAGATCATCTTCAATCTAAATCTCTAGCCATATCTAAATTAACATATCCATGCAATTGTGCATCTTCACCTCTAAACCTCAAAACATGGTTTGAAGTACCTTTAAGATATCTTAGACTCCATTTCACTACTTGCCAGTGAATTTTTCTTGGATTACTCATGTATCTATTGACCACTCCCACTGCTTGGGCAATATTT
Source organism: Cunninghamia lanceolata (assembly GCA_027924645.1). Classification (NCBI taxonomy): domain Eukaryota; kingdom Viridiplantae; phylum Streptophyta; class Pinopsida; order Cupressales; family Cupressaceae; genus Cunninghamia; species Cunninghamia lanceolata. The sequence goes on along the minus strand of BSBN01000091.1, from coordinate 2,331,619 downwards.
GGCCTTGTACAGACCATAGCATACATTAAACTCCCAACTACAAATGAATATGGTACTGTTGCCATGTATTCTTTTTCTTCAAGTGTCTTGGGACACATCACAGAAGATAACTTGAAATGCTCTGCTAGTGGTGTGCTTACTGCCTTGGCATCCTTCATGCTAATCCTTTCTAATGATTTTTCAATGTATTTCTCCTGTGAGATTAAAGATTTTATTACTTAATTCATTCTCGTAATAAAATCTTTAATTAGGAGTTTCCAGTAATACACTATTTGTGGGAGTAACTTTTGGATCTAGATTTCTATTTTTTTTATTCTAACTTCACCCCCTCCCCCTTTCTAAAGAGATTAAATGTATTTTTTTTTCTTTATCCAAGAAGAAAAGGAGTCAATTAATCTAACATCATTTTTCTTCTTTCAGGTTCATAGGAGAGGAAAATTAAAATAAAAAAGGGAAAAGTCAGAGCATTTGGGAAAAATTGATTTATCTCAATCAATAAACTGACTAAAGACCCCAACCATAAAGTAGCAAACATAGGATTTGTTTTGCAGCACCCAAATCCTTGATTGAAAATTTCTTAGATAACTATTGTTTCAACTTGTGAACAACAACCATGCTAGATCCTACAACTAGCATATCGTCAACATACAACAACAGGAATACAAATTCTCCATTATCAAAGAACTTAGAATAAACACAATGGTCAGATTCATATCTAGAAAAGTTTTGCTCAGACATGAAAGAATCAAATTTTAGATACCATTGTCTAGGAGCTTGTTTCAACCCATATAAATTGTGATTTAGTTTGCAAACTAGTGCTTTTTTACATTTTTCCTCAAAACCTTCTGGTTGCTTCATGTCTAACTCTTCTTCCAAGTCACCATGAAGAAAAGTTGTCTTGACATCAAGCTATTCAAACTCTAGATCATGAATAGCTACTAAACCCAACACTACTCTAATAGAGGTCATTTTCACAACTGGTGAAAATATCTTTGTAAAATCAATGCCATTTTGTTGAGCATATCCCTTGACCACCAATCTGGCTTTTAATCTTTTCTTCCCACCTACTTCTTCCTTCAACCTATACACCCACTTATTTTACAATGCTTTTTGATTGGGTGTAAGGGTTACTAAATCCCATGTGTGATTTTCCTTCAGAGATTTCATCTCATCTCTCATGTCTTCCATCCATTTATTGCTATCTTTATCTACACATGCTTCTTCAAACGTAGTGGGTTCAAATTCATCAAAAAGTAATAAATACTAAATAAAATCTTTATACCTGATTGAAGGCCTATGCTCTCTAGTGGACCTCCTAACTGGAGGAATCAACTCTTATGTAGTACTAGCTGGATGATCATGTTCTTCGTCATCTTGGAAATCTTGTGGCCGATCATGTGTTTGAATTTGTACTGGTGGTTGTGGCTGGTTTATAATCACCTTTTGTTTAAACATGTCACTACAATTCATGATATCTTCTAATGGAATATACTCCTTAGGTGATTTGCCTTCTTGTAAACCTGGCATTACCTTTTCATTAAATATCACATCTCTACTTCATGTGACATGCTTAGTAATTGGATCCCACAACCTGTAACCATATGTTTCTTCTCCATATCTAATGAAGATACACCTTTTAGATTTCATGTCAAGCTTAGTTCATTTTTCTTTTGGAATATGAACAAAAGCTTCATATCCAAACACACACAAATGATCATAAGAAATTTTCTTACCTAGCCATTTTTCTTCTAGAATTCCAAATTCAAGTTGAGTGGATGGTGCTATGTTAATCAGGTACACTGATGTATTTACTGCTTCTACCCAAAACTCTAAACTCCTAGTCTTGCATTTGAGAGCATCCTTCGTGCTCGTTCCATAATGGTTCTATTTAATCTTTCTATAGTACCATTCTCTTTTGGTGTAAGAGGAACAATCTTGATTCTTGAAATACCATTCTCTGCATAGTATTGATCAAATTCTTTCGAATAATACTCCATTGTTAGTTTTAAAACTTGTAATCTTATAACCAGTTTGGTTTTCAATAAGTGCTTTGAAGGTTTTAAATATACCAAAAACTTTAGACTTCTTTTTCATCATATAAACCCAAACCTTCCTAGTGCAATCATCATAAAAAGTAACAAAATAAATGGATCCTCCAATAGATGCTACCTCTATGGGGCCAAAGACATCTAAATGCACTAGCTCCAATGGTCCTGTCTTCATCTTGTGTTACTTTCTTGAAAATCTTCTCCTCTTCTTCTTGTCGTAGATGCAATGCTCACATAACTCCATATCCACTTCTTTCAAACCTGGAAGCTGGTTCTTCAAAATCTTAAGTCCCTTCTAGCTCATGTGTTCTAGCCTTTTATGCCAAAGTTCTGTTGTGTTATCTGCTACTACCACTGTAGCTCCCACTTCAATCTAACCCTCTAGTACATACAATGTACCATATTTGCTTCCTCTTTCTATGACCAATGCTCCTTTTGTTACCTTCCATGCTCCTGCTCCAAAGGTAACATTATATCCAAGAGCATCTAATTACCCGACTAAAATCAAGTTTCTTCTGAGTTGAGGAACATGTCTCACATCTTTCAGCAACCAACTGTTGCCATTATTCATCTTCAATAGAACATCTCCTTTCCTGATGATATTGCAAGGTTCATCATTGCTAAGATAAACCTTACCAAAATCACCTACTTGTAATTTCTAAAACAATCTCTTGAAGACGTTGCATGAAATGATGCTCCTGAGTCAAGTATCCAAACATCTACAACAACATCACTTGAAGATAAAATAAGAGCATCAGCTTCTTCTTCAGAAGTTGTATTTACCTCATTATCTTTAGATTGATTTTCAGCCTTCTTGTTCTAGAAGGTCCAAGAATTTTTCTTCATGTGGCCCTCCTTACCGCAATGCCAACAGATGCATTTTTTGCCTTTGGATTGGGATCTCTTAGTAGACTTTGATCTTTTCCTTATGTTATCCTTGCCTCGTTGTTGTGTTCTCCCTCTACTACCAACAACTAAAGCAGCACCCGATGAATTACTTTGATTTTTTCTTCTCCTATCCTCACTGAAAAGAACTCCTACAACATCATCAAATTTTAGCATGCCCTTTGGGCTAGATGCGGAGTTACTAACAACCATAACAACACCTTCCCAACTATTAGGTAATGAAGATAATAATAAGATAGCCTTTATCTCGTCCTCTATTGTAATGTTTACTGAAGACAATTGACTAACCAAATAATTAAACTCATTTAGATGATTTGTGACAGAACCACCTTCTTGCATTTTTAAATTAAACAATTTCTTCATTAAAAATACCTTGTTCGATGCAGAAGGTCTCTCATACAACTCTGATAGACAATCCCAAAGTCCTTTTGCTATCATTTGTGCTGATACATTGAACAAAACATTATTGGATAATGAAAGAATGATTGTAGCCACAACCTTTTGATCCAGTTTATCCCAATCCTCATCCATCATGCTAGTTGTCTTTTTAGTTTTTCATTCCAATGTAATCAAAAGGTCCTTCTGAATGAGGAGAGCTTTGAGTTACAATTTCCACATTCCAAAGTTTTGGCCTAAGAATTTTTCAAATCCCCATTTGTCTATCTCCTCCATTTCTTACAACCTTTTGTGCTAATTTTCTTACTCATATTTTAATAAATAGACCAAATTAAAAATTACAATGTTTGCAATCAAATACTTACAATTTTGATTTAGATCTGCAATACACAATAGATATATAGATCCATGATCTTCCTGCACACTTGTACTCCCTCCTATGCTGGCTGGACTTTCAACATTCCGTAGATTCTGAGATCCCTGTTATCTCCTTGGAAGCTAGCATGGCACTGCCCAACTCTTTGAAATTATCTGCAGGCCATGATTCCTACTCCAAATCTATGTTCCTCTCACAATCTGTTAATTTTATGTCACCCACATATCTTCTTATAGCTTAGATTTGTTGTCTACACAGCTGCATCACATGGAACTACTTCATCAACATTTAATCTTCGTCAGATCATGGATTTCAAGCAGCTCAGATCTATTTTAGATCTGCTTAGCCTCCTTATGTTGGCAATCATCAATCCTTTATCTATAAGCTCATTAATTACCTCTGCTAAATGATGGTGCCAACACCTGCCACTAAGTCTTCAACTTTCTTCCCTGTGCTCTGATACCAGTTTTTATATTTACAGAGAGCATAAACAGATCATCATGCAAGAAAAATAGAGACACAGAAAAATCATAAGCAAAACAACAAAAAGCATTTAACGTGGTTCGACAATTTGCCTACGTCACCAAAAGCAGGAGAAAACTTTTATTAACCACAGTAGTGCATTTTGCATTACAAATAGTCCAATTTATAATGGACTCTGCATCCGACTAACCGAGTATGCCATGTTGTCCAAATGTGTTGGATTAGCTAGAGCACGGTAAGGAGAATCATCCAAATTACATTTGAACTGCTAGATAACAAATGGACAGAGGGACTGCATTAGAAGTTTATTTTTTATTAACAACCTCCTAGGAATAGAGGAAGGATTGTTATCCATCCATATCTGATCATTAGGACTTCACATCCCAACACGTGAATTGTTGTAGTAGTGCCTACACCAGTTCTTTTTGCCACTCTCATTGCAGTTGCAGTTATAATTTTTGGGTATCGAAGATGTCATCCTGTCAACGATGGTTTTCTGGCCCATGATAAAGAAAAAATGTAAACTACAAAAAAAAATTTGAAAAGGTTTTTTTTCTCTCCTTTGGATTTAAGTTTATATAATATTCATCCGATGAGAGTTTGAGTTGAAATAAGATCACTTATTTATTTCATTTTAGCTATCTGTAGGTTTAATGAACATGTGTAATATGTGTTATCTCTATAGTCTTGGCAATGGTTGGCCCTAATTTTGTAGGAGATATTGAGATGTGTTATTGTAATAAACTAAATATGGTCGTGATGCAAACAGAAAAAAAACTTCATATTTTATTAATTTCTTTCAACATCAACTACAAGTTACAATTATTATGGCCAAATTCATTGGCTCATCACTACAAAACACAAATAGAAAATGGTATGTACATAGACTTGCAACTCAGTACACTTCTAAAATCGCAAACCAAACTAGCACACACTATGTGTTTCTTGATTGTCCCTGCAACCTTCAATTTTTAACAGTCTAAGTCAATGGCAACACACGCAATTTGCTTCTGCTACACATGATCACAAACTAAATTGCACTCAGTCAAACTAAAGAAAGATAAAAGTATTCCTTCTCTAAAACTCCAACCTCAGTTACTACGTTCCACCATTTCTCCTTTAATAGACCCCACTCCTTTTCCCATTTTAGGTAGCGCTCAATCCAAATCCAAGACGCCCAACCTAAAACCTTCATCGCTTCCTTCAAGTGTCTGATAATCATGAATAAGAGTGGGAGCGACTCCACTCCTCCTTCACCCACGATGCACCAAAAATAGAGAATCTTCCATCGATATCTACCACCACCAAGAAAAAGAAACACCCCAAATTTGAATCCTCCACACTGCCTAGATTAAAATAGAAAAGGAAATAAATATAGCTATAGCACCCCCTTCATTTTCTTCCATGCATGACTACAGAAGGGAGTGACTACAATAGGCATTCAAAATTAGAGCACGCAATAAATAAAAATGAAATAGTCACCAAAAATGGGTTCCCTCTATGTGGATGCCCTTGCATCAAACACCCAAGGTAGATTGAAATGGTTCATGAGTGAAACTCATAAACATTTATAGGTCATGTTCTTGTTCTGAATCCACTTCTCTATCTCATCTACTTGAATATGCTTTACTAGTTTTCTCTGGAATTTAATGTCCCTTCCTTCTTTCATTTTTCCTCTCTTTCTCCTTCTTTTCGCATAATCCAAATCCCACCAGTATGCACTAGGAAACTTTGAAAAATCATAAGATTAAATGTCATCCTCTTTAATAAAATAATCAAATTTATACATGACCTCTTTCCTTGATACTGGTCCAACAATTTGTCCATCATATTCGTCTTCTACAACATTGTGTTCCTCTTTCTCTATGTCTTCTAAAAGACAAGGTTCAGCTACAAACTCTTTCTCCTCTGCATTCACATCAATGTTAGTAAAATAGTCAAGGGATTCATATTTCCCATCCTGCAACAAGCTATTAGTTTTCAGATCTTCATCTTCAACAATCTCTTTATCAATCAAGAGATCATCAAACAACTCAACCTTCACCTTCAAATCTTCTTCCTCACTTGTACCTTTTTTTTCGAATGTGTCTATTTTTTGCAATATCCTTCCCTATGCTAATCTTATCATCCTCAAATAAATTAGGTTCAACAAAATTCTTACAAAAATTAGATTTTACCTCTTTTTCTTTCTCCACTGAAACTTTCATTCTACCCCTCTTGAATGCAATCAACACTGCTGCAACTTGCATTAGCAAATCATAATCTTCATCCTCACCCTCTTTCACCAGTCAAACAGTTACCAGTGCTATTACATACCTTACCTTCTTCCTTACTCATGGGCTTCAACTTGTGTTGAACTCCATCCTTTGTCAAGGTGTATGTGTTGGCAAACCCATAGTGTATTGCTTTCATGAGTCAAACTGCCACGGTCTTCCCAATGACATATGGCAAACATCCATTGGAACAATATCACACAAAATCTCATCATAATAATTTCCCATATTAAATTTTACCAAGCTTTGTTCGCTGACCAAAACATTCTTGTCATCTTGTAGCCAAGCTATCCTATATGGATGGGGGTGTTTTCTCCTCTCTAGCTACTATTTTCTCATCATCTCTTCAGAAACAAGATTGTTAGTATTACCACCATCAAAAATCACATTACATACTTTACCGTCACACTTACATCTTGTTCGGAACAATGTTTTCCTTTGATCGCATTCTTTTCCTTTGTTTATCGGGGATCTTCTTATAACAAGTACTTCTCTACTGTCTGCTTCTTCAGAGTGTGATGACTCTGCATCTTCCTCATTCACATTTGTTGTCGTTGCATTAATTTCAGTCCTTCTACTGGTTTTTTTCCTGATTATGATGGCAATCATAAGCTCGATGTTCCACTTCTCTACACCTGTAACATGTTCCTTGAAAACCTCCTCTTCCAAATCCTCTACCCAATCTTCCTCTACTTCTCCAATTTTGATCTCTAGGGCCATATGAGTCTTCATACCTCTAAGTTTTGCTACTGCCTTGGTCTGTCTTTTTCTAATTTTTCTGATTATTGTCTTGTTCTCCATAAGACCTTTCTCCAGTTCTTCCATCATGATCTCTTCCCCTTTGATTACTTTCATATCTTTTGTTCATTCTTTCCTCAATTTTAAGGCAAATTGATATGCATCCTCCATTGTGTAAACTCTTACCAAAGCCATCTCTTCTTGTATGCTTGGCCTCAGACCATTAATGTACCTTGCAACCTTCTCCTTAGTAGCTTCAGCATGTCCTTCTCTAATCAGGATCCTTTGAAAATCCTATGTATACTCCACTATTTTGGTTCCTTGTTTTAAACCTTGCATTTTCTTGAGCAAATCTAATTCATAATCCACTATAATGAATTGTCTCTTCATCTTCTCCACCATTCTATCCCACTTGGTAATTTTCTTCTTGCCTCTCCTTCCTCTTTCCAATTCAACCTCTCTCCACCAAATCAAAGCATGTCCTTTTAATCTAGTTTTTGCAAATTTTACTCTATCGAGGTCTTCAACCTCTTCAAATTCAAAATACTCTTCCATGTTATTGATTCAGTCCACTAACTCTTCAGGACTCAAATTCCTACTAAATGTAGGAACATCAATTTTTGTCAATGCCTATCTATGAGAATCATACATAATCTTATATTTATATACATACTTTATTTATTCTTATTACTATATCACTTCTCAATCCTATCTTGACATATCTCATCTTGGACATGTCTATATTAGGGGGAATTGTTAGTGTGTTAAATTTTTAACATAGGGATAATTTATTTTCCCGTAGGGTAGTTTTTCCTGTATCATGTAGTTTTTCCACCCATGAAATATTTTACGCCTTTAAAAGGCCTGTATACTATGTATTTTATCATCTCATTTTGATATACTTTCATCTCTGGTGAAATAGCCTCTTCTGTGTTGCTTCTCTCTTTTGTGAAGATTTCTTTTGGTTTGCAGATGTCTTGGGTGCTTTGCTGCAACATGGTATCAGAGCTTTCTTCTGCAGCCTCCTTCTGCTAAGAGTTTTCATCAGAGTTTGAGATCATCCATTCCTGTTTGGCATTGAGTTGGCATCATTTCCTTATTGACAAAATGATCACTTGGGAGAAGAGTTTTTACTGGGCAAATTTGTGTGAGGGCATAGCCCCAAAACATACCAGCACGATTCGTTGTCCTAGAAGACTAAAAAGTCCGATCCAAGTGAAAGGTGCAGATTCAAACCAAAGGTAGCCATTTTTTTTTGCTTGGCCGATTGCCATCATCACTATTTCCACAGCCTCATGCTCATCATCCTTTTTTGCCAGACCGAGTGAAGATTTTTGGTGTGGCCTATGCAGGAGGCATTTCACAATATCTATAAAGTTTTGCAATTAAAATATTTAATTTTAGGGTTCACATAGGAGAACCATGGCTAGAGGTGGACCCATCAGTTTTTTTTTAGCATTCTGTATGGGACTTTAGTCCCACATTGCTAGAGCACTTAAATTTTTCTGCCATTTATATCCCCGGTGACTGCATTGAAAGTGTGAGCAAGGCTCATGTTGGCGTAAAGAAGCACTTTTGCTTCAGTTTGTGATGCCTTGTGCTTGGCTTATGATTTGGCCATATGGTGATTGTTGATTCTTGGAGGATATTACATTGTGCCTTGTGCTGTGGCCCGAAAGGATCAATATTTTAGCCTCTTGTGCTAGTTGTGGTCATATGGAGTGACCGGGTGCTGGTGTTTCCAAAGAGCCTAAAACAACATTTTTTTCAAACTTTCATATATTTTGCAAATAGAGTCTATTTTTGACAAACAAGACATCGTTGGAAAGCTGCTTCAACAAACTACGTTGTGATCAAGGTATTTTCTAAAAATTTTGACATTTTTTGATAGTTTAAGTAACTTGAAATTGCAATCTTGTTTTAGTTACTTCTATTAGTATTATTTGGCAAATTTGTGTTGGGAATTGCAAATTCAATTTTTTCATACATTCTAGGGGTGTGTATAGAGCGCTTTAGACCTTTGTGTGTGTCCTTGTAAACCATGTCAGACCCAAGGATTGAGTTGCTCACCCTACACAATTATCACACCTAGAAGCTCAAAATGTCACAGTTGTTGCAGTCTAGGGGGCTTTGGTAAATGTTAGATGCCAAACAACCTGACTTCACTCATAGAAACAAAATGGATGAGGCTAGAGGACTCATAGGTCTCCATGTGTCTGATAATTTGTTGTTTCACATTGCGGAGTGTAAGACACCTAGAGAAGTGTGGGATAAGCTTGAAGAGTTGTATGGTAAAGTCAATTAGTTCAAAATCTTGCAACTTGAAGTCGATCTCACCTCTCTCTCTCCAGATGCCTTCCCCACTATTCAAGATTTCCTTGCCAAATTCAAGTTGATTTTGTCACAATTGAAAGGATGTGGTCATGCCAAAGATGAAAAGGAGTGTATTTTCTTGATCTTGTCTAAGCTGAGAGGCCCTTTTCAAGTGTTTGCCTCTACCTTCTATTCTACTATGGATGCTATGGGAGAAGACCATAAGATGCCTTCATTTGAGGTATTTTGTGATCAATTAACCAAGGAGTAGGCCAAGTTGATTCAGATGGATGCTCTTCCTAAAAGTCATGCTTTGATGGCTCAATCTTCCAAGGGAAAGGGTAAGAATAAGAAGAAGCCCAAGACAGATTCGTTTGTAGGTGGTGAGCCTTCCTCCAAACCTAAGGCAAAGAATGATCAAAAGACTAATCCTCCTCCTCCTTCTAACTCTAAGGAGTCATCCTCTAAGTCTAAGAAGAAGAAGGAAAATTGTTCCTTTTGTGGAAAGTCAAGGCATAATGATGCACATTGTTTTGAGAGTAGCAGCTTTGGAGGAAGCTATGAGGAAGCACAATATTGCCATGCCTAAGTCTTCTTCCTTGGGAAAAGGGCAAGCTCTCGCAGCAAGGGCTTCATCCTCTACTAGTGACAATTGGATTCTTGATTCTGGTGCTTCACATCATATGACTCATGCTGAGGATCTTTTTGATTCTATTTCCTCTTCTAGTACTTCTCATATTGTAGTTGGGAACTCTTCACAGATTTCGGTTGTAGGAACAGGCTCAGTTAAGATGTAGGATGGTTGCATTGATGATGTTCTTTTTGTTCCAAATATTTCATAGAATCTACTTTCTGTCTATCAGATATGTCATCATGGTGATGGAAAGGTAGTTGAGTTTTCTCTCACTGATGTGACTATTCGAGAGTTGCAGGATCTAGAGAAGGTTGTTGCTATAGGGACAGTTGATGATGTGGCCTGTTTGTATAGGTTTGATGGATTTGAATCTTCATCATGATCATCCCTTATTGCTCATGCAGATTCTATGAGCAAGCTTTAGAACGAATGGTTTGGGTACCTGAATTACAGATATCTTCAACATATGAGCACATAGAATTTGGTGATTGGCCTACCTAAGATCTCCTGTTCTAATGGAGTTTGTCAAGGTTGTGTGCTTGGAAAACATCATAGGGATCCCTTTCCAAAGGGTATGGCCACACGTGCTTCAACACTCCTTGAGTTGGTGCATAGTGATCTTATGTCATTCCCCACTCCTCCATTTTCAGGGGCTAAGTATGTGCTCACCTTTATTGATGAATTCTCTCGGTGCACATGGGTGTACTTTCTAAAGTACAAGGATGAGGTTCTTTGATATTTCATGACCTTCCTTGCATTTGTAGAGGAGCAGTTAGGGCACTCCCTTCAAAAGATTCAAACAGATAATGGGAGAGAATATGTCAATCAGGCATTTCAAGATTTTTGCCGTGCTTAAGGTATCCTTCATCAGCACACAATGTCATACACTCCTCAACAAAATGGTGTGGCCGAGCAGAAGAATAGAACCTTACGGGAGATGGCCAATTGTATGCTTCAGTCCTGATCCATGGCTCCAGCATTTTGGGCAGAGGTTGTCAATTGTGCAAACTACATTCAAAACCATATGCCTCACGAGGCAGTATGGAATATGACTCCTGATGAGGCTTGGTCTCATATCAAGCCCAAGGTGTCCTTTTTCAGAGTATTTGGCAGTGATGCATGGACGTTTATTCCAGATGGGGAGTGCAAAGCAATGGAGAAGAAAATTCAGCGGTTCATTTTTGTTGGCTATTGTGAGGATGTGAAGGGTTATTGGCTGTTTGATCCTGTCACTTGAGAGGTATATTTTCATCATGATTTTCATTTTGATGAGTCTTTCACTTTGAAGGATTCACTATCACAGGCATCTTCCTCTCTACTTCCCACTTCTTCTTTAGATGATGTTTTGCTTCCTGTTCATGATGATGATGATGTTCCTCACAATGTTCCTAATGATGTTCATGATGATGGTATTGATCTTGTTATTGATATTTCTCCATCTCCATCTCCTCCTCCTCCACCTACTCCCACAAGACCATTATGGGCCCGTACACTTCTTGAGGATGTTGGTTCTCTTATAGGTGATCCCACAGCTACACGTTGCACTCATTCCTGAACTTCAGGTATCAGTCTTTTGAGTCATGCAGTTTCTACTGATCCTCAGAAGTTTTTAGATGCTTCAGGTGTTCTGGAATGGGATAGTGCTATGATTGAGGAGTATTCTTCTTTAATTAAGAATCATACTTGGATTTAGTTCCTCTTCCTAAGGGAAGAAAGTTGGTTCGATGTAAGTGGGTGTATCATACCAAGTATGCAGCTATTGTTTCTATTGATAAGTATAAGGCTTGCCTAGTGGCTAAGGGCTTCTCTCATGTTGAAGGTATTGAATATTCTGAGACTTTTGCTCCTATAGCTAAGATGGATTATGTTCGTCTTGTACTTTCAATTACTGCATCTTAGGGTTAGCCAGTGTATCAAATGGATGTGAAGAGTGCTTTCCTACATTGTGATCGTCAGGAGGAGATCTATATGGAGTAGCCACTAAGCTTTGTGCATGACCCTTCACTTGTCTGCAGGCTAAGGCTATCATTGTATGGTCTCAAAAAAGCTCCTCGAGCTTGGTATGAGAAGATGGATAGTTTTTTGCTTGCTTCTGGATTCACTAGATGTCAATCCGATCCTACAGTTTATATTCAGAGACATGGGGGGATCTTATCATACTTGTTCTTTATGTGGATGACTTGATTCTCACAGGGAGTTCTTCTGCCATGATTAAGGATATTCAGGGAGTTTTGATGGAGCATTTTGATATGACTGACCTTGGTCTGTTGCATTACGTCCTTGGTCTTCAGATTCATCAGTCTTCTACCGGTATTTCTATCTTTCAACAGAACTATGCTCTTGATTTGCTTCAGAGATTTGGGATGGCTAACTGCAAGCAAGCCCCTACTCCTTTTCAGTCAGGTGTTGTGTTTTCTACCACTTGCACTACTCCATCAGTTGATGCTACCTTGTATCGGTAGTTGGTTGGCAGCCTTCTGTACTTGACACATAGTCATCCTGATATTTCCTTTGCAATTGGTCTTGTCTCCTATTTCTCTCAAGATCCTCATGAGAGTCATTAGAAGGTAGCCAAACATATCTTGAGATACATTCAGGGCACTACACGGTTTGGCATTCACTATACATTAGGAGCTACTGAGATTGTGGGCTTCACTAACTCAGATTGGGCTGGTGATATTAATGATCAGAAATCCACTTCTGGCATTGTCTTTTGTCTTGGTTCTGGTCTGGTTGCTTGGTCTTGCAAGACGCAAACTGCTATTGCAGTATCATCAACTAAGGCTGAGTATCGAGGAGCAGTCTTGGCTAGTCAAGAGATTCTTTAGCTTCGATAATTGATGGCTTAGTTTGGATTTCCTGTTGATCATCCCACTACTCTTTGGTGTGACAATCAGAGTGCCATTCATATTTCTTGTAACACAGTGGAGCATCAATGCACTAAGCATATTGAGATCCACATGTACTTCATTAGGCAACTCATTCAGGAGGGTGTTCTCAGTTTGGAGTATTTGCCTACGAAGCAGTAGGTTGCAGACATCTTCACTAAACCTTTGGCATCTCCTCACTATCTCTTGTTGCGATCAATGTTAGGGGTGAAGGAAGTTGTCCTTGGGGGATCTTGAGGAGTCCTCCTTCCTTTCACTATTTTCTTTTCAGCATTTTTTAGTGTTTCTCTCTTTTGGAGAGGAGTTTTCTCCCACGGGGTTTTTCTCCTTTTATCCATTTATGAGAGATTTCTTTTTTTTTGCATTGTAAATGGGTACCTAACATGGTTGTGTAGCCGGGACCCATATTTGCATTTTGATTTTGCATAATAATTCTCCCTAAGTTTGCACTTAAGGGGGTGTTAGTGTGTTAAGTTTTTAACATAGGGATAATTTATTTTCCCATAGGGTGGTTTTTCTCATATCGGGTAGTTTTTCCACCCGTCAAATATTTCACGCCTTTAAAAGGCCTGTATACTATGTATTTTATCATCTCATTTTGATATACTTTCATCTTTGGTGAAATAGCCTCTTTTGTGTTGTTTCTCTCTTTTGTGAAGGTTTCTTTTGGTTTGCAGATGTCTTGGGTGCTTTGCTGCAACATGAATCATGTTATTCCCCTTATCTATTTGAGCTATCACTAATCTATTCTTTATGCTATCTCTTCTCACTTATTTTGACTTTACATTTCCATATCATATTGTTGGATCTAGGGCATACAACTGAGAGGTGGGGGGGGGTGAATCAGTTGTATAAAACTTCTTCTTCTTTCAAACACTTGATTCTTTGTTGTTAGTTAGCAGCATATCAAATAATCATCCATGGAAGCATAATACATAAACACAAGAGCAGATAAGCATCAACACATTGAACACCAAGATTTTGACGTGGAAAACCCGGTTAAGGGAAAAACCACGGGGTGATTAACCCAAGAATTATTCTCTGTTAGAAGAATAAAGAAAAATGAATGGCACATGCCAATAAGGGCTCACTGCCCGAGCACACTGCTCACAAAGAGGCCCACTGCCTACAAGGAGACACACTGTCTACAAAGTGATAAAAATCACAGTCTTGAACTGGAGAATGACATCTCTACCATGTCCGGATCAGTTCCAATTAAGCCCAAAAATCTCTGGTCTGCCTTTCGCACGTTTCTTCGCTATGCCACACTCATCCACACACCACACTTTGAAATGAACTCACAAACCGTTATTTATACAAGACATCAACTTAGGAACAAACATCTAAGTCGGCAAACAACCATAGGAGTATCCGCAAGATGAATAACACATCCGGTCGGCCATCACAAGAACATTCGCAGGATGAACAACTCATCCGGTCGGCTAAACAGAGCAAGAACTTCATCTGGAAGAATAACTTCAATTCCGGGCTCTACCATCAATGCGGACCAACAACACAACCTAAACATGATCCAAGAACCTTCACAAGCCTGTCTGAATGTCCGGATACATCCGCACTTCCTCTACTTACTGGGATCTCTTGTCTTCCTCATCCGGAACTTCAAGAACACAGTCTGTTGCCACTGTCATAATGCAAGAGGTACTTCCGGACCTCCAAATCATACACAAATCAGGATGACACATCACAAGGACATCCCAAACACTCCGTCCAATCCGCAGATTAGGATAATACAATTCCGGACCTCACCGGACCTTTTTGTGATCCTCTGTCACCTCTGGATACTTGCCGGAACCGGTTCTATACCGACAGCCACAACTCCTTCAGATCTTCATGCGGACCTCTGAAATCTTAACTGAAGCATCTCAAGACTCATATCTACTAACCCTTTAATCCGTATCCTCCGGTTCTCATCCTATACAGTACATTTACCTTCTTCTCATCACTGTTCTTCACTGTTCCTGACTGAGGCTAATTTTCTCAATATCCTCAGCACACAGCTTATCAAATCCTTCTTGTCAATGCAATATGAGTATGTTGACATCAATGACAACACTGGCTCACCTCATACTTGCAACAATCTCCCCCTTTGTCATTGATGGCAACATATGATGTGAAAAACCATTAAGACAAGAACTTCAACTTTTCATATGTCTTCTCTTCCTTTACTGCTCCCCCTTTGATCATCAACCACTTGTTTTTCACATGTCTTCTCTCCCCCTTTGACATCAATGGCAAAGGACTCATACTTGCAATTCTCATACATCAGAATCATACCAGCTGCTCCCCCTTAGTTGCAGCTCCCCATTAGTCCGGATCACAAGATATGACTGTGATAGCCACCGGACTGATGCACATCAGTGCATCTTAGTTCATCACCGGAGGGGCCATGACCCCTAACTTCTCCCGGAGATATTCAAAAGAGTCTTTGGGAAGAGGTTTTGTAAAGATATCTGCAATCTGATCCTTGGAGGGAACATACTCCAATCTAACTTCTTCCTTGTTTACTTGTTCTCTCAAAAAGTGAAATTTAATAGATATGTGCTTAGTCTTAGAATGCAATACCGGATTCTTGGAGATATTAATTGCACTTGAATTATCACAGAAAATTGTGATAGGCTTCTCATATTCAACTTTGATGTCTCTTAGCATCTGCTTCATCCATAAGATTTGAGTGCAACTACCTGCTGCTGCAATGTATTCTGCTTCAGTTGTAGACAGAGATATTGCATCTTGTTTCTTGCTTAGCCAAGAAACCAATCTCTTCCCCAAAAAGAATGCTCCACCACTAGTGCTCTTCCGGTCATCCACATCTCCTGCCCAATCTGCATCTGTGTAAGCATGAAGAGAGAAGTCCGGATCTCTAGGGTACCATAGACCATACTCAACTGTTCCTTTCAAGTACCTAAAAATTCTTTTGATTGCCATAACATGAGACTCTCTGGGATCAGCCTGGAATCTTGCCACAAGACCAACAGCCTGCATTATATCTGGTCTAGTTTGAGTGAGATACAACAATCCACCAATCATTGATCTATACTTTGTCTGATCTGCCTTTGGAGAATCATCATCTTTGCTTAACTTACATCCGGTTGCCATAGGAGTGTTCATAGGCTTTGAGTCTTCCATACCAAATTTCTTTAACAATTCTTTCACATAATTGGTCTGAGAAATGAAGATCCCTTCTTTTGTTTGAGTAATTTGCAAACCCAAGAAGAAATTCATTTCACCAAGCATAGACATTTCAAACTCACTTTTCATCTGATTTGCAAAAGTTTTGCACATACTATCTCTTCCTCCAAAAATGATATCATCCACAAACACTTCAACAATCAAAATGTTTTCATGATCAATTTTGAAATATAAGTTACTATCAGCAGTACCTTTGTTGAATCCAATCTGCACAAGATGCTTATCCAACCTTTCATACCATGCTCTTGGGGCTTGCTTCAATCCATACAAAGCTTTCTTCAACTTGCAGACCATATCATCATTATCAGACAATTGAAATCCATCCGGTTGTTCAATGTAGACTTCTTCTTCCAGATCACCATTTAGGAAGGCAGACTTGACATCCATCTGATATACCTTGAAGTCTTTGAAGGCAGCAAATGCAAGAAGTAATCTGACTGCTTCAATTCTTGCCACCGAAGCAAAAGTCTCTTCAAAGTCAATTCCTTCTATCTGAGAGTAGCCTTTGCAGACCAATCTAGCTTTGTTTCTGATTACTTCACCAGCTTCATTTAGTTTGTTCTGGAAGACCCACTTGGTTCCAATTACATTCCTGTCTCTAGGTCTGGGAACAAGATCCCAAGTATGATTTTTCTCAATTTGCATCAATTCATCTTCCATTGCTTTGGTCCAGTTTTCATCATTGCAGGCTTCATTTATTGTTTTAGGTTCAATTTGTGAAATCAGACAGCATTCATCCTGATTTTGAGCAATATTCCTTCTAGTTTGTACACCTTTGCTTCTGTCACCTATGATCTGATCTTCAGAGTGGTTCAGTCTTACATACCTTGGAATTTTGGGAGTATCCAGCACTGCTGTTTCTTGATCAGGCTCATTCAAACCTATCTCTTCTTCCTGATTTACCGGATCAGGCTGACTCTGTCTCACCGGAGAGGATTGAGTTCCTTGAACACTGTCTTGGTTATCTTCATCAAGCTCATAAAATCTTGAAGGTTTCTCAATTCCTTCATCAACTTTCACATTGGTGCTTTCTATCATCTTCCTCAATCTCTTATTGTAACACCGGTATGCTTTGCTTTGAGTGGAGTAGCCCAAGAAAATTCCCTCATCACTTCTAGCATCAAACTTTCCTAGATCTTCATCTCTTTTAATATAACACTTGCTACCAAATACTCTGAAATATTTCACAGTAGGAGTGATGCCAAACCAAAGTTCATAGGGCGTCTTACCGATGTTGTTTCTGATTTGAACTTGATTTAGAGTGTAGACTGCGGTGCTGATAGCTTCTTTCCAAAACATTTGAGGAACATTTGCTTCCAACATCATTGTCCTCGCAGCTTCCTGGATGGTTCGGTTCTTTCTCTCAACTACTCCATTCTGCTGTGGAGTCTTAGGAGCAGACAACTGTCTCCTTATACCCTGTTTCTCACAAAAGTCCATGAATTCACCAGATGTAAATTCACCACCTCTATCAGACCTTAGACACTTTAGTTTCAATCAGGTTTGATTCTCCACCATAGCTTTGAAGATTTTGAACTTCTCAAAAGCTTCTGATTTTTCTTTTAGAAAGGTAACCCACATCATCCGAGAATGATCATCAATTAACAACATGAAATATCTATCACCTTGTAGACTCTTGATTCTTGTCGGACCACATAGATCAGTATGTACTAATTCCAACAATCCGGTAGAAGACTGATCTTTGCTTTTGAAAGAGACTCTGCTTTGTTTACCTAACTGACATTCTTTACACACACTATTTGTAGGTTTCATCAATTTTAGAAGATCTCTCACAGCCTGAGTATTGCTTATCTTGATGATGTTATCAAAACTTACATGACACATTCTTCTATGCCATAACCAACTCTGATCAATTTGAACAAACAAACAACTTTTATTTGAACCAACCAGATGAAAGATATTACCTTTTGTCTGAGTACCGGATGCAATTTCAGTTCCGGAGCCTGTAAAGATTCTGCATTTTCCATTCTTGAACCGGAGATCATAGCCTTTGTCTACTAACTGACCAACACTGAGAAGATTGTGCTTCAATCCTTCAACATACAGTACATTACCTATTTTGCTCTTACCATCAAAGGAAATAGTTCCCCTACCTCTGATTCTGCCAGCAGAATTGTCACCAAACTTTACCATTCCTCCTTCATATCTTTCCAAGTCTAAGAACTTATTCCTGTCACCAGTCATATGGTGAGAACATCCACTGTCAATAACCCAATCATCCTTTTCTTCCACTTGAGAAGCCAAGGCTTTTTCAACAACTTTGTGATTGACAGATTCAGAGAGTATTGAATCTTCTTCCTTGATGGCTATAAACACCCACTCATTTCCGGATTTGCTTCCTAGTTCTGATTCATCATCTGTTACTCCTTCATTGTCATCTTCTTCATGAACATAATAGCAATTCTTTTGAAACCTTTGTCTGTGAGTATTAGATCTTGCAGATCTCTCCAGACATCTTGAGGCAAAATGACCAATCTTATTGCAGTTGAAACACTTAAAGGGTAGTTTTCCTTCATACTTACCGGATCCTCTTGGCAGTCTCTTTGCAATGAGGGCTTCAAGTTGAGCTGTTTCTGCTTCTTCTTCTTCCATGTCTCTTCTTGTTTGATCATACCATGACATTTTCCTTGATGAGTTTTCACCCAGATCAAATCTCTGTTTTCCTTTCACATAGGCACTGGCTTTGAAAGCAGATTCAGTCTTGGGAGGATCATCTCCAAACTCGGTCATTTCAAATGCAGCTAGTTTGCCAGCCAGTTGTTCTCTTGTGACAGTTGTGTGGGCTCTGAATTCATCAATGGCAGCAACTTTGATTTTGTAGGCAGCAGGAAGGGATCTTAGGATTTTGCAGACAATCTCATTTTCATCTAAAGTTCCACCAGCATTTCTGATTCCACATACCAGCTCATTTACTCTTGGCATAAAGGTAGTGATGTTTTCATCATCTCTCATTTTCAATCTTTCAAATTTCCCTTTCAGACTTTGCAACCTTGCACTTTTGACAAACTCATCTCCTTCATACAGAAGTTCCAGTTTAGTTAGGATCTCATATGCAGTTGGTAGGTCAATGACATTCGAGAGATCTGAGTCATTCAATGCGCTTAGAAGAGCTTCCTTGGTCCGCAGATTGTTTTCAGCTTCTGTGATTTCATTCAGAGTTGTCGGACCACCTTGTGGAGGTACATATGGTTTTGAAATCATAGCCAAGTATGCTTTTCCCATACATTCCAAGTGACACTTCATGCGACCTTTCCAGAGAGTGAAGTTGGTTCCATCGAACTTCGGACTATCCTTCTTGTATGACGACATCCTGGATCTCCTCAAGCGGTTAAGCTCCTATCAGAGGAACTTAGCTCTGATACCAATTGTTGGATCTAGGGCATACAACTGAGAGGGGGGGGGGTGAATCAGTTGTATAAAACTTCTTCTTCTTTCAAACACTTGATTCTTTGTTGTTAGTTAGCAGCATATCAAATAATCATCCATGGAAGCATAATACATAAACACAAGAGCAGATAAGCATCAACACATTGAACACCAAGATTTTGACGTGGAAAACCCGGTTAAGGGAAAAACCACGGGGTGATTAACCCAAGAATTATTCTCTGTTAGAAGAATAAAGAAAAATGAATGGCACATGCCAATAAGGGCTCACTGCCCGAGCACACTGCTCACAAAGAGGCCCACTGCCTACAAGGAGACACACTGTCTACAAAGTGATAAAAATCACAGTCTTGAACTGGAGAATGACATCTCTACCATGTTCGGATCAGTTCCAATTAAGCCCAAAAATCTCTGGTCTGCCTTTCGCACGTTTCTTCGCTATGCCACACTCATCCACACACCACACTTTGAAATGAACTCACAAACCGTTATTTATACAAGACATCGACTTAGGAACAAACATCTAAGTCGGCAAACAACCATAGGAGTATCCGCAAGATGAATAACACATCCGGTCGGCCATCACAAGAACATTCGCAGGATGAACAACTCATCCGGTCGGCTAAACAGAGCAAGAACTTCATCCGGAAGAATAACTTCAATTCTGGGCTCTACCATCAATGCGGACCAACAACACAACCTAACCATGATCCAAGAACCTTCACAAGCCTGTCTGAATGTCTGGATACATCCGCACTTCCTCTACTTACTGGGATCTCTTGTCTTCCTCATCCGAAACTTCAAGAACACAGTCTGTTGCCACTGTCATAATGCAAGAGGTACTTCCGGACCTCCAAATCATACACAAATCAGGATGACACATCACAAGGACATCCCAAACACTCCGTCCAATCCGCAGATTAGGATAATACAATTCCGGACCTCACCGGACCTTTTTGTGATCCTCTGTCACCTCTGGATACTTGCCGGAACCGGTTCTATACCGACAGCCACAACTCCTTCAGATCTTCATGTGGACCTCTGAAATCTTAACTGAAGCATCTCAAGACTCATATCTACTAACCCTCTAATCCGCATCCTCCGGTTCTCATCCTATACAGTACATTTACCTTCTTCTCATCACTGTTCTTCACTGTTCCTGACTGAGGCTAATTTTCTCAATATCCTCAGCACACAGCTTATCAAATCCTTCTTGTCAATGCAATATGAGTATGTTGACATCAATGACAACACTGGCTCACCTCATACTTGCAACACATATACCATGATCTTATCATTTTTTGAGGTGAAAGTTCATAATTGTGCCCCACTTTTATAAAGGAAACAACTAACACAAATATAACTTTTCAACTTACAGTGCCTAAAATTGGCATATATGTTTTAAGTTTTAAAATGATATAATCTAATGAAATGTGAATCTCTCAATGTAGTTTATGTTTATATAATTCTTTTAATCTTTTAAAAATTAGTTAGATATAGTTTTTTAATAAATTTATAAAAATATTTTAATTGCTAAAAAATTTGAAAAAGTGAGGTCAATGGGACATAGAAAAAAAAAGTAATTTTTTTCTTTGATTTTTTTCCACTTAGCTAACTTGAATATCTAGTGTGTGGAGAATATTTTTTAATAAATGTTTATTTTTTAATAATTTTTTAAAGTCATATTTACTCAAAATGTCATAGTTTCAATGGGACGTAATGTTTTGCCTAAAATAAAGACAAATTATACCCTTTTGGAGAGGATTCTCTCCTCTAATGTGCCATATTTATTTTCTTTTAAATATATTTTAATATATTTTTAAAATTTCTAGTTAGCCTCATGTTTGACTATAATGACCTACTTATAGTAAATTAAAAAATTAATAATAAAATAAATTAAAATAATAAAAAATATATAATCTCATATTTTGGGCTCTAAGCCCTACGAAAGGGTATTTTTAGATTTTCATGAAAATATGCTTGGTTGGAGAAATCTAGAGTTGAAATTTAATTTTTATTGCTTTTTTTTTTTCAAAAGAGGGGTTAGGATGCCACATAGATAATTTTAGGCAAAAGAGTTTCAATCAAAACTTTTTGGCTAAAACCTTGCCATATAAATTGATGTTAGAACTTAAATTTTAATATCAAATTATATCAATGTAATATTTATGGGTGAAAGATTTTTAGCTGAAACTATTTATGCCATGTAGGTGCCAAGTAGTTTTGACTCTAAACATTCACCCGTTGAGCTTATATTGTCATCATTACTAAATTGATTATATATTGATCGAATATTGGGGGAACCATAAATTTCTTTCTTGTCACATTAGATCTTTGTTGTTACATCTCATTATCTATATCTATGTCTATCTTTTATCTCATCTTCACACTTTCTATATATGAGGACATGCTCCACTATTAGACTTAATGTCATTTCTTCTATTGAATCTGTTGATTCTATCAATCTTGTTGAGCTTCATTCCAATGATCATATATATTCTTTGATCCACTTCTACAATACATGTCTATTGTCGTGTATATCTATGATTACATGGGTGTTCCTAGCTAATGAGGGCCACATCAATGTTGTCTTACCCATCTAGGGGTAGCTATTTTCATTATCCTTCAATCTTATCTCTAACCCTATGATGATGGATTGTGATTCATTCTTTACAACCATTATTTTGTATGATTATCATAATTTGTCATTTTATTACATGTTTATGGTTATATCATGATGTATTATATTATTACTATATGGTTATCTAATTATATGCTTTCATGCTTGTCACTAATTTAACTATTGTGGTCTTCCTTCAATTAATCACCTCCTTTGGGGCCAATAAATTAAAGGGGGGAATATATGATAACTATTGTTCACATTTTATGTATTTGATTTATCAGATTGTAAGTTGGAATCTACTCATAGAATCTCTTTTTCCCTTCTCTTGTAAGAATTTCTGGGAGAACATAGGTGGGCGCGATATCCACATGATCATACCCTACTAGGTCCATTACTTTATATGGACATTATGGAGCATATTCTTTGAGTCTCCAAATATTTACTTTACTACACATACACGTTTGTGAGTGCTACATACTTAGATATGCATGATTCATTTAATATTCACATGCACCTTAATATGTGTGTAAAATGTAATAATGAAAAAATGCATCTAGATGTCTTTTTCCATTTAGTTTTGTGCTTATGTTAAAGTAATGGTTGGATACTCATACATGATAACAAATGGTGCAGTCTTGTGCAAAGTTAGACTCATTTACATATCTTTTATCTAATCCTTATCCACACATGATCCTATGTTTATTGACACATCTCACTTCTATGTGCATGTGTTACCATACATTTCACCTATTTAATTGTTATGCATATCAATCCATGCATTGATCCCTAGATTACCTCTATCTATCATGTTCCATTTTGCCTATCTAATCCCAAGCCTAGTCCATAGTTGCATGTTCATCCATGTAAGTGTGAACTTGACATGCTTGAATTCAAATTTTGATCTATTGTTTCCTTTACCTTTCTCACCTAGAGTTAACTATGTGCACATTTATGTGATCTATTATCAGGTGACTTTATAAAAAGACATTCATTTGTCTTCATTTAATCCATCCACTCATCAAAAGAAGATTTCTCATTCTAGGAGCATTTAGAAGAGCAATAGATAATGCCACCATAGAATGTCTCTAGACATAATAATAGTCTTAATATGATTAATGTAGTTTTTTAAATAATGACTAGTATTAGTGTACATAAAAACTAAAGACGAGTTACATATATTCAAAAAACACTAAAACTATAAAATAACTCCTAAGTAAATAAAATAACTCTTTAATAAATAAAAATAGCTTAAAAAATAATCTAAACAAAATATTATAACTGTTCAATAACTAAAATAAAAAAGGTAAATAAATTAACATAATTCTAAATAAATGTATTTAAGATATTATTACAAAACTCTTCTCATTTAAGTTTTGATTGTACCAATAAGACTCGACTTATCACTTAATGTGATAAAAAAATTAAAATCATAATTTTTCACAAATATAAAAGCAAAAGCCTTGATATGTTTTAACAAAAATTGGGTATATGACATTAGTGCTTGCAATAAAAGATGGCCGAAATGAGATTATATATTCAATTTCCCAAAAAGGAAATATTGTAAGCATAATTTCGTTAGCACGACTACCTATGATTATGTTGTTTCTAAATTAGGAAATTATAACAATTATGTCCAGTCATCATGATGACTGAGTGATGGTAAAGACTAGACATTTGTTGGTTATACATAATAACTATTAGATAGTAGAAACTTAAAAAAATACTGATGTGAACTATATAAGTTATTTGGCAGTAGATATTCTGATTCTGAATTATTTCACTACTGTAGTATTTTGTGCAAAGCCTGTCACCTGTCACTTCATTTTGAAGTCGAAGGTAATCACATAGATCTTTCTGTCTTTATATACTGCAATGGCCTCCTTACACATAGATGCTGTGAAAGAATGCTTACAAGACTTCTTCATAGAGAGAACAACATGTCTTAGATATATGTGGCTACGTCAGTTGTAGTAGTAGTAATGACTATGCCGGTTGTTTTTGCGACTCTCAGTGTAGCTATAATTTCGTGGTATGGAAGACGTCATCTAGTCGACGATGGTCTTCCGGCCCAGGATAAAGAAAAACCGTAAACTACCAAAAAAAAATGCGAAAAGGTTTTTTTTCTCTCCTCTAGATTTAAGTTTAAATATTAGCTGTTGCATGGAGTTTTCGCGCAATGGATTTGCCGATAGGCTATTAGTAATGGAAACAATAAATTGTGGAATAAAATATAAAAATAAAAATTCATATTTATATTGCAAGATGACACAATGGCAATAGTGTTTTGTTTCTTGCAATGTATAATAATCATTTTTAATTTACATTTAAAATATATAGTATTTACAGTAAATGTTCCTTATATGAATAGGAGTAATACAAGGTTTATAGAATTAAGGTTTTCATCACTAACATAGGTGTTCTCTTCTATTATAGTATTTAGGGTTGTATCAAATGCATGTGTATTGAAGGATAAAACATTAGTATGATGTTGTAGATGATTACATAAAGAAGATATATTTTCATATTTTTAATGCAGTAAAAGACATTTAAAGTTGTAGTGAGTTCTCCATGGTGGTGTGACAAAGTATGCAGATTATATCAATAAAAGAAACACAATGCTTGGTGTTAGTAACCAAATCAAGCATAGAAAGATGCAAAGAATTTGGATCATTTAGTTTTTTTTTTCCTTAAAAAGGCATTTTAATATTACCATTTGCTTAACTGCTAATATTACATATTGACTATTTTACAATACTAAATGCTATAGCTAATACAATCTCCTAGAGTTCATCTTAAGCCAAGCAATTGTAATTGCATAAATAGTAATAAATAAGAGCTCGACAACACAATCACTCAAAAATATATTATACAAGAATAAATACAATTATATTAGAGACTATATATTATATATAAAATAAATATAATGAAGTTATAAATACTAAATATTAGCAGTATCAATTACGACACAAATTAACCAAATTTCAGAATAATTGTTGGTTTTTCACTATGGTTTCTTAGTATTTATGTGATTATTTTGTTTAATTTTTTATTACATTATTCTTTTGTACCTATAACTTTAAGAGGAGGGCATTTGTACATTTCCTTTGGATTCATATATTTTGGAGTAGATTCTTAGCCCCATGTTTGTCAAAGAGTGGAAAACATTATTGAAACTTCAATTGTATAGTGAAATCATTATTCTTCTCTAAATAGTACCATTTTGAAAAGTATCAGGAAGGTGGAGACCACATTGCATTATATGGTTGACCATGCTTGTTTTCTAGTGTATTTGCCCAGTTGCCTCCATTGTTTTGAAATGTCTTAAAATGTAATTGATAGCCTCTAAGTAATTTTAGCGTGTACGGAAAACATTAATGCAAACAATATTGAATCATTTTTATTCTAAATGATGAAATGCATCCAATTATTTAGCATGACTAATCTCTTTCTCTATTCCTCTCTACAAATTACTTTCTTTCCATTTTTGCATCTCTTGAGTGTCCATCTGAATCAAGGGCTTTGATTTTTTGATTTTATCTTTAATTTGCTTTAATTGATCCTCATCTTGGCTTGGGCGTCACTTTACATGAAGGGCTTATATATATATATTCACATCGTTCTTGATGTCTATTTTAACTTGGTGATTTCCTATTTCTTCTAGATTGTCTTATTCAATCATGTTATTATATAACTTTAAAAACTTTTATTAATTTTTCATGATACTTTTGGTGTGTTTTTTCAACTTCCTTCTACATTGAACTTTTTTCTTTGGAGCTCCACTTTGTCTTTATTTTGTCATTTTCTTTGCCTACTTTGTTTGTGGTATTTTTCTTTGATATCTCTTTATTTTTTGGGTTTCTAGTTTTGTTGGTTCATTCATAGGATTTTTAGTATATATATATATATATATATATATATATATATATATATATATATATATATATATATATATATATAATTTCCCTATGATTTCTTAGTTTCTAAGCCACTCTCTGTTCCCTCTTTCTATTTATGTTGTTGAGGTCTACAAATTTATCATTTCTATTTATCTTCTTTAGCTATGTTCTTTCTGATGATAGATCATGGAGTGTGATCTAAAATGTTGAAGGAAAACATTCTCACATAGTCAAATCCTAAAACACTCAAGATATAACATCATGGACTATGGAAATCTGATGTCTATCATTAATTAAACAATCAAAAAAGATTTTATTTCTAAAAATTATTTATTTTGCCTTTTTAAATGTTGTAGTATCTTTTAACATTTCTAATTAATAATTGTTCTCACTTCCATAAAAACACATTTTGATATACAAGAGTTAATTATTTAATTCAATTTTAATTTAAGTTTTTTTAATTATTGTTTTCTTTAAGAAAATTATGTTTTTTATTTGTTCATAATTATCAAATTTATTTTATTTCTTGAATTAGATTTTAAGTAAAAAATAATTCATGCTAATTTCATGTAGATTAAAATTGAGTTCAAATGTTATGAAATAATATTTTAATTATTTAATTATTTTGTATGAGAATCCCCTCTATGTATGTATTACAAAATATGAATAACAAGGTTAAGGGAAGAGCTTACCCTTTACTTTTAACTGAAATAAAACAACAAAGGTCATTTATATTTATATTTATATACAACACTATGGTTAGAATTACAGTTGGGGTTGGGGGTTGTCATGCCCACATTTTTCCATGTGGTCACAACACACATCACACGTGTCATAGCCACATCTATCATGTGGTCATGACACGAAATATCAAAAATTTTCTCACGCTTCCCTAAAAACCCCCTCGCATGCGTAAGCATGCTCGGTGGTGTTCGTTCAAGGCGAAAACACTACAGTTGTTGGCGGGGTACAAGTACAATTGCGTGCAACCAGACACAAGCAGACCCACAAGGGGGTCTCTACGACGCCGTTAACGTCACTGCTAGGTTTAAAATATCAGGGTTCCTAAATCTAAATCTCGGCAAATTTCGACAACATAACGCCTTATGGCGTAAGTGGGAATTACTCAACACTATATTACGCATGTGGTTCACTGATAGATTAACAACTTCCCACGACGCCTTGTGCTGACTAAACCGACTCGTGATCTCCCTATTTAATCATTTTTCAACAAGGCACGGTTGTCTGTCTCCTCTCTTGCTTCCTGAAATATACTCCTCCTTCGACTTAGCATTCTCAACAAGGCGGTTCGTTTGCTCTCTCTTCCCTTTTCTCTGGGTCTTAATTTTGATTGTATTTTTATCGCGCTCACCTTAACTATTTCTCTGATAATTTAGTTTGTTTATATTTCGGTCTCTCTCTCTTTCGTTTTCTATGCTTTCTTTATGTTTATCCGGTCCTTTCTTCATATTGGACATCAATCAGGGTTATCACTGTATCTATTGTTGACATTAAACCTAACTTCTGGATGATCCAGGTCACATAGGCTGGTTTACTACTTCGCTGGACTTGGTCTCCTAGTCTTCTCCGATCCAGGTTTCTTCTCTTGTAAGTATTAATTAAACTTGTTCCTAAGCAAATTTTGGCTGGAGGGTCCATCAACTTAGTTCTCTTATCCCATGTGGGAAATGCCACGCATTTTCTCCCCTGTGTTTTCCAATGTTACTTTTTCTTCTTCTGACTCTCTTACAGGTTTACTTATGTGGATGTTTACTACAGTTGAGATTAAAATGGCCTCACATGGAATGTCTGTGATGGCTTCTTAAGTTTATTTCCAATGATCTTTTAAGCAAGGTGACGTGTAATTTTCCTCTTCATTTTCCTGGTTATTGAATCGCGTTGATAGTGAAACTTTCGAGAAACTCTTCCCGGAGTAACACAGTATATTCCTTTATGCTCTCATTAAATTATAATTTTATTTTTTCTTATTTATAATTACTGTTGTTATTATTACTAATAATTAATATTAATACTCTTATTGTAAATCAAATACCATTGTTAATATATGTAGGAGGCTCTCCTCTTTATAAAACCCTTATCATGGATCTATAACAAAATTTCTATTTAATTACGTTTATACTTCACTTACGACGAAAACATAATTCCCATACCTTGATATTTCATTATTAAAATTAATTTGTAAAACTTTGTCAGGATTTTAAGCGAGGGCCTAATAAAATGGTCTGTAAAACTTCTCCCATATACATATATATTTATACGTATATGTAAATTACGAAAATGCTCTTTTAAATTTATTTAGCAAACTCCACGTAATCCCTTACTCTTATATATATAACAAAATATAAATACATACCTATATATACAAGATATGTATATATAATTATATATTTATAAAGTTATATCTAAATATGAATAAATATCTATATATATACATAGATATGTATATATACAGCTATATATTTATATAACTTCAAACACCACTAATAGTGGTTTGTTTTTTTTTATTATTTTATTATTTTTGTTCAAACATAGAGTAGGGTTTTCACCCTAAAAATTCTTATTGAAAAACATGTTGAAAACTGCAGACAAGGGCGGCGGAGCTGAGCATGGCGGATGGCAAAGGGTGAAGCGAAGGTGGAAGGTCGCAGCCATGGAGGAGGTGACAGCGCTGTGGCCGTAGACAGTGGCGGGTGAGCGGGGTTGTGGCGACGCTGTGGCCGCAGACAGTGGCGGCCAGGGTTTTCGGGGTAGCGGGGGTGTGGGTGTCGCGGGAGGGAGAATGGCCCGCAGTTTAAAACAGGCGGGGGTGTGGGGAGGGGGCGGAGCCCACACCCACATCCCATGTAGTAGGGTGTGGGTGGGGGCTCCGTCCCCTCCCCACACCCTCCATTATTATAAAGGCTGCAGTGGGGTTTCATCCCCACCGCGCCATGTATTATTTATTTTATAAATTTTTTTTTTATCTTTCTCTCTGTAAAAAAAACAGAGATTACATTATACAATTTAGTCTATACAAAATATTTAATTTCATGGTATTTTGATATAAACAAATCAAATATATATATATATATAATTCAAATTTCACAAATACTGCAATTTATTCAGTTTCCCAAGTTCTTTTAAAATGAACAATTAAGAACTTTAATAAAGAATATATATATATATATCTCTCTTTTTTTTACAGAGAACAAAACTTTCTCAATAAAGATAAAATGAAAGGATAATGTTACCAAATAGATGCAAAATTCTTAACTTTACAATATTTCATAATTACAATTTCTTCCATCCTAAGCTTTTTAATATAAAAATTTAACTACTAAACCAATGACAATGGAAGTAGATTTTACTCAGTTTAATTCTGCAATAAGTAAATTTCCATTTCAACTCTTTGGACAAACAGAAATAAATACAAAAATGACTACCTCTAACTAGTAAAGATTTTTAAGGAAGAGGAAACTTAATCATTTAAAACTGTATTATCCATTGTGACAATGAACTTTAAATCTGTCTTTTCAACTAGTTAAGCATATTTGTCCTTTCAAGTACATAAACAAAATCAAATTTAATACAGTAAGATTTACTTTCCAATGCAAACTCACTTCAAACTTTCATTTGAAATTTAAGGTAAATAATTACATCACATACAATACAAGAAGATTAACTCTTTCACTACCCTTAACAAGATGAAGGATAAGGCCTTCCTTCTCCCAACCAATATACATGGAAGTTATGTAAAAACCAAATAACAGTCACACCCAATACAAGATCAGGGAGGTTATTTCCTTCACTCCCAGGGTGACAATAAATTACAACAATATCAAGAGAGGTGCTCTCTTTTACACTCTTATGAAATGAACATGATCTAATTCTCATGACAAAGAAGAATAAACTGTTTCTTCATAAATATAACTTCTCCAAATCCAACCATAAGCTCCAAGAGGAAACCTGCATATCAAAGACAAACAAAGAAGAAAACACCACTCATCTAGCTCTCCTCCCTTTCGTAGACCCGCAAGAGGGTCACCCCCGAGCTAGGGAGACCATACTCACACCTGGGTAACTCAAGCACTCCACTTCACAACAGGGACAACAACAAACCCAAAGCACACAAACACCCGTGGTAAATTACATAACACAGAAACTCAACTACAGTGAGTTTCATAAGGGGCAGGAGAGTGGACACACTCGACTCTAGAGTGTCACCCTTACAGATAATTTAACCAACACAATTTCTCTTTGCCTCAAACCAAGTTTGATCACAAATTTTTTTTTAAGAAATCTGTATTTGACTCTCAAGTCAAAGATACAGTCACAGATACATGCCCTCAAGGCTTTCAACATCCCAAAAGATGGAAACAGGTATGCACCCGAGGAGGATCTCTCCTCCCCTACCCCAAACTTGATGAGCATTTCTCCCAAGTGGGAGAAGCTCTGTCAAACAACCCGACAACAAACCCCACAGAAAACACATCTAAAACACAAACAATTAATCATCTTTCACACACTTTACATACACATTCAGATATACGAAAGAAAGGTAAAAATCAAACCAACCTTACAAAGCCCTCCTGAAATGAAACTGTTGCAGAGCTCCACTGAGTTCTCTTCCAACCTTAGCCAACAACTCCCTCTCCCTTTCCTCACCTCCAAGCTAACTTCCCTTTTTTTTTTTGCAATAATAAAAACTCTCCCCAAAATTCAACTAACTCCCTCTCCTCCCAAAATTGAAAACAAATAACCCAAATTCTTTTCAGTTTAGAGGAATGGGGAGGTGACACTTGTCACCTCCTCACCCTTCCCAAAACCACTATTCTGTCCTGGTGGCTTATGTCACTCACCCATCCCTATAGTACTCCTTATCCCTCTCCTCATGTCATTTCTCTTACGCATGGGAGAAATAAAAGGAGTTAAAGGAGGAAAAGATAGGTGACCCATGCCTCTTCTTCCCTCCTTCACATGGATGGCCCCACAACACATGGGGGAATCTCACTAATGGAGAAGGTGACTTCAAGTCAATCCATCAATAATTGATGGGTTTGTAGTCATCTCTTACCTTGGGGATTGAAGAGGGATGGGTTGGGTGTTGGTACAACCCATCATGTCCCCTCCATACCTCCAATTTTCGCCACTTAACTTCAGGGGGAAGTTAAGATGACTAGATGGAGGTTACTCAAGGGTCACCCATGCCAAATGGGCCCCTGGACCCATGGGGTATAACCCAGGGTCAACTTTAACCCATCCAGGACACCCACGGTCAAGGTAAAGCACATGAAAAGGCCTCAAAGATTTAAATAAAATAAAGAAATTCAAATTCAAACTTTTTACAACACAAATCATAAAATATTGTTACAAGAGGGTAACCAAACCTACTCGACCATAGGAAAGACCACATTATAACATCACCTCAAACACAGAAAGATCTTGGTTCCTCATGGAACCAGATCGGCTTAACAGGGGATAACAATAACAAGGTGCGGAATGATCTCCGAAATCTGTGGTTCGATTAGTAAATCCTGCACACTAAATTACAAGATCAGTATCCACATATAATCATCATAGCCGAAGCAAATTAAAAACATGCATTATCATGACATAGTTCTAATTAACATAAATGAAATCATATTACCATTTTCCATCATCACCTAATTAACTTTTCTGAAATGTAAACTTATCCAAACATCACCCAATTAGTTTTTCTGAAATCATAATAAAGTTTAATAGTTTGACAATTCTGGGAACTGCTATCCCACAAATATAAAAAGTAACAATAACCGAAATGTAAATAGTCATAATAATAGAAGTAAAAAGGGCGGTCCTCACATCCTCTCCCCCTAAGACGGTACTTCCTCCTGGAAGTCGTCAAAAAGGTGAGGATAAAGGGTCTTCAGTCTCTCTGCATCTTCCCATGTTGCAGTGACTTTGTCGTATAGGTCCCACTGGACTCTAACCTAGTCCAGCTCTCGACCTTGAAGGGCTAGCGTCCGACCAGCCAATATGTGAATTGGCTCCAGCGCCAGCTGTCCGTCTGCCTCTACCTGAAGAGCACTCCAATCCAACACGTGAGATAAGTCAGAAATATATTGACGTAAAACTGATACATGAAATACATCGTGGATACGTGACAGGCTAGGTGGCAAGGCTAGATGATAGGCTACTAGTCCTATCCGCTCCAAGATTTCGAAAGGTCCTACAAATCGAGGTGCGAGCTTAAAGCCCTTCCCATAACGGATTGGACTCTTGTGCGATCGCACTCTCAAAAATACTCTTTCCCCCACAGAGAAGCTTCGGTCTGTCCTCTTAGCATCGGCATACTTCTTCTGCCTGTCCTGTGCTTCCTGAAGTCTCTGTCTAATCTGTCTGACCTGCTGTTCCATATTCTGAACTATTTCTAGACCAATGACCGTTCTGTCCTCTATCCGATCCCAACTCAAAGGTGTTCTGCATGGTCTGCCATATAATGCCTGGAAAGGAGACATACCCAACGAGCTATGATGCCCATTATTGTAGGCGAACTCAACTAGATATAGGTACTCCTCCCATCTAGACTGATGGTCCATCACATACATGTGAAGCATGTCTTCTAACACCTGGTTAACTCTCTCTGTTTGTCCGTCAGTTTGCGGATGATAGGCTGAACTGAAGTTGAGCTGTGTGCCCAACGCTTGATGTAAGGCTCTCCAGAACGATGACGTAAATACGGAGTCTCTGTCAGATATAATGCGGCGAGGTACCCCATGAAGTCTAACAATCTGATCAAGAAATACCTTTGCCACTGATGGTGCATTGTATGTTGTGCATATTGGTGAAAAATGCGCCACTTTGGTCAGCTTATCAACTGTCACCATAATAGCATCATGACGACGTGATGACATAGGTAGACCAACGATAAAATCCATAGAAATGGTGTCCCATTTCCATTCAGGTATCTCGTGAGGGTACAACAGTCCCGCTGGATGCTGATGTTCAGCCTTGACCCTTTGACATTCCAGGGAACGAGCAACAAATTCGGCAATGTCACGCCTCATCCCAGCCCAATGATAAAGTTGTCGTAAGTCAGCATGCATCTTCTTCACTCTTGGGTGTGCTGCATAGGGTGCTCTATGAGCCTCTGATAGGATTATTGTACGAAGATTACCCGCATTGGGTACATAAATGCGCTGCCGATGTCGAAGCATACCATCAGACTCAAGGGTATATCCTGTAAATTTGCTCTCAAGGGCCTTCTGATTTAATATTGCCTGCTGCACCTCAAGAAACCACTCGTCTTCCGGTAGATGCTGTAAGATGCGATCTTTCAAGTCCACCTTCAAGGTCAGGGTCAGGATCTCGTGGCGCCTTCGACTCAAAGCATCAGCGACCACGTTCTCCTTCCCTTTAATGTAGTGGACATCGAAGTCGTATTCGCATAGGAATTCCATCCAACGCCATTGGTAAGCGTTCAAATTTGGCTTTGTAAAAATATACTGCAAACTATGATGATCCGAATGGAGTTCAAAGCGTCGACCTAGGAGGAAGTGTCTCCAGCGGACTAAAGCATGAACAACTGCTGCGAGCTCTAAGTCGTGAGTAGGGTAGTTTAACTCATGTGTCTTTAGTTTCCGCGATTCGTATGCGATCGCTCTACCACCCTGCATAAGCACGGCTCCCAGACCTTCTAATGATGCATCTATGCAAACTACAAAATCCTCTGTAGGATCTGGAACCGCTAAAATAGGAGCACTGGTAAGACGCTTCTTGAGGACTCCAAAGGCCTTTTCACACTGCTCGGTCCAAATAAAACCCTTCCCTTTTCACTGCAGGGAAGTAATGGGATGTGCTATCCTGGAGAAGCCCTCGACAAACCGACGATAATATCCAGCTAACCCCATAAAGCTTCTAACCTCTGTCACGTTGGTGGGTGCTGGCCACTCCTGAATTGCTCTGATTTTAGATGGATCTACAGAGATGCCATCGCCGGATAAAATGTGTCCCAAATACTGCACCTCTGTCCTGAAGAAGGCACACTTCGCCAAGTTGCCATAAAGTTGCTGCTCTCGTAATTGCTGCAAAACCTGACGCAAGTGCTCCACATGCTCCTCCTCAGTCCGTGAATAAATCAAAATGTCATCTAGAAATATTATCACGAACCGATCTAGGTAAGTACGGAACACCCCGTTCATGAGACTCATGAATACTACAGGAGCGTTCGTCAACCCGAAGGGTACCACTGTGAATTCATAATGGCCATATCTGGTTCGAAAAGTAGTTTTATGAATATCTACCTCCGTGATGCGCAATTGGTGATACCCAGATTTTAGATCAATTTTTGAGAACACTCTGGCTCCCTGCATCTGATCAAAAAGGTCGTCAATCCTAGGCAGAGGATAACGGTTCTTCACCGTCACCTTGTTCAACTACCTGTAGTCCATACATAAATGAAGAGACCCATCCTTCTTCTTCACGAAGATAACCGGTGCGCCCCATGGCGAAACGCTAGGTCAGATGTGCCCCTTCTCAAGTAATTCCTCTAACTACAGTTTAAGTTCGGTGAGTTCGTGTGTAGTCATCCTATAGGGTGCACGGGATATCGGTTCTGCACCTGACACTAAGTCGATGTGGAAGTCCACTTCTCTGCGTGGAGGCATACCTGGTAATTCCGGCGGAAATACATCGGCAAACTCTCTAAGGACAGGGTGATCATCTAAAGTAGCCTCAGGTTCTTCCTCTGCTCTATCACTGACCGTGATGGAAAACATCTGGCATCCCTTCCGCATACAGCGCTTAAGCTGCTGAGCGGATATCATACGAACAGCCGTGGGCTTTTGAATGCCCACTATTTCAACTGACAAACCATGATCGTCTAAACAGCTAATCGTCCTCTGGCGACAGTCAAGCTTGGCTCTATGTGCCGCAAGCCAATCCATACCCAGAACTACACCGTAGGATCCTAATGGCATAATCCTAAGGTCACATGTTGTGGTGAATGATCCCAATGTGATCTCACAATCTTTAACCAAGGTATCTACTGACATCCTGGCCCCTGAGGCCAACTCAACTTCCCACCTAATGTCTTGCCTAGAAGCCACCAGCCTGCAACGCTCCACTAACGATGTAGACAAAAAGGAGTCAGTAGCTCCTGAGTCAAAAAGGATCAAGATGGGGAAGTCTCTAATCGTACCTGCTGCCTTGATGACGGAAGCCTGGAAGTCAGCCTGGCAGTTATCAACCGCTGCAAACATGTGGTGGGATCTGCCCACGTCACCTACGGTCTGCTCAGATCCTCCTAATCAGGGCTGTCCCCCTGCTGTAAATCCCTGCGGGCACTCTCTAGCCAGATGCCCTGCCCCACCACACACATAACATGGTCCTCTAACCTGTAACTGCCCTGACTGTGTTCTGCCTGATTGTTGTTGCCCAGTCCATCCCGTAGACCCCTGTGAGCCTCTGTAAGACTACTGGGACCTCGCGGGTCCTGCCGATGAACCCTGCTGTCTCTGATCTCTGCGTGGACCCTGCTGCTGCCATCCACGATTCTGTCCTCCCTGACCCCTCTGTTGGAATTTAGATTTTTGCTGATGTTGCTGCTGCTGTGGAGGCCTAGGAGGTAATGAGGAAGAGTTATATCCTCCTTTCTGTGTTGTGTTTTGAGGTCTTCAAAAGTTTTGCTGTTGCTGGGGATTACGTTCCTGGTACTGCGGGCATGAATTCTGCCCACGTCCCTGAATTTCCTCTGATATAAGGGCCTTTTCAACAGCCTCGCTCATGGTCTGGGGATTTGCCATACGAACTGGTCCTGCTATC
The DNA here is from genome assembly GCA_027924645.1 of Cunninghamia lanceolata. Taxonomy (NCBI): domain Eukaryota; kingdom Viridiplantae; phylum Streptophyta; class Pinopsida; order Cupressales; family Cupressaceae; genus Cunninghamia; species Cunninghamia lanceolata. Next base: position 2,295,629 of record BSBN01000091.1, on the reverse strand, counting down.
CCGTGATTCAGCCCTCTGATGAATTTGTGTATTAAGATTTTCTCATCGTGGAGGTACTCCGCGTAACGAGAAAGCTCAATGAATTGACTCTCATACTGAGTAACAGTGAGTCCCCTCTGCTGTAAATCATGGAACTCATCGATCCTGCGCTGTCTGTAATGTTCTGACAAATATCGCGCATTAAAGCGCTCTATGAAGATGTCCCATGTGAGTGTCTCTACGGAAAGTTGGTGCTTGCACTCCTCTGTGCGCCACCAGGTAGCTGCGGCATCCCTCAGAAGGTGGACTGCCACTCGTGCTTTCGTGTTGCTTCCATATGGTCGCAATGCGAAACACCTGTCTAAACTAATCAGCCAAGCCTCAGCCACAGCTCCCTCTGTAGCACCTGCGAAAGTGGGTGGGTTGAGCCTAAGTAGATCTCTGATGGGGTCCCCTCTGTCTCTAAGTCTCACAACTGGCTCTTCCACACCATCCTCATACAATCCATGATGAACCTGTTCTGCCCTCTGGTTCTCATCTCGTCTCAAAGGTCTCGGAGGACTCCTGCTCCGTGCACGGAAAGCTGACCCTACCTCCTCTACTGTTGTGTCAGGAATCTCAACGAAAGGCTCCACACGTGGCACCTCTAGTGGATCAACGCGGGGCTCCCTACGTGGCTCAATACATGACTCGGCACGTGGCTCCCTACGTGGCTCCTCTCGCGGATCAACACGAGGCTCTACACGTGGCTCAGGAATCACTGGCAGTAACCTGTCTAACATAGCCTGTAGTGCCTGTAAGATCTATGGACCTATATCCAATACTGGTGTCGCCTGTGGTACTAGTGGTGCTTGTGGTTCAGGTGGTGCAGGTGGTGCAGCTGTAACTACGGGTGCTAGTCCCTCGGCTGAGGAATCGGTGTGCACCTTGACAGACGCTGTGTGGCGTGACCGCGCTCGTCGAACACGGGGAGGCATCCTACAAAACAAGGTAGAAACTAATTAGCCAAAGTTGCGGAATAATAACGTGCCCAAATACACCCAGTGCTTAAACTTGGCTTTGATACCAAATGTCATGCCCACATTTTTCCATGTGGTCACAACACACATCACACGTGTCATAGCCACATCTGTCATGTGGTCATGACACGAAATATCAAAAATTTTCTCACGCTTCCCTAAAAACCCCCTCGCATGCGTAAGCATGCTCGGTGGTGTTCGTTCAAGGCGAAAACACTACAGTTGTTGGCGGGGTACAAGTACAATTGTGTGCAACCAGACGCAAGCAGACCCACAAGGGGGTCTCTACGACGCCGTTAACGTCACTGCTAGGTTTAAAATATCAGGGTTCCTAAATCTAAATCTCGGCAAATTCTGACAGCATAACGCCTTACAGCGTAAGTGGGAATTACTCAACACTATATTACGCACGTGGTTCACTGATAGATTAACAACTTCCCACGACGCCTTGTTCTGACTAAACCAACTCGTGATCTCCCTATTTAATCATTTTTCAACAAGGTACGGTTGTCTGTCTCCTCTCTTGCTTCCTGAAATATACTCCTCCTTCGACTTAGCATTCTCAACAAGGCGGTTCGTTTGCTCTCTCTTCCCTTTTCTCTGGGTCTTAATTTTGATTGTATTTTTATCGCGCTCACCTTAACTATTTCTCTGATAATTTAGTTTGTTTATATTTCGGTCTCTCTCTCTTTCGTTTTCTATGCTTTCTTTATGTTTATCCGGTCCTTTCTTCATATTGGACATCAATCAGGGTTATCACTGTATCTATTGTTGACATTAAACCTAACTTTTGGATGATCTAGGTCACATAGGCTGGTTTACTACTTCGCTGGACTCGGTCTCCTAGTCTTCTCCGATCCAGGTTTCTTCTCTTGTAAGTATTAGTTAAACTTGTTCCTAAGCAAATTTTGGCTGGAGGGTCCATCAACTTAGTTCTCTTATCCCATGTGGGAAATGCTGCGCATTTTCTCCCCTGTGTTTTCCAATGTTACTTTTTCTTCTTCTGACTCTCTTACAGGTTTACTTATGTGGACGTTTACTAGAGTTGAGATTAAAATGGCCTCACATGGAATGTCTGTGATGGCTTCTTAAGTTTATTTCCAATGATCTTTTAAGCAAGGTGACGTGTAATTTTCCTCTTCATTTTCCTGGTTATTGAATCGCGTTGATAGTGAAACTTCCGAGAAACTCTTCCCGGAGTAACACAGTATATTCCTTTATGCTCTCATTAAATTATAATTTTATTTTCTCTTATTTATAATTACTGTTGTTATTATTACTAATAATTAATATTAATACTCTTATTGTAAATCAAATACCATTGTTAATATATGTAGGAGGCTCTCCTCTTTATAAAACCCTTATCATGGATCTATAACAAAATTTCTATTTAATTACGTTTATACTTCACTTACGACGAAAACATAATTCCCATACCTTGATATTTCATTATTAAAATTAATTTGTAAAACTTTGTCAGGATTTTAAGCGAGGGCCTAATAAAATGGTCCGTAAAACTTCTCCCATATACATATATATTTATATGTATATGTAAATTAAGAAAATGCTCTTTTAAATTTATTTAGCAAACTCCACGTAATCCCTTACTCTTATATATATATATATATATATATATATATATATATATATATATATATATATATATATATATATATATATATATATATAACAAAATATAAATACATACCTATATATACAAGATATGTATATATAATTATATATTTATAAAGTTATATCTAAATATGAATAAATATCTATATATATACATAGATATGTATATATACAGCTATATATTTATATAACTTCAAACACCACTAATAGTGGTTTGTTTTTTTTTATTATTTTATTATTTTTGTTCAAACATAGAGTAGGGTTTTCACCCTAAAAATTCTTATTGAAAAACATGTTGAAAACTGTAGACAAGGGCGGCGGAGCTGAGCATGGCGGATGGCAAAGGGTGAAGCGAAGGTGGAAGGTCGCAGCCATGGAGGAGGTGGCGGCGCTGTGGCCGCAGACAGTGGCGGGTGAGCGGGGTTGTGGCGGCACTGTGGCCGCAGACAGTGGCGGCCGGGGTTTTCAGGGTAACGGGGGTGTGGGTGTCGTGGGAGGGAGAATGGCCCGCGGTTTAAAATAGGTGGGGGTGTGGGGAGGGGGCGAAGCCCCCACCCACATCCCACATAGTGGGGTGTGGGTGGGGGCTCCACCCCCTCCCCACACCCTCCATTATTACAAAGGCTGCGGTGGGGTTTCATCCCCACCGCGCCATGTATTATTTATTTTATAAATTTTTTTTTATCTTTCTCTCTGTAAAAAAAATAGAGATTACATTATACAATTTAGTCTATACAAAACATTTAATTTCATGGTATTTTGATATAAATAAATCAAATATATATATATAATTCAAATTTCACAAATACTGCAATTTATTCAGTTTCCCAAGTTCTTTTAAAATGAACAATTAAGAACTTTAATAAAGAATATATATATATATATATCTCTCTTTTTTTTACAGAGAACAAAACTTTCTCAATAAAGATAAAATGAAAGGATAATGTTACCAAATAGATGCAAAATTCTTAACTTTACAATATTTCATAATTACAATTTCTTCCATCCTAAGCTTTTTAATATAAAAATTTAACTACTAAACCAATGACAATGGAAGTAGATTTTACTCAGTTTAATTCTGCAATAAGTAAATTTCCATTTCAACTCTTTGGACAAACAGAAATAAATACAAAAATGACTACCTCTAACTAGTAAAGATTTTTAAGAAAGAAGAAACTTAATCATTTAAAACTGTATTATCCATTGTGACAATGAACTTTAAATCTGTCTTTTCAACTAGTTAAGCATATTTATCCTTTTAAGTACATAAACAAAATCAGATTTAATACAGTAAGATTTACTTTCCAATGCAAACTCACTTCAAACTTTCATTTGAAATTTAAGGTAAATAATTACATCACATACAATACAAGAAGATTAACTCTTTCACTACCCTTAACAAGATGAAGGATAAGGACTTCCTTCTCCCAACCAATATACAAGGAAGTTATGTAAAAACCAAATAACAGTCACACCCAATACAAGATCAGGGAGGTTATTTCCTTCACTCCCAGGGTGACAATAAATTACAACATTATCAAGAGAGGTGCTCTCTTTTACACTCTTATGAAATGAACATGATCTAATTCTCATGACAAAGAAGAATAAACTGTTTCTTCATAAATATAACTTCTCCAAATCCAACCATAAGCTCCAAGAGGAAACCTGCGTATCAAAGACAAACAAAGAAGAAAACACCACTCATCTAGCTCTCCTCCCTTTCGTAGACCCGCAAGAGGGTCACCCCCGAGCTAGGGAGACCATACTCACACCTGGGTAACTCAAGCACTCCACTTCACAACAGGGACAACAACAAACCCAAAGCACACAAACACCCGTGGTAAATTACACAACACAGAAACTCAACTACAGTGAGTTTCATAAGGGGCAGGAGAGTGGACACACTCAACTCCAGAGTGTCACCCTTACAGATAATTTAACCAACACAATTTCTCTTGGCCTCAAACCAAGTTTGATCACAAATTTTTTTTTAAGAAATCTGTATTTGACTCTCAAGTCAAAGATACAGTCACAGATACATGCCCTCAAGGCTTTCAACATCCCAAAAGATGGAAACAGGTATGCACCCGAGGAGGATCTCTCCTCCCCTACCCCAAACTTGATGAGCATTTCTCCCAAGTGGGAGAAGCTCTATCAAACAACCCGACAACAAACCCCACAGAAAACACATCTAAAACACAAACAATTAATCATCTTTCACACACTTTACATACACATTCAGATATACGAAAGAAAGGTAAAAATCAAACCAACCTTACAAAGCCCTCCTGGAATGAAACTGTTGCAGAGCTCCACTGAGTTCTCTTCCAACCTTAGCCAACAACTCCCTCTCCCTTTCCTCACCTCCAAGCTAACTTCCCTTTTTTTTTTTTTTTTGCAATAATAAAAACTGTCCCCAAAATTCAACTAACTCCCTCTCCTCCCAAAATTGAAAACAAATAACCCAAATTCTTTTCAGTTTAGAGGAATGGGGAGGTGACACTTGTCACCTCCTCACCCTTCCCAAAACCACTATTCTGTCCTGGTGGCTTATGTCACTCACCCATCCCTAGAGTACTCCTTATCCCTCTCCTCATGTCATTTCTCTTACGCATGGGAGAAATAAAAGGAGTTAAAGGAGGAAAAGACAGGTGACCCATGCCTCTTTTTCCCTCCTTCACATGGATGGCCCCACAACACATGGGGGAATCTCACTAATGGAGAAGGTGACTTCAAGTCAATCTGTCAATAATGGATGGGTTTGTAGTCATCTCTTACCTTGGGGATTGAAGAGGGATGGGTTGGGTGTTGGTACAACCCATCATGTCCCCTCCATACCTCCAATTTTCGCCACTTAACTTCAGGGGGAAGTTAAGATGACTAGATGGAGGTTACTCAAGGGTCACCCATGCCAAATGGGCCCCTGGACCCATGGGGTATAACCCAGGGTCAACTTTAACCCATCCAGAACACCCACGGTCAAGGTAAAGCACATGAAAAGGCCTCAAAGATTTAAATAAAATAAAGAAATTCAAATTCAAACTTTTTACAACACAAATCATAAAATATTGTTACAAGAGGGTAACCAAACCTACTCGACCATAGGAAAGACCACATTATAACATCACCTCAAACACAGAAAGATCTTGGTTCCTCGTGGAACCAGATTGGCTTAACAGGGGATAACAATAACAAGGTGCGGAATGATCTCCGAAATCTGTGGTTCGATTAGTAAATCCTGCACACTAAATTACAAGATCAGTATCCACATATAATCATCATAGCCGAAGCAAATTAAAAACATGCATTATCATGACATAGTTCTAATTAACATAAATGAAATCATATTACCATTTTCCATCATCACCTAATTAACTTTTCTGAAATGTAAACTTATCCAAACATCACCCAATTAGTTTTTCCGAAATCATAATAACGTTTAATAGTTTGACAATTCCAGGAACTGCTATCCCACAAATATAAAAAGTAACAATAATCGAAATGTAAATAGTCATAATAACAGAAGTAAAAAGGGCGGTCCTCACAGGGGTAGAATTAGGAATAGAATTAGGGTTGAGTAGACTTAGGGGTAGAATTAGGATTACAATTAGGGTTGCAGTTAGGTTAGGATTATAATTAGGGTTACGACTATAATTAGGGTTAATGTTAGTATTAGAGTTATGGTTAGTGTTAGAATTAGGGTTAAGTTTAGTATTAATGTTAGGGTTAGGGTTTGAATTATGATAAGGCTTAGGGTTAAAATTAGAGCAATGTTTAGGGTTAGAATAAGGGTTACGTTAGAATTAGGTTAGGGTTAGGGTTAGAATTAGAGTAAGGGTTAGGATTACAATTAGGGTTGGGGTTAGGTTTAGGGTTAGAATTAGGGTTACGACTATAATAAGGGTTAATGTTAGAATTAGGGTTAGGGTTATAATTTAGGGTTAGGGTTGGAATTGCAGTTATAATTAGGGTTAGGATAAGGGTTAGAATTACAATTACAATTAGGGTTATCGTTAGAAATAGGGTGAGAATTCAAATGTGAATTAGGCTTAGGTTTAGAATTAGAGTTAGGATTACAATTAGCATTGTGGTTAGGGTTAGGGTTAGAATTAAGGTTAATGTTAGAATTAGGTTAGGGTTATAATTAGGAATAGGATTGGAATTGTAGTTATAATTAGGGTTAGAATTACAATTAGCATTGTGATTATTGTTAGGGTTAGAATTAGGCTTAATGTTAGAATTAGGTTAAGGTTATAATTAGGGTTCTAGGGTTGGAATTATAGTTAAAATTAAGGTTAGGATTAGAGTTAGAATTACAATTAGAATTAGGGTTACAATTTGAATTAGGGTGAAAATTAGAATGAGAATTAGGGTTAAAACTAGGGTAAGGGTTATAATAAGGGTTAGGGTTTGGGTGAAATTTAGGGTTACAGTTAAAATTAAGGTTAGGGTTAGGGTTTGAATCAGTGTTAGAATTATAATTACGGTTAGAATTAATTTTATGATTAGGGTTAGAATTTGAATTAGGGTTAGGGTTAGGGTTAGGTTTAGAATTAGTGATACCATTATGGTTAGAATTATATATAGGGTTAGAACTAAGGTTGCATATAGACATATGATTGGGGTTACAATTGGGGTCGGTTTAGGTTAGGATTAGAATTATAATTAGGGTTAGAATTAGAATTAGGGTTAGTATTGGGGTTAGGGTTATTATTAGAATTAGCGTTAGGGTTGGAATTAAGTTGGCTCAATATTAGAATTGGGGTAAGAATTAGAGTTACAGTTAGGGTTAGGGTTAAAATTAGAGTTAGGGTTAGAGTTAGAATTAGGGTTAAGGTTAGTATTAAAGTTAGGGTTAGGGTTGAATTATGGTCAAGGTTAGTGATATGGTTAGGATTAAAATTAGAGCTATGTTTAGTGTTAAAATAAGGGTTAGGGTTAAGGTTAGGGTTAGGGTTACAATTAGGGTTGGGATTGGGGTTAGGGTTAGGGTTAGAATTAGGGTTATGACTGTACTTAGGGTTAATGTTAGAATTAGAGTTAGTGTTAGAATTACAATTATGGTTAAGGTTAGCATGAATGTTAGGGTTAATGTTAGAATTAGGGTTAGGGTTATAATTAGGGTTGGTGTTGGAATTGTCGTTATAATTAGGATTAGGATAAGGGTTAGAATTATGATTATAATTAGGGTTATAGTTAGAAATAGGGTGAGAATTAGAATGAGAATTAGGGTTAGGCTTAGAATTAGAATTAGGATTATAATTAGCGTTGTGGTTAGGGTTAAAGTTAATGATAGAATTAGGTTAAGGTTATAATTAGGAACATGATTGGAATTGTAGTTATAATTAGGTTTAGGATTACAATTAAAGCATTGTGGTTAGTGTTAGGGTTAGAATTAGGTTTAATGTTAGAATTAGGTTAGGGTTAGAATTAGGTTTAATGTTAGAATTAGGTTAGGGTTATAATTAGGGTTATGGTAGGAATTACAATTAAAATTAGGGTTAGGATTACAATTAGAATTAGGGTTACATTTTGAAATAGGATGACAATTAGAATGAGATTTGGGGTTCAAACTAAGGTTAGGGATATAATAAGGCTTAGGGTTTGGGTGAGATTTAGGGTTACAACTAAAACTAAGGTTAGGGTTAGGGTTTGAATCAGTGTTAGAATTAGAATTGCGGTTAGAATCAATTTTATGATTAGGGTTAGAATTTGAATTAGTGTTATGGTTATGGTTAGGTTTAGAATTAGGGATACGGTTATGGTTAGAATTACATATAGGGTTAGAACTAAGGTTGCATATAGGCATATGATCAGTGTTAGAATTAGGGTCAAGGTTCATGTTAGGATTATAATTATAATTAGGGTTAGAATTAGAATCAGGGTTAGTATTAGGGTTAGGGTTATTCTTATAATTAGGGTTAGGGTTAGGGTTATTGTTATAATTAGGGTTAGGGTTAGGATTGGAATTAAGTTGGCTCAACATTAGAATTGGGGTAAGAATTAGAGTTATGGTTAGGGTTAGGGTTAAAATTAGAGTTAGGGTTAGAGTTAGAATTAGGGTTAATGTTAGTATTTAGGTTAGGGTTAGGATTGAATTAGGGTCAGGGTTAGGGTTAGGGTTAGGATTAAAATTAGAGCTATGTTTAGTGTTAGAATAAGGGTTAGGGCTAAGGTTAGGGTTCAAATTAGTGTTACAGTTATGGTTCAGGTTATAATTAGGGTTGGGGTTAGGGTTAGGTTTAGAATTAGGGTTACAACTATAATTAAGGTTATTGTTATTATTAGATTTAGGGTTAGAGTTACAATTATGGTTAAGGTTAGTATGAAGGTTAGGTTTAGGGTTTGAATTATGATAAGGATTAGGGTTAAAATTAGAGCTATGTTTAGGGTTACAATAAGGATTAGGGTTAGAATTAAGGTTAGGGTTAGGATTACAATTATAGTTGGGTTTAGGGTTAGAATTAGGGTTGCAACTATAATTAGGGTTAACATTAGAATTAGAGATAGGCTTAGAGTTACAATTAGCATTAAGGTTAGGGTTAGGATTTGAATTACAATCAGGGTTAGGGTGATAATTAGAACTTTTGGGTTATAGTAAGGGTTAGGGTTAAGGTTAGGGTTAGAATTAGAGTTAGGGTTAGGATTACAATTAGAGTTGGTGTTAGGTTTAGGGTTAGTATTAGGGTTACAACTATAATTAGGTTTAATGTTAGAATTAAGGTTAGGGTTATAATTAGGGTTAAGATTAGGATTAAAATAATATTGTTTAGATGTTGCAACTGCGCTTATAATAATTAGGTTAGGGTTAGAGATAGAATTAGGGTTACGATTACATTTTTTATTAGAGTTATGGGTTACAATTAGGGTTAGGGTTAGCATTACTATTGAAGTGAGGGTTAGGGTTAGGGTTTGAATTAGGGTTAGTATTGGGGTGAGGGTTTGGGTTAGACTTAGGTTTAGGAATGGAATTAAGGTTATCGTTAGGTTTAGAATTAGAGTTATGGTTATCATTAGTGTTAGGGTTAGTGTTAGGGTTATCATTACAAATATAATTATGGTTCGAATTAGGGTTAGGGTTATAATAATGTAATAATATAAATATAATATTATTATATTTAATAATGTTATACGATATAATTATATATTAATTTAATTAACTTTTATAATAGTGTAATAATAATAATATAAATATAATATTATAATAATGTAATAATATAAATATAATAGTATTATATTTAATTAGTATTTTAATTAGGCTCAAGATTACAATCAGGGTCAGATTTAGGGTTAGGGTTAGTATTATGGTTATGATTACACTTGCAGCTCAAATGCCATTAGCATATTTATATTGTAAACAATATATTTAAAGTACGCCAAGAGATATCCTTCTCAAGACGCCTAATCTTAGGATTAGTTATCAAAAATACACGCCTCGAGAAGTACATCTCTGGACATACTTTAGATATATTTTTTAAAATATAAATATGCTAGTTAAGATATTACTAGAGAACTCTTCTTTTTTAAGTTTTGAGTGTACCATTTTGGGCTTATCACTTAACGTGATTAGAAAATTAAAATCCACAAAATTAATACTTTAAATAATTTGTCATAAATATAAAAGCAAAAGCCTTTATAAGTTTTAACGAAATAGAAGATGGCTGAAATGAGATTAGAGGAGAGGACCCAGTACTGGTGCACCCTAACTTCACACCTCTCAAAATCATACCTGGCAATTTCCAATCACTCCAAAAATTTTACAGTAGCTTACTTGGCAACGCCCCTGCTTATAACTAAGGTTTCAAGGCCACATCAACATACTTTTTGTTGAGGTGTCAAATAGTTCCCCCAAAAAAAGAGTGGACCAATAGGTGTGCATTAAATCATGTTTTGTTGGTGGGTTGATGTGGCAACACATAATTCGTTACTTTTTAAATCTGAAGAGCACATTTCATTCAAGTATTAGTACTTATAGTAACACTAACAACCTTAAAAAGTCACAACTACTAATACTAAACTTCAAAAAATATTGGGCCTTAAATGCACGTAATTTCGTTAGCATGACTACCTAAGATTATGTGGTTTCTGAATTAAAAAGATAACAACTATGTCCAGTCATCGGGACGTGGAACTGTGAATGACTGACTGATGGTAAAGACTAGACATTTTTTTTGTTTTACGTAATAACTATTAGACAGTAGAAAGTTAAAAAAATACTGATGCATTGTGAGCTGTGTAAGATATTTAGCGGCCGATAGGTATTCTGATTCTGAACGATTTCTCTACTGTAGTGTTTAATGCGAAGCATGGCACCTGTCGCTTCATTTTGAAGTTCGATGCAGTCAGGTAGATCTTTCCGTCTTTATATACTGCAATGGCCTCCTTCCAAATGCTGTGAAAGAAAGCTTACAAGACTTCTTCACAGAGAGAACACCATGCCTTGGATATATGTGCCTCCGTCAGTTGTTGTTATAAATTATGTATGGCATCAGGTCGACCGGGTTCTTCCGGCCAAGGCTAAAGAAGAACCGTGAACAAAAAAAAGCGAAAAGATTTTTTGTTCTCTCCTCTGGATTTAAGTTTATATAATATTCATTCTATGAAAGTTTAAGTTGAATTAAGATCTTATTTATTTCATTTTGGCTATCTGCAGGTTTAATGAAGATGCGTAATATGTGTTATCTCTATATTTTTGGTAATGGTTGGACCTGATTTCGTAGGAGATATTGAGATGTGTTATTGTAATGAACTGAATATGGTCGTCCATTATGTTAGAGTAGAAATATGTTCGTAATGAACTGAACAGATTTGTAGCCAGTTTTTATTTAAGTTTTTGTTTTGTGAAAGGAAGTCTTCCGCTCCTCGGATTGGATATTTGTTACTCTTTATATTTGTTAGTAATTATTACCAATTAAATACAATTCCCTCGTAGAGCGCAATGGTTTACCTACAAACAGGCAGATTTTATATATTTTTTTTGGTTGTTGTTAAACGTTTATTTCATAAATTGTTTTGATTGATTATTGATGAAGCACACTCCTGTGGTTCTTTTAGAGCAAGTTCATTAAACGATGAAGAAGGTTCCCCTAACGATGGAATTCTTCTCAGTCAAATTATTTCTTGAAAGGTAGAAAACAGATGAGTGGAATATATTTTATAATGTTTTACTGGGTTAAATGGTTACTTTCAAAATTATTCCATTCAATGTAAACTAGCTATCACTTTTATACATGATTGAGAAGACAGGCTAACTTGTTAGTGGTCAAACTTTTTGCCAAGTTTGAATAATAAAAACTGAGTGAGAAATAACAGGACTGGCGGGAATATTTTTCTGTTTTGTATACATAATGATCCACATATGTATGCTGTTTTGAGAAAAATGTAAGAAAAGAAACATCCATTGCTTTGCTTCAGCTGTTACATGCATGTTTATTTGCTTGCTTCAAATTTTTTTTTATTATATTTCATGTTGTTCACATCTGTTTTATTTTAAGCAGATGTATATTTTCCAACCAAAAACCCAAGGGCGTGTCTGTTTATTTTATATTTGTAAACAGATATACATTTATTTACTTAAAATCCCAGATTTTCTTTTGACGGCGGGTTGTTATCGTCCATTAACTTTGTTTGCTGTGCAATTTTTCTTTTGAATTTCAAATGTACCCATCTAAATCTGAAATGTATTAGATATCATTATGTTCAAGAATCATAAAAATCATAATGGTTAACGAACCTGTACATTCTGTAGCGGGGCACAATCAAAAAGATATATGTATTGTGAGTTGGCGTATGTTGCTTGGTTCAGACTTCAAAGGTTCTTTCCTTACTGTTTGCTACTTCACTATTACGACACACATTCTCAGGTTACAGTCAGACTATGCCAACTAGCAACTATCAGAGTTGATGTTACATGGCCCCACTACACCATCATCTTTCTTCCTTTTAAATAATTGGCAATTAAATATATGCAAGTATTTCTGATTTTATATTGTTCAATTAGTAATTTGTATGTTTGGTTGCGCCTTCATATCATAGTTTTAATGTAAAACAAAATGATTCTATCTCATACTCAAAAGTCAAAGTTCACAATGCAAGGGTCTTAACGGAGCCAAAGCTCATGCTTCAATTTGCAATTCAAAGCTCACAATGCAATGGTCAGAGTTAAGAGCCAATGTCCCAACCAATGTTTGAATATATATATACCAAGTTTAAATGCAGAAGCCATTATAATCTACGGTTTGCACTGTATGGTCAAGAATGATAGGGTTTGTATTTTACAAATTTCTGAAAGTTCTCTTATTACCATATCCATGGCACCATAGTTAAAAAAATTGGAATTGCTTAGTAACATGGGCAAGCAATTGAGAAAATCCTTTGAAATCCAGGAGAAAACGAAACCATGACTGTCACCCCTTATTGAGTAGAAACGTCAAGTTAACATTCGAAAAGCTCTTTTATTTCGTTTGGCAATTCCGTCCAAGAAATGAAGATTCAATTTATGTCAATTTGGGAATTTTAGCTTTAAAGCTTGAATTTGAGTTGTCTCGCATACCATTCGAAGAATTTTAGAGGGGGTTGGAGTTATCTTGTTTCGTCAATTTAAATGCTTGGAAATTCTGACAAAATTGAGATATTTGGAAGGGGGTTGCAGTTATCTTGTTTCGTCAATTTCGATGCTTGGAAATTTCTGACAAAATTGAGACATTTGGCAATTTGGAGAGTCCATTGCACAACTTCATCATCATTAAATTTGTGTAGATTTGATTATTGAATTTCTACATAAATTGTTGTATATTTGTGATTTTTAAAACTACTACTTATAGTTTGTTTTGGGCATTTTATTTTATGTGCATATTTCACTTGGGCCAATATACTAATTTATGTGTTGCTTTTGTTTTGTTTCATGCTGAGTTTTAGCAAGAAAAACATGTTATTTTGGTGCTTGATTGAGTTTATGTGTTCATTTGCTTTCTAGTAAAGATTTTGGTTGGTTATTTTCAATCTTCAAATGATTAGCTTATAATTTTGAATTTCTTTTAAATTTATTCCATTTTTTTCATTGTCAAACACTGATTTTAATAAAATTTTCATTCACCATTGTATGATAAAAATTACCTATGGACAAATTCGTTGTGTATAAATATTGTGCAACTACTAATATGGTAAAGAATTGATAGGCAAGTTTTGTTCCATATTCCGCTTATTAGAAAAAATTCAGGGCTCCGTCTTTGAAAGCCCCAATAAGAGGTTCAATATTTTTATTATAGGTTTGTCTCTTCGTGAAAGAAAGTCTTTCATTCATTGGATAGAACTATCTATATTTACTAACTAGCTTATTGGATCTTAGTAATTAATATGAAACAATTATACCAGATAGCAATTTGCTTTTATTCCGAGTTCTCTATCATCTTAGAAAAGAAACAAAAGTTTGATCTCAACCAGTCGCACACTAAGATGTTCAATTATTTTTATTTGATCTTATAGAAGTTAAGATTTATAATTAGTCAGATTATAGAAAGGTATTGCTCATCTTCAACAAAGATTCAAATTTTGATCCCCAATACTCCATAGACGGTTTGAACCGCATAATTTAAATTTTAAATACTTACTGAGGACAACTTTCACAACCTAGTGGAATAGCGACTGTATGAGACGTCACATATAAATTCGGTGGCAATTGAATCTCACTTTCTTCTCTGCTTCTTTGGCCTCCCTTATAAAAGTTCGTGCCAAATATTGGAGAATATTTTGCTCCCAATTGCCCACTGGGGAACAGAGACTTTTCTGTTAAGTCCGCCTTTTCTCTCCCCGATGACTGAAAATTGCTTTTACGGACAATAAACCCAAATGATCTTCGTGACCGCTCAAATGGCACCGTCAAATGTTATGACCGTAAGTCTGTAATGTTGATAAATGAATATGTACATTGTACATCGTTGGAGCTCAAATTACCCAACGTGTAAGGCGTATATTCATTTCAGAGATCTTGGAGTGCATAGAATAATGGTAGGAAATTTGAGCCCCTCAGGCAATTTCGTTAATCGCCTCCCTGTTTAGTCAGACCATACAGCGTTCTGTAAATGAAAAGTCGATTTTTTATTGCCGTCCAAGCAAACTTTAGTTTTGTGATGCTGAGCGAACACTCATTTGACTCTCCAAGGAATCTAAACCGTGAATGTAAAGCAAGATTATTCGTTCTAGAATATTGAGGAAATAAATATTACGGGGACTTATTTTTATATACGAGAGATTTCACAACAAAAGTGACACGCATAACATTTGATACTCGTCACTTGTTCCACAGTTTTCACTAGGATGCCTAGCAAAAAAAACTATTTTTTCATGTTGCACTTTATTTAAATATTATCCATGGTTAAACAATTAATAACAAGTTTACACCTCATTCACAATAAAAAGTGGTAAATATTTGTCCTATTTTTATTGACCAAAATTGACTTTTGATTGTTGAAGTGGATGATATTTAAGAATAACCCTAGTAACTCAGCACATTTACCAAAATTAACTCTTATTTTTATCTTCTATTTTTTTTCTAATTTGAAGAGTTCAAACTACTTTATGCATCTGAATCGTTGATATAGTTGAAAGGTCAAAGAGTGACATATCACCAACCCTTGGCAGGGATACAAATATTCAAGCAAGATCAAGTCTTTTGTCACCGTTCATGTAGCTTGCTACCTATTGCCGCTTCTACCCAAGTCTCTCCGCCTATATATACTGGAATTGAGCCCATATCTTTGTGAATTTTTGCTGTTGCATGCTCACCAAAACACTTATCCCATGACAATTGTTCTTACATGTTATTTGTTATCCTTCTTTAAATAATTGGTGGATGCCCCACGTAAACACAGCTAGCACGTTGTGTGCCGACTGTTTACCTGCAATTTCGACATGTTATTTTTTTGACTATTTTAGTCGACCCAAGGAATTGACCATCCTCCATTGATTCGACCATAGTGTTTGTCGATTAATTTTGATTTAATCGAGCAATCAACATGAATTTTGGTCGCTAGTATGTTTACAACGTACCGACTGTTTAAGCTCTACCATTGTTGGATGTGTTAGGCGCCGTAATTTTTCGTGTTATTTTCATTGCTGAACCTTTTTTGTAGATATCTTCCAATAACATCTTTTTTTATCTTTCCATCCATTCATTTTCATTGTTTTTTTTTCAACATGCTTATCTCATCACCCTTATGTATACATTTTTTATGTGATATTCATTGTAGACGTTTTATCCTCTTGTAGCTTAAGATGTAAAACTACAAGAACACATAAAACTACAAGATACCTAGGTTAACCAAAAATGATTGAACTATTAAGATATCTACAACAATACAAGAGTGATTTATTTATTTTACCATCTATAATGTTCAAATAAGAGTGATTTATTTATTTTGCCATCTATAAAAAATAAGAGTGATTGAATTATTAAGATATGTAGGCTACCCAACTATATGTTACAATTCTATTTGCAAATCTATTGCTTCCTCAATTGACAACAGGGTTTGGTTTCTTAACAACAAAGGCTTTTTTAAACTTGTCTATAGGATCACCCAGCAACATAAAAGCTATAAAATATTGTTAACTAAGGGTCTCTTTTGGACCAAGCCTATTCAAGGATTTTGGAAACTCAACCTTGACACTGCCACCAGGTAATCCTAGTCTAGGAGCATATGGTTGGATCATGTGGAATGATCTTGGCTCTCCCATTAACCCTTGGAGTTGGCTATATTGGCCATAACACTAACAATCTTACTAAAGCAGAAGCTGTTGTGAGGGGTATATTAGGTTCTCTTCATCTGTAAGTGCATGGAAATGGGGGACAAATTAGTGGCCATCCTTGAGATTTTTAGCAAAACACATCCATGTTATGAAAAACATAAAACGTACATGGTTTAACATGTATCAATTTTTAATGCCTAGAATTCAAAAATTTTATGATCCTTTTCATTTAGGACTTGGATTTCCAATCCTAAGGATTGGACATCTCTTGTGGCTCCTCATTTTATGTTTTTAGCATATAACTATTCGAATTCAAACTTTGACCTCATCATATTTACACATTTTGCAATAAAATTTGACAAAACCACCACCAAAATAAAGAGCTACTTCTTACCTTTCTAGCCATATAAATTTTTTTATATTTTTGATAATTTAAGGTATTTATTTTTATTTTCTTTAAATAGTGTCTTGATATTCCTCCAACACATATGTATTGATTTTTTTAATCACTTTTGACTCACTTATCCAAATTTGAAAAAAAAATATACAGGATTCTTCTAAACTTTGTTCTATGCACATTCAAAAAAAAAAATTACATTTTCATTTAGTTTTTGTGCAATTTATGTGACGTGCATGCTCACTGATGCAATTTTCAGGATGTATCCACTTCAAAAAATCACAAAAAATAATTATTCAATAAAAAATATACAACTTGTAATACTCACTCTTCAGTATATTTCCACCAACTGTTTTTTAAAAATACCTAATGTAGAAAAAAAAGGTAAGCGCACACCAGACACTATGTCATATTTTAGTGATAAAAAATGAACACTTTTGTGTCCGTTCAACATTTAACCCCCTTAACCTTAACCATTTTTAAAAATCTTTAGTAGTTTAGAAACTAGATTCAAAGTAAAAATTACAATTCTAGTTCTTATCATATCTTCAAATTTTGAGTGTATGAATCTTGAATTACTTGTCTAAATTCATGTTTAACTGATTTTATAAAAAAATGACCACTTTTGACCCCTTTTTTGTCCCTCATTTCCATGTACTTACCTTTTGATGGATCTGTCTCCCCATACAGTTGTGTGGAAGGAGACTCACAACTTATTATTAATTCTCTAAAGAAAAGGACAACTAAGGATGGTATCTTAGCTCCCAAGATTGAGGAAGTGAGTGAGGCTCTTGGCAAGATTCCTTTAGTTGACTTCCAACATGTTATGCGTTTAGCCAATAAATCAGCGGATTGGTTGGTAGTAAATTTCAGAAAGATCAAACTCTACTTGGAGAAGAGATCAAGCAATGAGAGGAGTTAAGTAGATTACTAGATCTGATTCATGATGATGTGGGTTAATTTATCAATTCTTGATTTTCTTGGTGTTCTTTTAGTTATTTTTTTTTCCTATTTGTTTGTTTGGCCTTCTTGCCTTTCAATCCACAATCTAATTATGTACTGATTCACTCTAGCATTTCTCTTCTTTGGATTGTAGCAAAGCCTTGAATCCTCTATATTTTTTAGTATCATTTAAAGACTTTATATAAGTTTTAGTAGCCCTATGATTGTAGTTTCTTGCTAGATGATAGAATACACAATCACAAACAATAATGTGTCTAGGAATTAACACCATATGCACCAAATTATCA
This sequence comes from Cunninghamia lanceolata, assembly GCA_027924645.1. Taxonomy (NCBI): domain Eukaryota; kingdom Viridiplantae; phylum Streptophyta; class Pinopsida; order Cupressales; family Cupressaceae; genus Cunninghamia; species Cunninghamia lanceolata. The sequence goes on along the minus strand of BSBN01000091.1, from coordinate 2,277,609 downwards.
CATCTTCCATGTAGAGGCTCGAGAGAGTGAAGAAGATTTTTATAATATTATCTTAATTACATTTTCATCATTATCATTGTGATCTGATAACTAAAGTAGCTTAAATGAAATCATAAGGAAGTTACATAGCTTGAAATAAAATATTTATATTATTTTCATCCTAATAATTGTCACTTTAATCCATCATGGATTTATCAGAGATATAAAGAAGTATCTTTTAGTACATTATTTTGCATCTTTTAGCGAAGTAAAAATATGTGATTGTTGGCATAAAGGTATAATTGAAATAATAAATGAATATTTCCCTATTCCAAATCCATTTTACAATGTAGAAAAAACAAGTATCTCTATCTCATAGGCTTCAAGAAAAGGATGCAAGGAGTTATACAATTAATTCTTTTGAATGTTGTGAATTAGAAATCCCACTAGATATTGATAGCCATCCCAAAGCTTTTTCCATCTAACTGACAACAAAAATATAGATATACTTAAGGGTAAACTTATATAAACCATTTTAAGTGTATTACGATTAATGTTTTTGTAAGGTGTGGTTTGGCTTACTTACATATAATATTTCATATGTTTAATATCTTTTTATATTAGTAAAATTTGATTTAATTATAACATACATTAGTTGACAAATATTGCTATGAATCCATCTTAAAAATCTCACCTCTCAAAGGAAGAATTAATAATATATTTTTAACAAAATAAATAGTGAATAGAATACCAACGTAAACAATGCTTGTGAAGAAAGGCACAATGATGTTATGAACATGATAGTTGTATTTAAATAATAAAATAAGTAGTGAAAACCATGCTTGTGAGGAAAGGTACAATGATGTTATGAACAAGATAGTTAGTACTAACTCATGCTTCTCATTTTCCTTCATCTTGTTACACCACCTTCATATCTTGCTACAATTTGCTTGTGCAACTTGATCAAAGCACCAAAAAAAGATTTAGGGGTTAGTATTAGACATTTAAAAAATTTAGATATCGTAATAAATAGACATTTCAATAATTGATATTAACTATTTGACTGCTAAAGAACTCGTATAATAATTAAGTAGAGTGCTCTAAAATTGATCTACTCAACCTTTCAGTTCTAGAAGGGAAAGCATGATTTGGAAAGGAGTACTCTACTCTAAGTATAATTTATTGAAGAAATAAGAGGCTCGTCTACAACTATTGTCCTCTTAACCCATTCAAGTAGATATCATGTATTTTATTTTGTTTTCCTAATGAAGCCAACTTGACTTCTTCACAACAATGTTACTTAAACTCAATTTTTCTGTAGGTGAATATAGAGCACAGAGCAAGCACCATTTGGAAAGGAGGACTCTAGACTCAATAATTGTGTATTGAAAGACTTGATTTCATTCATAGTTTAGCTTAGACTAATCATAATTGTTCTAATTTTCTTCGATATACCTTGTGAATACACTTTTTAATTTGATCTGGAACTTGTTTGGGGTATGGATGTAATAATATCTAAAGTAAAATGTATTTTATTCTCATGGATCAATTTGACATATTTCAAAGTTAGTATGGTAACCATAAAAGCATACTCAGAGGATCCATCAACTCTTCCATATAATGTTCTTGCTCCAATTAGTATTCTTATTAGTGGATATAGTTATTTCATGTGATAAGTGTATATTGTATAGATGTTATTGTACTGCATATTACACTACAATAGTGGACTACAAAAATCAAAAACAACATTTTCAATTTGTGTTCAATAGGAATAATAAATAATATATAGTTTTCTATGTATCCTCTAGCTAATCATGTTGAAATGTTTGATGTCTTTTGAAATGACAAACATGTATATTTTCTTTTGAAGAGATAAATATTCTTTGTGTCAAAGGTTTTGAATTATATAGAAAGAATGTGACAATCACATTTAATCACTCATAGAATATACCAGAGATGAACAAGTAGATGCAACAAATTCACTAAAAATGCAATAATTTTACATAAATATATTATGTCTGCCCTATATACTAACTTCAAGGGTGCTACTTTTTCTTTGTTTCCCACTTCATTTTGGAAAGTAAAACATTTTATTTTGGTGTTTGATTGATTTTATGCACCCATTTGCTTTTTCTGAAGGTGTTGGTTCATTAATGCCAATTTTAAAATGATTAACTTAAAACTTAGAATTTCTTTTAAATTTATTCCATTTTTGAGTTCACTGACTTTAATAAAAAATTATTTATCCATGGCTAGTCCCATGGACCTATTCTCTTAGTATGAATAGCCATGAAGCTATTCTATCAGTAAAATGACAACTATACATCTCCACTGAGGCCTAGAGGTTGATCAACAATTTAGTCAATGAAGTATCCCTTATCACTAGATCACATGCATTATATTCTACAATAGATCATTTTGAACTCATACATGAGGATCCCAACTTAGACATGAGACCATGAGACTCATGAATTCATAAACATAGAATGTCATATTCACACACTAACCACATTGAGAACTCTAGCCTAGACATAGACCATCACAATCTAATAACATCACAAGTCACACACACATAATTCACATCCACAAAATATTATTTCACTAATTTCAACCTAAGCATATACCTTATATAAACCTTCCTCAATTCCCATACCTCATCTAAAACTTCCCCAATTCCCTTAGTCTCAGATATTCTTCACTAATCTATTCATTAAATAAAATCATACTTAAGTAATGATAGATTTAACAACAACCTTCTTCTAATGATTTCTTCTACTATTAATACACTTTTTTGAGTCTCTTCTCTCTTGGACCCTATTGGCTAATTATGGTAGCTTTAGAATACTCATCCAAAATTATTATGTTGTTAGGAAATTATTTCATCGATTGAGACTCTAGTTATGCCATGTAAATTTTTGGCACCATTTAATTAGTCATCTTCTCAATGTCATGGTTAGGCAGTTAATTCATCTCTCCCTAGGAACATGAATTGCATTGTCATCCCACCGTATTTACCAAAGGTACATTATCCTAGTCTAAATTTATCTCAAGCCAATTCTCTAGGCAAACAAATCACTCATGTTGTCTTTATAGTTGATCTTGGTTCCTCTATCCCCCTAGGTCACTCATGCACCATAACTAAAACACTTGGCAAGAGTTTATTTTTAATCTATATACCCCCTTCTACTTGGTTGGCCCATCCATGTTAGAAAACACCTACATAGTAAAACAATTCATCATCACATCATGTTACATGAGTAGTATAAGAAATTATTAATCTAGAAAGGTATTAGTCTAAGATTTTTATTTTGAGATCAATAATTTTGAGAACATTTATTTGAGTCCTTGTTAATGCTTCCATCACACTCAAATGAAATGGTTAGGTCATTAAATTTGTAAATAATCCAAGTAGTGGTGAGTTAGAAAATGTTAGTTCTTAGATATTTCAAAAATTAAAATTAGGGATCTAAGAACCTTATACTGAGTATTGAGAACATGTCATTCTTGAGTAAATATGAAATTGAGGCTAAACTTCCTAATTCAAGAAACATTATTTTATCACCAATTTTTGAAAGGTGTCTCAACCTTGCATCCTAAAATCCATATTTATTAATTATTTGTATTTTTTTATTATTTTTTTCCTCACATGGGAAAGAGAGTACGACACTTTAAGGTAGCACTCTTTGTCTCCTGTCAAGTGTTTTTAAACTAAGAAAGATGTTGAAAGAGCATATAATGCATATGATCATCTTATGGTATTATAATATATGGGGGTTACTTATGATAAATTCTAGGACACATGTAAGAGCATTAATATAGTGGAGTTACATTGGAAACTTGACAACCATTATTATAATTAGTGATACATGACATAGAGCATCTTGCAAAGGAGAACATCACAAATTGGGGTACCTATTGGTTCCCAAAATAACTGCAACTCAAAACTCTAAAACATTCCTAAATCACCTAGGCTAGGGATTATTGTCAAGGTGATAGGAAGAGGTCCCCCAAATGCCCAAAATCATGAGCTAGCAATTAGGCCCCTCAAGTGCCCAAAATCATGAGCTAGCAATTAATACTTGTTTAGACCTTCATCATAATCATATTGAAAAAATATGATCATCCTCTTCATAGTTGTTACAATCAACATCTTGATCTATTTGCTTATAATCCTCTGTATCAAACTGATTTATCTCTTCTTCATAGTACTCAATTACACCTTCCTCATTTGGGAATTCTTCTTCTTTGCTCAGTAAATGAGCCACCACATAATTTGTTGGATCATGAGGAAGGAGACAATCTTGATACCATAATGATTCATCTTGAAAATTAACTTGATCCTTTCTCAAAGGATCAGGGGTCTCTCTTTCAGGCTATTTGAAATTCACATGCCTGGGAGTAGCCTGTCTATCATTTTGTTGTGGTCTCTTAGACCAATCAATATTATAAGGTCTATTATGTAGCCTTTGTCCTTCATTAAAATGTGTTGCAACACCTTGAGGTGGCAACCCCTTGTCATTTCTAGCAACCCTGTATGACAAATCTTTCACAACCCCCATAAGTTTGTCCAACTTATCATCAGTAGTGAGGGGTCTATTGAAAATATTCTTATCTGGATGGGGCAACTTTACATCAGACCTTTTTATGTGCTTCCATGAATCTCTCATATTGCTTTCTATATTTATAGTTGTAGCATATGCTTCCCTTAATGTTTAGGGACTCTTGTCCCTCAAACAATAACCAAGTTTCAAATCAAATGCACCACAATATAAAACTAAACACATTGACTCATTAGGTCTTTATGGAGGTACCTTTCTCATAGTCATGATGAATTAGCTATTGAAATCAACTACTATCTCATTGATGGCCTTTTTTGATGGCTCTAAATTCATGGGAAAAAAACTTGGGGTCAATCTTATCCCCATACTACAGTTTGAACACCCTCATGAATTCCTCCCAAGAATCAATGTTGTTATTAGGGAGAGCCTTGTACCATACTTTGGCACTTTCTTCCAATGAATGCACAAATAACTTCATCATCACATCTTTGTCTTCAATCTCATAATCATCAGTGACATTAATAAAATGCCTCAAGTGTTCCTCACCAGTGACAGCTTTATTGCCCTGAAATCTTAGAATCTTCCCTCTAATCTTAGTTGGAATGGGATTTGGAAAATTAGGTATGCCAATGAAATTTAGATGTTTGTACCTTTCATCTCCCAACGGTTGTCTATGTGCAATGAATCTTTGTTCTTGTCTTTGTTGTCCATGCCCAACATTCTGAATGTTGCCATGTTGCTAGTTAGCCTAGTTTTGTGGTGGTTGAATATTAATATTTTGAGCAGGGGCCTAATTTACACCTTGTTGTCACATTTGATGTTGTTGTTGTGATGCAAGAGCATCCCAGGCTATAGAGCAATCTTTCATCAACCAAAAATATTTGCATCTTTTTGTTTTCTTTCATTTTTAGTTTAGTACAGTCATTTGCAGTTTTAGCATTTGTACCACATTTCACTGCATCTTCATATCAGAGCTTGTAGAGAATGACTTAGCATCTACACAGTGTCATCTACATCATATTCAAATTTTAGGTTATTTGGAATTGTCTGCTAAAATTTATCACTATCAGAAGATCACTAGCTTTCACAAAACAGAGCATTTAGACAATCAGTTGAAGGAGAAGGTTTGTGGAACACTTCCATGAATTGTGGAGCCTAATGAAATATCATACATGGTACATAAGGATCAAATAGACATTCCTTGAGGTCTGCACCAAGTTTCATGCATTTGCAGACCAATACCAGATGTTGTAGGCTGACCTACCTTGTTTCTACACATTACATATTTTATGGGAGTTTGTAACTGTTGTGTAATTTTACACACCATTTTAAAATTTTGATACACAGTAGTTTGAGAGGGTTTGTGGTTCTTTTCACAAGTTTTTGTTTCTGTTATTCTTTATAAAAGGTGTAGATTCCCTTTTAATGAGTCTCAGTCAAGAATCAAAGATTCTATATGAATCAATATAGATTCAATATGAGGCACACTATTGTCAAATAGAGACACAATAAATTAAAGTCACAGCCACCGTAAGATGCAAATGAATCAATGGTTCGGGAGTAGTTAAAAAGAATGTTGTGGAGTCTTCCACGTATCAGATGTGGGAGAGAAAGAGAGAAGCACAAAACTAATGCGGACAATGACACTTGCAAGCTGCGAATCAAATGAAAAGAAATAAGAATCATGCGGAGTCCAACACATGTCATAAGTGGAGGCAGCCCCTAAAGTTTCAACTTTTGTGCGGAGTGCACCATGTGTCCCTTTTAAGTGACGCGGAGGTTGCCGCATGTTGCTTTCCACATCATGTTATTGTTTGTAAGGAAGATGGTGGGCCACAGTGATTGTAAGTTTCAAGTCAATGGAGAACGCCACGTGGTGGATGCGGAGGTAAAGTTATTTTGTTTATGACCCTTTTCCAGCAAATTACTTAAAGTCTCAGAAGTGATACGGAACCTGCCAAGTGTCTTCTTCTGTGGGAGTTTCAAAAGTTTCTAATGTTTCAAGTAGTAATGCAAAGAATGCCACGTGTTAGTTAGTGTGTGCACGGAAGATGCCACCTATCCCAGTTTTTCTCCCTTTCAGAGCTACCGAGCGCTGAGGCTGTGGGTCCCATTGTTAATATGTTAGTTTCTAAAGTGATGTGGGTTGCGACAGTTGTCAATAGCGGAGTTCACCTGAGCATAAAGACACAGTTTTGAAGGCTTTGCGGAAGAAGACATGTAGTTGTTTTAAATGCTGCGGAGTGCAACAAGTGTCATTTTCCTATTCATTCCTAAGAGACAAAGGAGTTTCTTATTTTGCTGCGGACGCTGCCATCTGTTACAGTATGTTTCAAATTTCAAGTGTGTGGGTCTTGCCATGTGTCTGTCCCTTAATGGAAGGAGTTGTGCCGCATATATTTTGCCCCAGCCAATGAGCTTGCAGGAAAGGAAAGACTGTTGTAGATTTTGAAGGATCGTAACCGCCGAAGACTTCTAGTTATCTTCAGTTCTGTTGGGTCATTGGGATTCGATTGTTACAGATAATCTAGAGTCAGATCTTAGGCTATAAATATGTAATATTTGTAATAGATCTAGACAGTTCTTAGACATATAGAGAATACAGATAGAGATATTTTTCTGTCAAGGATTTAAGAAAGAGAAGTCGGAGACTTTTATTGTGACTAGTTGATATCATTTTGCCTTTATTTTGTTATTCTTGATAAGAAGGTTAATGTACCTGTGCATGTATCTGTGCCTTTTATATTGTTGGAAAATTAATGAGAAGAACTCAGTTATGTGCCTTGGTTGATATTATTTGTGTCATTGCAAAGTGTCTAATTGTGAGCCTTTGATTATATTCATTTCATCTGTTTATGTTAATCATGCAGTATATGCTCTTTAATATAACTAAATCTTGAGGATAGTTTCACTGTGCTTAATTTGAAGGAAATACTTTCACTCAAGCGCATTGCCATAGATAGTTTTTGCTTAATTGTATCTATAATCATGTTAGCCTCTTACCCTTTTCCTCAAAACCTATTTAAGATAGAGAAGAGCCAGCTTCTTTAAAATCTGGAGGTTATTTCCAGTAGCAAGTTCCACATTCTTAAAACTTCCCATGTTGGTGTTAGAACTTGCGTAATTTTATACATCAACAGTTTTTGGCACACCCGGTGGGATAAGATTCTAAGACTTTGTTCTTTGTTTTCACTGAATCTTTGCCCTGTATTTTGTGATTTTGATGGAAAATCATAGAAATATATGCTGATAGGAGCATGAATCTTCCATCTGGAAACTCTACTAGCGGATCTTTCTTGAATCTTTGCTCCTGCAGATCATGGCAGCCCTTGGTATATATATGCACATCTGAATATTCAGAGAGATCTGCCCTTTGTGACTTGGGATTCAGGTCCTCTGGTTCTTCAGCAACATGGTCAAGTTCCTAACATAGCCTGGAAGGCATTGCCTCACTTTCTTGGAGATGGCTCTATTTGCCCTAAAGATCACATCCAAGATGTTGTAAATCTATGCTCTGTTCATAATGTCACGACTGAAAATCATGCTTTCTTATTGTTGGCATCCCTCAAAGGCAAAGCAAAAGAATGGTACAGAAGCTTGCAGCCTGGTTCAATCACTCGATGGGATTAGCTTGGGGAACTCATCTACAATCACTTCAAAGATAGGACAGATGTCAGCACTCTCACTCAGAGTCTCATCACCATCAAGAGGCATCCTATGGAGCCCATACATGATTTCAATTCAAGATTTGACAAGGTATGGAAAAAAATTTCTATAGACATGAGGCCCCCTCTAGTCTTTGCTTTCTTGTATTATTTGAAGGCTTTAGACCCTAAGATCTCTATCATGATACAATCCCTAGGAGGTGAAACTCTGCCTCAGTCATATGATCTTGCCATTAAGGCTGAAAGTAGCCTCATATTGTCTGGTAAACTGCCTCCTCTACCCTTAGAACAACTAATTCCTCATGCAAATAGCCTATCTCACGCCCTTTCTTGTAGCCAAATGCATACTAATTTTAGTCCACCCACCCTCCCTACTGATTTGCCAAATCATGAGGAGATGAGTGCTATGAAAGAACTAATTAAAACCCTCTCCCATGAGATTAATGAGTTAAAAGGTCAAAACCTATACCATGCTAATCTATGTTTAATGCCTCAAAATTCTTATGAACAGTACTATGAATATATCCAGAGAATGCCTAATTATCTTGAAAATTATCTTCTACAAGCCCCCATAGCTGTAAATCAACCTATAGAAGCCATTGACCAGGTTCTCTGTCACTTTGACATCCGAAAAGAATCAAGTATCAAGAATCAAATTACAAGCAAGAAAGTGGCTCCTGTGTGTCCTTTTGGTTACCAGGATCAAGCATATGTGGCAAAGGGAGATCTAGAGTTACTGTCAAATCTTAAATCAGATTTAGAAGATGCTTATGAGGTGATATTTCTAGAAGTTGAAAAGTACTACGAGAAGGGCTTTGAAGCTGAAAAGTACTGGGTCTATAGTGATGAATAGTCTGTGCATGATCTTGAGGAGAAAATTGCAAATGAAGTTTCTACACCTACAAAAGGTAAGTGTCTTTATTACTGCAATGAAGTTTCACACCAATAGGAGGAAGACACGGAGATGCATGAGCAACATTTGGGGCATGACAAGGATTTGTTTTCAGTTTTGCAACAAGGATACCATCTTCTTGATGAGGAAGATCCTATGATTGAGAAAAATGCATGGTTCATTCATAAGGCCTCCTATAGCAAGTCAGGCAGATAATTTTGAGGGATACACAATTGCCAGAGCTGATTTGTTTACTATTTTGGCAAATGGTTATTGTCTTCTTCTTGATGAAGTTTCACCTCTACAAGATGATGAGATTTAGAGAGACATTTACCACAGTGCAAAACCACATATGACATCACAAACAGAGTTAGATTATATACATTTCTTCTTGCATGAAAGGATCCCAATTAGATTTAGGACTGTTCTAGGCAATTCCGTCACTTGTCAACTAGATCTTGATTCTATCATGGATCATCATTCATATGAAGAGTCAACAAAAGAGGTCACTAATGAGTTTCTGGCAGTAGAAGTTTTCAAATACAAACAGAGGAAAGAGTTTCAGTGTTTTATTTTCCCTCCCCGCCCTCCACTGATGCGAGAACAACATGTTGATCAGTATGACTGGTGTTTTGAATCATAGAAAGAATCTCCTAAGTGCAGAGAAGTAAAAAGGTACAAAATCTTGTTATATTTTTTCATACATTTTATCTGGTTCATTTTCAGCATATTGAGGATTCATAGGAGAAGCATAATTAAATCTCGTAGCTACTTTGCCACTCCCGTGAATGGGCATGTTTCTGTATGTCTCACATATCAGAAAACTAGCTTCAATGTTTAGAATAAGCTACAGCAGTAGCATTAGTTTTAGTTTCAGTTAGTTTTCTTTCAATAAGTCTCAACTGCAAAGCGAAACTGAGGATCTTGCTTCAATCTCAGTGTTTCAATCATGTCCCAGAATGAGGGTCAATTTCTGTGGTTCAACTCTATATTAGTTTCAAGGTTTCAGTCATCACCAGTTATAGTTGGTTGGATTCAGTTGCAGAGTGTGTGTTCAGCAGTGCTTGATTTCAGCTTCATCCCTTTTTTAAGTGGTATTCATCAGTTTGGTTGCATAAAATGGAAGCTTCAGATCTGTTCAGTTATAAATGTTTTAGTTTCATAGTAATGTGACTCTATTGCCCAATCATTAAGGCACTGATATGCAAAACCAGAAATTTTGGGTTCAGAGTGAGCAGGCTCACTCACCCAGCCCGTCGCCAAGAACTGTTGTGTAATTTTACACACCATTTTAAAATTTTGATACATAGCAGTTTGATAGGGTTTGTGGTTCTTTTCACAAGTTTTTGTTTCTGTTATTCTTTATAAAAGGTGCAGATTCCCTTTTAATGAGTCTCAGTCAAGAATCAAAGATTCTATATGAATCAATACAGATTCAATATGAGGCATGCTATTGTCAAGCAGAGACAATAAATTAAAGTCACAGCCACTGTAAGATGAAAATAAATCAATGGTTCAAGAGCAGTTAAAAAGAATGTTGTGGAGTCTTCCACGTGTCAGATGTGGGAGAAAAAGAGAGAAGCACAAAACTAATGCGGACAGTGACACTTGCAAGCTATGGATCAAATGAAAAGAAATAAGAATCATGTGGAGTACAACACGTGTCATAAGCAGAGGCAGCCCCTAAAGTTTCAACTTTTGTGCGGAGCACATCGTGTGTCCCTTTTAAGTGACGTGGAGGTTGCCACGTGTTGCTTTCTGCATCATGTTATTGTTTGTAAGGAAGATGGTGGGCCACAGTGATTGTAAGTTTCAAGTCAGCGGAGAACGCCACGTGGTGGATGCGGAGGTAAAGTTATTTTGTTTATGACCCTTTTCCGGTGAATTACTTAAAGTCTCAAAAGTGATGTGGAACTCACCAAGTGTCAGCTTCTGTGGGAGTTTCAAAAGTTTCTAATGTTTCAAGCAGTAATACGGAGAACGCCATGTGTTAGTTAGCGTGCGCGCAGAAGATGCCACCTGTCCCAATTTTTTTCCCTTTGAAAGCTACCGAGCGCTGAGGCTGTGGGTCCCATTATTAGCATGTTAGTTTCTAAAGTGATGCAGGTTGTGACAGTTGTCAACAATGGAGTTCACCCGAGCATAAAGACATAGTTTTGAAGGCTTTGCGGAAGAAGACAGTTGTTTTAAATGCTGTGGAGCGTGACAAGTGTCATTTTCCTATTCATTCCTAAGAGACAAAGGAGTTTCTCATTTTGCTGTGGATGCTGTCATCTGTTACAATATGTTTCAAATTTCAAGTGCATAGGTCTTGCCACGTGTCTGTCCCTTAACGGAAGGAGTTGTGCCGCATATATTTTGCCCCAGCCATTGAGCTTGCAGGAAAGGAAAGATTATTGTAGATTTTGAAGGATCTAACCGCCAGAGACTTCCAGTTATCTTCAGTTCCATTGGGTCGTTGGGATTCGATTGTTACAGACAATCTAGAGTCAGATCTTAGGCTATAAATATGTAATATTTGTAATAGATCTAGACAGCTCTTAGACATATAGAGAATACAGATAGAGATATTTTTCTGTCAAGGATTTAAGAAAGAGAAGTTAGAGACTTTTACTATGACTAGTTGATATCATTTTGCCTTTATTTTGTTATTCTTGATAAGAAGGTTAATGTACCTGTGCATGTATCTGTGCCTTTTATATTGCTGGAAAATTAATGAGAAGAACTTAGTTCTATGCCTTGGTTGATATTATCTGTCATTGCAAAGTGTCTGATTGTGAGCCTTTGATTATATTCATTTCATTTGTTTATGTTAATCATGCAGTATCTACTCCTTAATATAACTAAATCTTGAGGATAGTTTCATTGTGCTTAATTTGAAGGATATACTTTCACTCAGGTGCATCACCATAGATAGTTTTTGCTTAATTGTATCTGTAATCCTGTTAGCCTCTTACCCTTTTCCCCAAAACCCATTTAAGATAGAGAAGAGCTAGCTTCTTTAAAATCTGGAGGTTGTTTCAAGTAGCAAGTTCCACATTCTTGAAACTTCCCATGTTGGTGTTAGAACCTGCACAATTTTATACATCAACAGTAACCTCTTGTGGCCGACACGGAGGATTCCTGGAGCTTGAAGATGATATATATAGATCTCTTAGATGCATTAGGAAGTCAGTAGTTCTATGATATGATTTAGATAGTTTTTGAAGTTAGATTCTTTTTGAGAAGGTACTTTAATGCGATATTTTTCATATCTGTTGTAACCCAGAAAGTAGGCCTGTGAACCCTTTGATTGTAGCCCGCATGTTGCCAGCATCTAAGCATTGTAATCCTTTAATATTCTAAATATATGAATCCTCCATTGCATTATATGATTGTGTTGTTTCCGTTGTGTTTACTCTAGCTGTATGGTTTAGATAATTCATTCTGTGAACCCTCTGGCCATGACTGCATCATGTTGTCTCTGGTTATTATATTGATTGTATTGTTGTTGATGTGCATGCTACTTCTGTGCATTCTGATTTAAGCCATGCTAGGAAAGTTGAGCTTCTTGCTGCTCAAGTAAAGCCTACACTTCCCTTTGTCTATTTCTGCGATGATCAAGTAGATCTAATTCATCTTAGATCCTTATTTCTCTTTCTTCATCATCACCAAGCTGCTGATGTTGATCACCCTCATTATGGATAGTGTCTTGTTGAGCTCCAAATGATCCAGTAGGGGAATTAGGATGCATTGTATTCTGCTTCATCTCTTCATTCTCACTTGCATTCACAAACGGCCTCAAATATGGAGGCTGAGACCTATCTCTACTACCTCTACCAATAACATTTTGATTTCTTCCTACATCATACTAACTTCTATTTTGTCTTCTATTTCTTCTGAGCATGTTATTTGCAGAGTCCTCAGAAGTGTAATTGTATTGGCTTCTGAGGTCGATAAATATAGTATCTTGGGCATTTATTGTAGGCACCACATTGGATCTTCTTACCCTATATGTACTCCTATTTCCAGCATTACTAGAGGATTCCTCATGTCTAGGATGCTCCTAGTTTCTTCCTATATCCATTATGAAAACATTTTTCAAACTGAAATTAATACTATATTAACAAAATAGAGTTGCCACTTCCCCTGCTGGGAAGAAAAACTTAAACAAAACTATATTTCAATATCAGCAACCATAACTAAAATGATCCACTATTACCAAGGATTTCAAAATTTGAACAAAATATTAGCTCCTCGGCAACGATGCCAAAATATTGGTTCCCAAAATAACTGCAACTCAAAACTCTAAAACATTTCTAAATCACCTAGGCCAATAATTGTCGTCAGGGTGATAAGAAGAGGTTTATTAACAAGTTAGGGGTGATTTTGGCCAACTACAAGAGTGGGTAGACTCCTCTGCTCTTTAAGCTCATCTTAAACTTTGGAGAGATGTTCCAAGGGGTGTTATACCTAAGTAGGTATTAAAATCAAACTAGATGAACAACTAAAAATATTAACAACCAAACCCAAATCACTCTCTTAGCCCCAAATCTATCACTGGACTAAGAATAGTTGGTTGTTGTAAGACCCCTATATAGCTAATAATGGCAATCCTACACAATGAGGATGCATAAAGAGTACTTCTACTTCTAAACATAGGATGTATTGTTTTTGTTTTGAAGATGGGTGATCTAAGGCTACTCAAACTAGTGCCTATCCATTGGGCTGTAGAGTCTAATGTGAAACAGAGGAAAATAATCACATAAAAGTGTATAGCTACCTATTTCATAAATCAAATACAAGGAAATCAATACCAGATTACTGAAAATACTTAACAATCCCACATTATACTATGTTCTTCCCTATGCAATACTGAAATGACCATTTACAAAGCTTGGAAATAGATTAAGAACTATCACATTCATCAAATCAGAGCTTACAATCATACCACTAAATGTGGCAAAATCAAACTGTAACTGTGATTATGGTTGCTAAGAAAAACACCTACAACATTGGAGAAAAATAATAATTTGATACAAAGATTTGTAAATTATGTTACATACACTTCATGATTGTTTCATGTATAATCATAAGACTAAAAAATATCCTTTCCTGATCTGCCTCCTGGAGCTTACAATCCTGCTGAGAAATTGCCAAAATGACCAACCCCTACAATAATTCAAACTTCTACATATATAGCATTTTCCTCGATGCAGTTTCCTAGGTGTTGCACCCTATCTAGGATTGCACCCACGCTGTATGAATTTCACTCCCTCTATGATGAAAGAAAATCTACATGTTGGAAATATTGCCCATGCTCTAGCAGTCCTGCAAATGACAGAGGGAGATTTCTTGCACTCTTCCTGTATTCTGAGCAATAAAGAGGGAAGGTTCTAATCCTTTCCTACCACCTGCAACATTGAATTCTCTGATTCATCCTTTGTGCATTAAAGAATTTCACTATGCCAACCGCCTGCGTGGCACTATTTTGCAAAATCATTAAAATTTGGGTACAAATTAGCTTATATATTCCTATAATCATGGCATACATCCAGGGAATTATCTATTTCAAGCATTTACAACACTCCCAATGTGTTGTCCAAATTTTCAATTTTGAGCAATCTGACGCCTGACTGTACCATGTGCGTGTTGGGCACCCTCTATTAGCCACTTGCCATTTTAGAAACTTCTTCATCATATTTTCTTCCTTATCAGCTTCCATATTTTCCTTATCGACAAATCTCATATTTTGCGAACTCGGCATCCTTTTCCCTCTATCGACAATTTTTCTTTTTTTGAACTCTCTATATTCTCCCTATGGTTGTCCTTATCAGTGATTTGATCTTTTGCCGAACTTCTCCCTTTTCTTCTTATTATATCCCTTAGTCAAAAAAAATTTGTTTTCTCGAACTTGGCTGCTTGGCACGTCTTTTCCCTTTGTCGAAAATTTTGCCCTATGGTGAACTATTTATCTTTTGCCTATATCGGCAAATCTTCAATTTGTTGGACCTTTTATTTTTCTATCTCCTTATCACCTATATCAGAAAATTCACCTTTTGTTGAACCTGATCCATTTTTCCTTTATCAACAAATTTTATCTTTTCAGAACCTTCCTTACTTTCCTTTCCTTTTTCTCTTTTGTCGGTGAAAAATGGTTATCACGAACCATTTTTCTTTAGATTTTCATCCTCTTTAGCTTTACTCTATCGGTGAATTTGCCTTGTTGGCAAACTTTCAACTTTTGGGGAGTTAGAATCTTCATCGATTAACCAACAAAACCATCATTTTCCTTGTTCCCTTAGCCTTTTTTCTTCATCATTGGCACTACTTTGCCTTATCAAAAAATATCAACTTTTCTGAACCAGGCCCCTCCTTTTGCCTTTATCGACAAAATATGAATTTTGAGAACCAAGAGAAAAGCATTCTCTATCACCTTATTGGCGAATCTCCAAAATTTTGAACTAGTTGACTAGTTCGTCCCTATCCTAGTTTTCTGATAGTCTTCATGCCTTAGTCATTTTTTCTTTTGTCAAGAAACTTGCTCTTTTTTGAACCAAGGCCCTTAGTGCCATTTCTTCATTCTTTTTCTTTAATGGCAAAAATACCATTTGTTGAACCAAGGGCCTTGTTGCCTTTTTCTTTTCTCTGTCAGTGAAAATATCATTGGCCAAACCTCATATTGGTGAACTTTTGGACTTTTGAACCAAACACTTTGCTGACTGAAGACTCCTCTTTCTTTGTTGCTTACTTAGAACATTTCCCTTTTCTCCTTGGGCCTTCTCCTTCATTGATGTTGATGCCATATCAGCAAGTCGGCAAATATTTGAACTCTTGAAATAGTTAGTGAGTTCAAGAAAATGCCGACTAGTTGACCAAATACAAGAATGATGAATTTTCAAAGGGAAGAAAGGGGGAATGACCTAGGAACTTGACTTAGCCATATTTTGAGAGAAAATACCCCTAAAAACTAACTTTGATCAGATTTAAACAAGGGGTTTCAAATGGTAAAGGCACAAAATGGGGATTTTTGGAGGATAGTAGGGCATTTTTGGGAGAAATTTTTTTGTAGGTGCCAACAGTACCCATGTTAGGTGGAAAACTATGATGGACTTATGAAAAATATGATAGATGTAAGAAATATTCTAAGTATAGCCTCAAGACCAATACCAAGAATGGGGCATTGAATTTGTACTAATTTGGGTTCTTCTTTTGGGGTAATCAATTTGGTACATGGTTTTGTAAAATCATATGTGGTTTGTTACTTCTCATGTTCTATATATTGGGTGCTTGCGTTGAATTTTGTATGGTGAATTGTAGCTACAATTATGCTATCAAAATTACTCTAGAACTTCAATGTTAGTGATACTCCTATAAAGCAATAGCCTAGAATTTGTATTGTAACTTATTGGTTACTAAATAATATAAATGTTATTGCTTTAGAGTGTGAGGTTTTTCTCTCATAAGGATTTCCCCACATAAATTACTAGTTATGGTTGTAAGCTTTTGTGTTAATTTATTTTGTATAACTATGTGACCAAATTTATTATTGTATATTCTTCCTTCTAAGATTATTGGAGGAAGTGTATTCTATAGGAACTGTAGAATCACAAAGATGAATAAAAAAGCATGAAAGATTGAAAGTAATACACACATAAATAAAATAAAGTTGGGAATAGAATAAACCAAGTAGATGAGTACATATAGGCATGCAATAGGAAGTTGTGTGTTGAGGAAAGACTCCTCAACCATGAGTGGGTGGCAAGTTGCCTCCCTAAAAACTAGCTTAGGTTGGCACAATAGAAATGGGTCTTAGCTATGAGGCCTGATAAGGTACCCAAAGTACAATGAAAAGATATAAAATTAGGTCTCGACAACTAGGCCTGATGAGGTACCCAAGTACAATGCAATCTCTCATAAACAGAGAAGGTAGAAAAACCCAATGGGAAAAAACTACCCCTTGAAAGAGAAAAGAAAGAACTAGAAGCACCCCCCAAAGAGGATGAACTCTCTGAATGTTGACCAACTACTCCAGATGATGTCTTGCTAGAAAGAATCTCTGGGTGCTCTTTGTGAAGCATCTCTGGAATCTCATGTAGCAAAGGAGCAAGAACATTTGCTAGAAAGAAGAATCATTGGATGCTCTCTCTAGAGCGTCTTTGGAATCTCATATAGCAAGAGATGTAGGTATTGTCAGAAGAATAAGATGAGCCAATAGTAAAGAATTACTAGAGGTTCATAAAAAAGCAAAACACAACACTCAAGTAGCAATAGGTACAATAGGAGTGCAATCTAGAACAAAAATGGAAGAACTGTACAAACAAGAAATGTTTGGTAGAAAACAGTTCAATGATCTTGTTGCACAGAACCAATGGAAGCTCTCAAAGAAGCAAAAATAAGCTCTAAAGTAGCAATAGGAGCATAATCCCCACTAGATGTAAAGTGAGAAAATGTGAATTCATAGGAGAAGTGGCAAATCTTCCCAATTGCAACAATTTATCTGCTCTGAGAATCTTGAATCAATGTTGAAGTGGACGTAAACTCAACTATCTTATTTGAACAAGTGAGTTGATATATAGAAAGTGAGTTTTTGTCAAGTTAGGAATGAACGAGAAATTATGGATGTATCCATTACCTATCTGTACCATTCCTTGTCCAGAAACAATATGATAATGATCATCTAGAAAGATTTTGGAGATGTTAGTGGGATCGAATGACATGAAAACCTCTAGATAAGGAGACATATGATCAATAGCACCAAAGTGAATAACCCATTGATTTATCTTAGAATCATCCAAAGATGCCATATGAACCCAAATATACACCCCCTTAATTATTTTGTGCCCCAAATTACTTAATTATCCCCCTTGAATTAGGCACTTTATCATGTAGTGCTCTAGGACTAAGTAGGATGATTAAAATTGTGCCCTAATACTTAGCCTATTTACAAGAATGACTTAATTTAGCACTAACAATTTGTAAAAGAACCTTAAATTGGCCCCTAAAAAACATAATTTAAAATTCTTTTAAATGCCTTTGCAAAATAAATAAACTACTAATCACCTTTACATTTAAAATTACCCTCCTAAAATTTTATTTTTATTTTGTATTAGTGTTTTAAGACTAAAAAATATCTAGTTTAACACTTAAAAAACATAATTTTGAGTGTGTTGCAACAAGCTTTAAAAAAAACATAGTAGGAAAAGCCCAAAAGGGTAGGGGTGAATTAGGGTTGCAAAGAAATATTTGTAAATTTCTTTGCAAGATTAGGGAAACATATTTTGAATGACAATGTGATGGTAGGGGTAGCCATGTAGAACAATGGAGGCAAAAAAAATTGTAGTTAGAAAGATCGAATAGGGGCAACGTGGGGGCATGACAGGGCATCTGAGAAAGCACCTGCCTTCTTTTTTATGAACAAGGCCGAACAGGGGCAAATAGAGGTGATTTTTTGTAGTGAACAAGAGTGCTTTAATGAAGCCCCAATAGGGCCAAACTTCTGCGCATCCACAAATATTGAAAGGAGTCTAAACAAGGGTGGTTTTTGCCTTCCACCTAGGTGTCCACCTCGCAAGAAACCCCTTCTGCAACACAAAACAGGTTATAATCCTCTTTCAATAGGTACCAACCACCATAAAGGGGGTTGTGGCCTCCTTTAGATGTCGTCGAGTCTCTTTGGGTTCCATGTGGGCCTTTCCTTGTGCAAGGCATGCACTTTGTTCTAGCAAGGGCATCCACCTTTGCTAGGATTGTCAGCCTTGGGTGAACGCACTTCAGCCTTTTGGTGCATGGGCTTTTGCCTGGTTTCTTTACACATCCACAACATGACACAACCACACCACACTTGAGCTCTTGTGTCACATCCCTAATTTTGACTATGTTTTACTTTTAATTGCAAGTAATTAGTGGATAATTTTTGCTTGATTTAATGACTTGATGTTAAGTGAAAATGTCGGGATAAATCTATGATTTCATGAGTTTGAGAATATTCATAGAATTAGACATGTGATTATATGTTTTCATGATGAATATGGTTTAAATAATGATACGCTAATCCCAGTTTGGTGATTGCAAGTTGTATTTAGGAAAAAGGTTTTCCACCCTCCAAGAAAGAGAGGGAGAGCATCATCTGAGAGAGGTGATTAGTCATATGGAAAGAACAAGTAGTTTCCATCTAAGTCTGGAGTTGCACAGTTTAGTGAGCCCTGTTAAGTTTGGTAAGTTGATTCTGACTTTTGGCCTTAATTGTTTCTCAATTCGAGAAAAGTCGATTTGATGTTGTTAATCCTTTATCTTAGATTTTATCGAAAAACCTAGAACGGTTAGTCATCCATTGATATAGACAATAGCCGACATTTTTCCTGATATAGTTATATTCAAGAGTGAGTATATGTGTTTGGTTAATTATCTTTTCTTTGGTAATTTCTGGTTGAGATTATTTTATAGTGTCCTATCAAGTTATTTATGTTTATCTATTTTTTTACTATATTGTGAGATAGAGAGGGGGAGAATACCTCAACCCATTTCTTGTATCTTGATAATGTTAGGAAACAACGTAGGGTATACATTGTGTATGCTTTCTTTATGATATATATATATATATATATATATATATAAAGTTTGATATCTATTAAGATCTATTGAGATAGGTCGAAGACTTCTTAATGAAAGAGGTTATGAGTTATTGTGTTGTTACTGATGTATGGTACGTGGTCTTTTGATCTCCTACATACACTCAAATGATTAAGGAGAATGGTGTGTCTTATTGACCAAGTCATGAGAGTTTATTTATTATCCATCATCTCCATAATGCAAGTCGTCATGAGGAATCATGATGAGACTTTTATATTAGATGATGGAATGCAAAACTTGAGAGGGGTGCTCTATTTTCTACCACAGAAGCTCTTTGCATGGAAAAAAGAAGTAACTGCTGGAAAGAGAGATAGAGTGGAATTCATACCGAGGAAGGTGAAGAGTATTGGAGCCTAGTGGATCATCATTTACACAGGTTTTTTATTTTCTTTTTGTGTTAATTTTATCAAGTATAGAACACTTTGTTTTGATGTCAGCCTCACAGAGGTATCTGCTTATATAAAAGATCAGATGTTAGTAATTCTTTTCTTCTGTGTTATGAGTATCGAAGATATGTTATTCCACTAAGTATAAGTTGAGAAGTTATTCTCTCATTGTTGTATAGTCGATGACAACTTTGGTATTGTTGTGTTTTCCTTAGAATGATGAGAGCTTAGAATAACTTCATATTTGGGAAGCCAAAGGCTCTCTATATTTCTATGTTTCAATATGATTTATGTATTATTTATACTTTCTAGTATTGAATCTCTTGTTGAAGACTTACTCATCTTTGTGACTTTCATTCAAATACTTAGTAACTATGTGTTAGACCACTTAGTAATCTTTTGGTTAGAGGAAACCAAAGCTATAAATGTCTCAGTGCCTTGTTTCAACAATTGGTTTAATTCTATCTCGGCATTTAGAGATAACTGTCGGCCTTAGCTATCAAGTGCCTCGACAGTGTTTGTGCAATGCAGAGTTAGGAATATCTATTGATACAGATTACTGTTAGTCTCATACTCTGTTATTAGAAGAACTTTGGTATTTGTTTCTAGACAAATGTACATATAGTCTGTGTAGGCCGAATACCAATCAGATAGTATAGTCTGTGTAGGCTGAATACCAATCAGACAGTATAGTCTATGTACATCGAATGCCAATCAGATAGTATAGTATATGTAGGCCGAATGATAATTAGTCAATATAGCTTGTGTAGGATGAATGTCATATAGACAAAATAGGTTGTGTTAAGCCAAAAGATTAATAGCTTAGTAGGTTAACTTATAGTTTTTGATAGCAAACATTTCTTAGTGGTTTATGGACTCTAAGAATTAGAGTGTTATCAAAAGATTAGTTAATCCAGATGTCTCTAAACTAATGATAGTAGTCTAGTTAACTATGTTGGACATCCGAGAGTATCTTTTACTAAGGACAATAGTTAATTATAAAGTAGTCTTTATTTCTCTTAAATTATTGGAATCTTTCCTTAGACAGTGAGATGAGCCTCTTAAGATTGTTGCTATACATATTATATATGAGACTAGAAGAATTGATATAAATATCCTTTATCTCTTAACTCATTTGAGTTTGTTGTTGTTTCTTAAACGAAGAGTTTGGGAGAGATTGTTCCTTACTCTGAAGAGTAGTAGATGAATGAGATATCATTAGAAACATTTAAACTATGATTATTTTTATGTATCGACCAATATGTTTACTCATCTGAATTGGTGTATTATTATGATGTTCTATCTTTCTTAATTTTACCGATATTGGTGAACGAAAGATGACCATTAGGTCAAAGACATCATTTCTTAGTTATCCTTTATTGGATTAAACTTATTCAATGATTTATATGCTTATTTGTATTGTCTTTTATGACAAATTTGAAAAGATAACCTTGAGAACTATGTGAAAGGTGGAGTCGATCAAATGACTAGGTAGTCAAGATTCAATGAGTGGACACCTTATTCTTGCAATATTAATATTGTTATAATCTTTATTAGTTTTTAAGGGTATTTGCTATTGCAAAATACTAGATTAGAGAAGTTGAGAACCCTAGATTTTGTCTAAAAGGATTAGAATGCTTCAACTCTCAAGTCATTTATAATTTTGTATAGTCTAGTATGTTCTTTGGTCGACAGTCAAAAGAGTTGAGAAACCAGAGATCTTAACATTATTAAATGACTAAGAAAGCACTTTGTTGTTAGAAAGTCAATATTTTCTATATGTATACCAAGTATGGTTATTATTGAGTAGAGAGTAAATGATAGAAGGTCATAGACCTTAATAAATTATGAATATGTAATAAGATACTCTCGAGAAAGATAAAAATATCTAAATTTGCATATTGTGAATATAACCTAGATAAGGAATATTTCTAAGTTAGAGGAACTAGAATTGAGTAAAGATCAGACAAGTATGTCTAGAGTTATTAGCTAAAACAAATTAAACTATAGGATGAGATAGCCTTCAAGTTGAGTTAGAGGTGTGTGAACACACGACTACATTTATTGTAAATGTCTTTTTATATAGAAACTTTAGACAAAGTGATGCATTTGTCTCTACATGCATTAGTCAGTTCATAGTGTCTAGATGGCGTAACTAGTCAGTAAGATCATACTTAGCTAGAAGGTTGTCTAGATTTGTATGTTCGATTGAGTTACGTAGGACACAACACTAGGACTCAAATGGCAATTTGTTAGATCCACATGTTTATTCTCTTTGTGAATGGAAGGGCCACTTCCAGGAAGGAAGGTGAGCAGGGGACCATTGGTCTGTGGTTAGAGGTAAAGCAGTTAGATGATGCTCTCCCTTTGTAGCAGAAGAATCGCTAAGATTTGAATGACAGTTATCAAGATTCTAGAGATAGTACTTTTTATATAAAGTTTTAGATATGATTATGATGTAAAATGATGCTTTTACCTAAAGCAATGTATGTGTAAATGTATTTAGTGAAATGTTATCATTGCAAGTTATCTTTGAATATAAATAATTTCAAAGTTGAAAAATATTCAAAAAAGATTTAATTTTATTTATTGATGATTATCAAATGATTAAAAAAATAAAAAATAAATATTCCATTCTTTTATTTCATGTTCTTTACTTTCCTAGTAAATTGTGTGTAAATCCAAGTAATATGAGAAGGCATGTTACATCTTGCCATGGCCTTCTACGACTGAGATCAACTCTACAACCATTCTTTAACATAGCAAACCTGTTTTTGCTTTTGTGAATGGAAATAAATAGGGAACACAAAGAACACAATATAATTTCAATGATGGAATACAAAACAAGATAACCTTATGGACTGTAAATGACCTCCTCCCGCTCTGTACCATATAGGAACTATAGAATCACAAAGATGAATAAACAAGCATGAAAGATTGCAAGTAGTACACATAGAAATCAAATGAAGTAGGCAATAGAATAAACCAAGTAGATGAGTACATATAGGCATGCAAGAGGAAGTCGTGTGTTGAGGAAGGACTCCTCAACCACGAGTGGTGGTGAGTTTCCTCCTTAAAAACTAGCGTGAGGTGGCTGGTTAGTGGGAAACTCGGTGACACCTCTCCTAAACCACCCAACAACCTTGACACCTCAATGAGGCATTTGTCAAGATTGTATAAAGGGATGCTTAATCTAATCTCGGTTTGAGTTTAAGATTGCATATAAAAAATTGTTGTAGTAAAAATGGAAAGCACATCGAGGATAGAGATGTTGAAGCTATATGGCATTGACTTTGAGTTGTAGAGTTGTAGAAGCTCAATATCGAGGATATGCTCATATATAGCTCGATCTATGGTTTATATAATGAAGTGATTCTTTCCATTTTGATAATAGTTGATATATTACTTATGTTTTGAAGATGTATGAAAATTTATATATATTTGGAATTATCATGAACATAGAATGGATTGTGAAGTTGATTCTAATTAAATATTATAGAATCAATCTAGTTTTAATTAGTTTTTAAATACAAGTATCAATCTTGTTTTAAATGGTTTTTAACTAGAAGTCAATACTATTAGTCATTTAGACAACTTATTATCAGTCATAGTTGAAAATATTTATTGATTCAACTTTTGATAGTTCAAGATATATTAGACATTTGATTTTAAAGGGAAGCTTCTGTTCTTGAGGAGGTTAATGATATTTTCTTGAATTTATGTTAGTTCATACCCTTATGATATTTTGAATTCCTTAGTATGATAAGTTGTGTTAGGATAATTGGTATTGTTGTTAAGAAAACTCTTTTATTTTTGAAATTTCTCGTTTGAATGATCTCAAAATTAGACATTCCATCATATGATCTCACCTCACCTTTATGGATCCTGATGATAAAAAAATGGTTTCTAACTTCTTGATGTAAGTCTATCTCAGTTAAGAGATCTTGTGGAATTAGCATATTTCTATTTAAACTATATTGTGTTAACCAGAACACTTACCTTCTATATGCTCTCACCTCGCCTTTATGGATCTTGGTGATAAAAACAGTGGGTATTCTACCCTAAACTCTCTCTCTCTCTCTCTCTCTCTAACAAGTAATTCTTTTGAAAGTCTTCTTAATGATGACATTCTTTATAGGAATAATCTTTCCTAATAGGTCTTTGTGTTTATTTAAGTGATTTGGTCTAATTAAGTCATAATTTGGAAACATGATCAAAATAAAGTCAGGAACCTAAGAAAGTATATGATTTGGAATCTAGTGTCAATATCTTGAATGTCTTGTCAATTTTATTTGATAAACTTCCAAATTAAATGTTCCATTCTAATTATCTATTTAATATTTTATTTGAATCAATTAAACTATCATTTATCTCTTTTTGAAATTCGTCCCTATTTCACCTATGTGGTTGGCAATTGATGAGGAACTGTTTGGAGAACTAGACAGTAGAAAGGGTTGTGTACCCACTTAAACAATTGCAAGACTGTGAAATTATATGTTGTGACTTGTCTTTTGGAGTATTATTTATTCATTTTAATGATTGCTTCTTGAATGGTGATTGTTCATATGGACTAATTGTTTGGTTATGTTTTTCAACTAGATGTTGTTGTCTTACTTAAATTATTTTAAATGAAAAAATTTGATAGAGTATGGATGGGTGTCATTTATGGAATCAAAAGATGTAGGTCATTTTACCTACGAAAGGATTCTTTGGCCATAAATTGAAATCAATCATGATGTATTTAATATGTATTCTTTTCCATAATATGTTTATCAATGGGTATGTGTATTAGGTAGATCATACATTAAGGTTTGGTAGTTTCATTAAGCACCTGATTCCTTCCTGAATGCATTATTTAGTCTGCTAGATCCTTCGTGAAGGGTTGAGCTTCTCTTATTGGGAGTAAGGCCAAGAAAGCTTATAGCTTCATGGTTGGGTGGTAAGTCACCTTAATGATATTCTCTCTCTTTTCTAGGACAAGTTTGTTGATAATGGATTGTGTGATACATATGGAATTCAAGCCTTTGTGTCCTTGTTGATTTAAATGAGCAAGTCTTGAATTTATTGCTAAGCTAAGATGTTGGCTTTTGTAATTATTGAATATTTTGATGAGTTAATGGAATTATGTATTATGATTTTGTATTTCTTTCATCTATTGAAAGAAAAAATTTCTCCCTTCTGCATCCCTTTATTTGAAGAGTTATTATTTTATTAGTTATTAAGGATGTTGGTCCTTATAGGAATGACATAAAATACTAAGTATATCTATAACACTATTAAAATAGTGCACCAACCATTAGATTGGAGGAGAAATCGACGGTGTGGAAAACATTTTTCTTTTGGTTAGTCCTTCTGCCATGTCATCCTTATGTAGACCAATGGTGCAAATTTTCTTCCAACTTTTTTTGGCCAACTCCAAATGATGCACCAACCATTAAATGAATTTTAAGTAGACAGTTGTTGTTTAGTAAGAAATACCTATGTGACCTATGTGTATATGGTTAAGGAGAGCCATGAATTCCATTCCTAGGTAGTTTTTCTTTATTTATAATCATGTGCTCCATTTACATGGCTGCATAATGTTGTAAAGAGTCACCTCTATGGACTAAATTAAAATAGGTATGTGCAATAGATATGGAGGTTTGTAATGGAGGCATGCACTTCATTTTTACATGCTTCATATTGTTTATTACTTTTGAAACATTTAACTCTATTCTAGGTGATGTGCCAGGAACTGGGAGACCTTGCACCACTCTTTATCTCATGTATGTGCACCATTTTTTATGGCTATGTTTGCATGATTTAGAAAACCATAGTTTTGTATGGAACTTTTAATGTTTTGAAAGGATGGTGCCATGCTTCCATAATGTTGCACACTATTCTTCTTCTTCATATGCCATTGTTCTAGTTGCACCTTGATCTATGATGATGACATTGAATCTAATTTTGGACTTCCTTCCTCTTATATCCATGCACCATTCTACAATGACTTGCTCTCTATTTTCTTTGTTGAAAAGCCACACCTAAAGGTTGAAATACCAACACAATGATCTAAATATTGTGCATCATCCTTTGGTGTTTGTGCATTATTCCTTTATGGTGATTGTGCACAATATTCCTCATATTTATTCCATCTTCATTCCTAGCTTATGCTAAAATGGGAAACCTATGTAGGATTTATGAGTTGCACCATGTTTTGATGTGCTATGCTATTATTCATGGTTGGTTCTAGATTTTGGAAGTTTTTGCTCAAATAAAATGACCCATTCCCATCTATAAGTTATGCCTCTTCTCATTAATCTTGTGCTAGCTATTGTGTCAACTTTCTAAAGGGTGTTGGCACCTTTGTTATGGTCACACCATGTAATTGAAATCATAAGCATTATCTTAAATAGTTGTGCACCTTTGATAACACATTCTTTTAGCCACATTATGAAATCATGTCATTAGATAAAGTGTAAAACCCACTTCTACAACATCCTCAATTTTAGATGAGCTCTTTGTTAGCATATTCTTCTAATCATACCATGAATTTGGATTCTTGATAAAAATAGAGTGTAAAATGTTGCACTATAGTTTTGGCAACTTGTGAGGAAGTGTGCTCACAAACATCAAACCTAGATATTGTGTCTTCACTCTGTTAGACATTAGAGTCAAGAAACCATAAAGAAAACTTTAGAGAATGGATAATAATGATATTTACAATCATGAACTTTTCCACTGAATCTACAACCAACTACTCCTACAATGAAACCAAGATAATGCAAACTACCATGCACAACCACAAAAGAAAAAGATAAACCTCTAAAATAAGCACTGACACATTGCAACCACCCACAACTAGAAAAACATTGACCATAGAAAACACTCTAACCTCTACAGTTGTTCTTATTGTAAACAAACTTTAAAACTAAAAACTTATGTTACAATCTACAACTTATTTTTTAAAATAAACTATAATCAAACCATATATAGACTAAAAAACATGGGAACTATGAACTAACTTCCCCACCTAATGATTTCACCACATGTAATCAACTTTGAAGATATGATAAACCACACAAATTAAAAAAGTAAAAATATAAGGAATAGATACCTCTTTTCCTTACTATTCTCTAGTATTCATGTCTTTAATCCACCTTGCCACTTGCTTTGATGTGAGTTCTCCTCCCCATCCAACTGAGGTAGAGAAGGCATGAATTTTTGAAAAGAGGCATCATATTTCTTGTAAGGAGGCATGGGTGAATTCATGATTTTTATCTCATTCATTTCATGTTTCTCATGATCTTCATGTCTTGAAGAGACATCAAGATTTGGCTTGACATTTATTGTGCTTCCTAGGATGGTTTGATACATCTTTGTATGCATGGTCAAAATGCATTGGTCATGGTCTTGATATAATTCTTCTAGACCTTTTTAATCAAAATACACATCATAGCTCTCTTCTTCCCCAAAGATGGAGATAGCATCTTCAAACTCAATCTCATCATTGTCCTTTGATCCACCATGTGCCAAAATAAGGGTTGAAATATTATCAAAATATATAAACAAGTAGTCTAGATTGAGCTCAAAATCCTCTTCTTTGAATTTTTCATTTTCTTTGCATGTACACATGCTCTTTCTCATTAATACTTAAGCATTCCTCTATCATATAATTTTTGTCTTCTTCTATGAAATTAGGTAAATCTTCAAAAATATCAGCCTCCTAATGCTCTTTAGGATCACTGATTATCTCTTACCATAATTGCTCTTCAAAGTGAGATAATGGAATCTTTTTGTGCCAAATAAGCAAGATCATTCTATATTGTAGCCAAGAAGTTATCCATATCATCATCATTTATAAGCTCCTCTATACTTAACTTCCCTTCCACAAAACATTCCTCTCTATTGGTTTTTTCTTTTGAATCAGCATTAGGGTTTGCCACTTCTAATGCATAGGCAGTTTCAGCCAACTAATACAGGAGGTTGCGTGAGTTGCCTCCCCTTCACTTCTGGTTCTGCCGCACCAAGGGGGGTATCCCTATGACTCAAGATGTAACCTTGACTAGCTCAAAGATAGAAAGATCTAACTTGACAACAATAGGCAGAATACCCTCATGTATGGACCAAGATCTGCATGATAGATCACAAGGTTGGCAACATTCTTAGACATATGTGTCTGGTTGGGTATGAGAGTATGCAGGGGGTTCCTAATTCTACTCCTACAACTAATAGGTGGAAGTGAGGAGATGGGTGGACATAATGTCCTGGATGGAAGACAAGGGGTTTTGGCTCATAACTACTGACCCAGGAGCAGACTGGTGCTTATCCATTGGGCAAGGAGTCAACTAGACGTATACAACAGATGGTTTGCAACTTTAACTCAAGTTTTAGGGGGTTGGACTTGATGCTTGCCTTACAAACATCACCCAAGAATGGGTATCTAACTGCCTCTACTTACAGATATCCCTACTGACATGCAACCTTCCCCATGCTCAACCTAAAACAATTTAATCCACTCCTTGAATGGAAGTTAGAGATCAGGCATGCAGTATAGAAATCTACACCCTATAATCTATGAAACCCTTAGCAACCAGATTCAAAAGAAGGATGACATGCAGCAAATGGAGACAAGCAGATAGACACATGCAATAAGCATTTTTCATATAAATCAACACTGAAACTGA
Source organism: Cunninghamia lanceolata (assembly GCA_027924645.1). Classification (NCBI taxonomy): domain Eukaryota; kingdom Viridiplantae; phylum Streptophyta; class Pinopsida; order Cupressales; family Cupressaceae; genus Cunninghamia; species Cunninghamia lanceolata. The sequence continues at coordinate 2,248,851 of BSBN01000091.1, read as the reverse complement.
AAATATGTGCAAAATACACTCATGCTGCAACACATAAACTCCAAAATGGGATGGAACAACCAAGTTCATGCCCTGTTCTTCATTATTTACACAAAAATGCCCCAGGCCTTCAACAACTTAAAATGAGTGACACAATCTGTCTTTTATAGCAAAACCGTGTACTCAATGAATTAATTACAAGGCACATCAAAAACTTGCCAGATACAATGCATGATTAGATTGGCGTTCAAAATTGAATGCAATAGCCAGAAACAGAGGACAGAGCAGGTGAGATCAGGATCTGAGCCGCTGCTGAGGGACATTCCTCATTAATTAGGTAGTTGAACCAGTCAACTCAACCCATGCCTTCCTGCATAATGTGCCATTAAAGTTTCACCAACCCGCAGCCCCTAGAAAGCAGCCACAACAAGTTTCTCCTGCCAAAAATGGTCGCAGATACTCAGGAAAAACCTGTCGCTATAGGTTCAAAACGTGGCCGTCAATCAAAAACCCAGTCACGGACATCTACGGCCCCAAAAAATGCTAAAAAGTTGCCAGCCAACCAGATCGTGCCACGTAGGCACTTGAAGTTTCTATCGCTGGCCCATCGCTCCTTCATTTTACCTTTCAAAAAGGAGGACACATGTCGGCCTCCACAGCATCGGCCATCAGGATACGTGGCGGCTTCCGTGCTACACTTGAGAAACACATGAAACATTTTGGGACTCTTGCAGATGCCGACACTTGGCACCGTCTGCAACACTCATGAAACATTAGAGACCCTTTCTAAAACTCATGCGGGTGCCGACACTTGTCGAGCTCCGTGCTCTTCTCGAAACATAAAAGAGTCTTCTTGAAACTAATGCGGAAGCTGACATATGTCGGGCTCTGCCACACTTTATGAAACTGTGTCTACAGACTGAAGTGGCCTCCGCAGGTGACACATGTCACAACCCGCGGCACTTGAAACACTTCACTGGGACCCACCACCATTACTTGCAATGCAGGAAACAAAATAGAAACTTACGCGGAAGCTGACACTTGTCAGCTTCTGTAGCAACCACAAGGGACACATGGCACTGTCCGCGGCAGCTTAGAAACTTTTAGAAACTCTAGTGGACAGAGACACCTAGCAAGCTCCGCATTGCCTTGAGAAACATTAAGGGTCTTCGAAGCCCATGACAAAAACTGTGAAACTTTTAGAAACACTGGCGGAAGCTCCCACTTGGCACCGTCCGCGGGGCTTTTGAGTTGCTTTCTCTGTGTCTCTCGGGTGCCTCCACGTGGTGCCTTCCACAGCACTCTTGAAACTTTTAGAAACTGCATAGAAACTTTGGCAGAAGCTGACACGTGGCGCCTTCTGCGCTCAAGCTGGAACTTTAAAGGGCTACTTCCACCGTTGACACATGGCACGCTCCACGAGAAGCAAAAACAAAGGCACAGATTTAAACTGGGGCACAACACTTGGTGGTCCCATGGCACTAGCACAATTTGACCCTCTTAGCCACTGATAGAAACATTTTAGAAGCTGGAAACTATTTCTCAAAATGCATTCCTAAATGCATGCAACTTATTATTTAGAGGGTCGATAGGATCTCTCGACCTGCCACTGCCATTTTAACCTGCACACAACTGATTTCTTGCATTTTTCACATCTGCAGAGGCCAAAAGTTTCAGGATTTTTAGATTTTTTGAGAGGAGACCTGACTCAAAACCCCAAACATAAATTATTACTAACAGTGGCTCCAATTGGGGACGTGCAGGCGCAAGACTACAGCGAGAACCTCAGATCTCTGGGATGCAGACCAATCCCTTATCCATTGGGCACAAAGTCAAACACTGCACCAGCCTGCATTAAAAGCACATTATTTTCAAATATTATTTTGGTGGCCCCGAGCAGCCAAAAAGGAAGAACCATAACTTTATCCTGTCAAATGCCTGATTCCAAACTGAATAACCCCAACCATAGCTGAAAACATTGGCATAATCTGCCCATAATGTCATCTGCTCAATTAGATATTCCACTATTTTTGACAACTTGCCACTTGTAGTATTGCCTCTGTCACTCTGGATTTCAAAATTAGACATATAACCATACACATAATATTCTTCAACATTAGGCAACACATGTATGTTATATCCCTCAGATAGTACATCATACTGCTCTTGGCATTCTTCATCATTTATCTGGTTGTTGCATATAACCAAACACATATCCAACTGATCCAAAAACTGAAAACACTCAAAATATATGAGACCCTCAGTATCATAATTTACATCACTCATTGATATTGAAAATGAAACCTGATCTGTACATCCATAATTGCACATGTTTGAACCAACTAATGATGAACATCTATCATCCACAGTTTGTAAATCAGCGTCATCATCTTCAAACAAAGGGTTAACCCTGCACCAATGAAGGTCAAGACTCACAACAATAAATGCATCCAGAGGCTTATCATAAAGGGGATTCATACTCATTGCAAAGGTCTCTATTTCTTCTTCATGACAATCTAATTCTTCTTCATTACTATCAGATCCAGAGTCATAAGAAGAACAAACCTGATCCATGTACTAGTCATGGATATCATTTCTATCATCTGATTGCCCCACATATAAAATTTTTGTTGTTTCAATGCACTCTGAAGTTGAACAATTTGCATCATTTTCCAGCCCTCTAATGCTTCCTGATGAAACTGATATTGACTGTTGATCCACATGATCACAACTTTGCACAACTGGATCATTTAAACATGAATGCTCTTTGATAAGGGCTGGCATGTAAATATTACTTGAAAAACCATTGTTTCCAACTTCATTTTCTGGGCAAAATGGGACATCCTCCTCTATAACAGAAACATCATCAACTTGGAATGATGCAAAAATTGGGACAACATGGGTGTGAGCACTTTGGCATTCATATCCAATACCTAAATTAAATCTTTCATTTACATTGGGGACTGCAGGACAACAAAAATTTTTAGAAAAATAACCCTTTTGTATTCCATATCTCCAATTATTTTCAATATCAATTGCAAACTGATGTGCCTGATGCAATGTGGTGGGCTCCTTATCTCTCAATCTATAACTCATTTTCTTATCAAAGGCTCCCAAATAGACAACTAAGTACAGTGCATCATTAGGTCTCATGCATTCTGGTATTCTATTCAATGCCCTCATAAATCTAAAGTTAAAGGCTGGGATCAGCTCATCTTCTTCAATATGGATGTACATAAAATTACTAATAACTGCATAATCAGAAATGTTTTCACCATATTGTACTAGAAATGCAGATTTAAATTCTTGCCAAGATCTAACAGAGCAAGCTAGAAGATAGGAGAACCAGTCTCTTGCATCCTCATCTAGAGATTGAACAAATAGCCTCATGACTACATCTTCATGGTCAATCTCAAAATCATCAATAACATTTATGAACTGTTGCAAGTGTCTCTCAGCTGATTCATCCTTTACACCATTGAATTTAGGCAAATACTTTCTGATTTTAGGTGGAAAAGCATTTGGGTAGCCACAAATGCCACTGAAATTTAGGGGCTTATATCTGTCTATGTTGAAGCCTCTTTTATTATATGGTTGGGACTAACTACTATACATTATTGCATTTGACACCTCACAAGGGTGCATGGGCTAACAATACATCTTTTTATGCTTTTGCAAACCTCTTCTCTACTCAGATTTTCAATCACAATATGACCTTAGGCCCTTAAAATACAAACTACTATTTCAACCTACCTAAAATCCTCTATATGAGTCTTTTGAACGACATTGCATGCCATTTTGAAATACATAGTAGGTTGTAACAAAAGCATGCAAGCTCTGCTTTCACCAATGTTTCCCTTTTAACTAGTGCTATTTCACCAAATGGGGAACTTTTCAAAAACTTGTACAAATACCTGGATATGTTGCAGCTGCTGATAGGTTCATTCAATAGAGTCGCCACCTCCTTGGTAGAGGAATGAGCTTCAAACTGGCTGAAGCTGAAAATGCATTTATTCCTTTCTGGGTCTCCCAACAGCAGAGCCACATATAAAACTTTTCCCTTTGCTGCAACAAAGCACCTCCAGGTCTGATTTTTCAATCTTTAGGACTCAAATTTTATGGACATGACATTCAATCCCCAGTAGAGTCGCCATTTTGTTGTGACTCAGATGGGCCACAAATATATCACCAGAGATGACTGGATAGTACTTTGACTTCACATCCCCAGTAGAGTCACCATTTTGTTGGTTTTTTCTTTTGAATCAGCATTAGGGTTTGCCACTTCTAATGCACAGGCAGTTTCAACCAACTAATACAGGAGGTTGCATGAGCTGCCTCCCCTTCACTTCTGGTTCTGCCACACCAAGGGGGGTATCCCTATGACTCAAGATGTAACCTTGACTAGCTCAAAGATAGAAAGATCTAACTTGACAACAACAGGCAAAATACTCTCATGTATGGACCAAGATCTGCATGATAGATCACAAGGTTGGCAACATTCTTGGACATATGTGTCTAGTTGGGTATGAGAGTATGTAGGGGGTTCCTAATTCTACTCCTATAACTAACAGGTGGAAGTGATGAGATGGGTGGACATAATGTCCTGGATGCAAGACAAGGGGTTTTGGCTCATAACTACTGACCCAGGAGCAGACTGGTGCCTATCCATTGGGCAAGGAGTCAACTAGACGTATACAGCAGATGGTTTGCAACTTTCACTCAAGTTTCAGGGGGTTAGACTTGATGCTTGCCTTACAAACATCACCCAAGAATGGGTATCTAACTGCCTCTACTTACAGATATCCCTACTGACATGCAACCTTCCCCATGCTCAACCTAAAACAATTTAATCCACTCCTTGAATGGAAGTTAGAGATCAGGCATGCAGTATAGAAATCTACACCCTAGAATCTATGAAACCCTTAGCAACCAGATTCAAAAGAAGGATGACATGCAGCAAATGGAGACAAGCAGATAGACACATGCAATAAGCATTTTTCATATAAATCAACACTGAAACTGAAAATATGTGCAAAATACACTCATGCCGCAACACATAAACTCTAAAATGGGATGGAACAACCAAGTTCATGTCGTGTTCTTCATTATTTACACAAAAATGCCCCAAGCCTTCAACAACTTAAAATGAGTGACACAGTCTGCCTTTTATAGCAAAACTGTGTACTCAACGAATTAATTCCAAGGCACATCAAAAACTCACCAGATACAATGCATGATCAGATTGGCGCTCAAGATTGAATGCAACAGCCAGAAACAAAGGACAGAGCAGGTGAGATCAGGATCCGAGCCGCCGCTCAGGGACATTCCTCATCAATCAGGTAGTTGAAACAGTCAACTCGACCCATGCCTTCCTACATAATGTGCCATTAAAGTTTCACCAACCCGCAGCCCCTAGAATGCAGCCACAGCAAGTTTCTCCTGCCAAAAATGGTCATAGATACTTGGGAAAAACCTGTCACTACAGGTTCAAAACGTGGCCGTTGATAAAAAACCTAGTCGCGGACATCTACGGCCCCAAAAAATGCTAAAAAGTCACCAGCCAACCAGATCGTGCCATGTAGGCACTTGAAGTTTCTATCGCTGGCCCATCGCTCCTTCATTTTGCCTTTCAAAAAGGAGGACACATGTCGGCCTCCGCAGCATCGGCCATCAGGATACGTGGCAGCTTCTGCACTACACTCGAGAAACACATGAAACATTTTGGGACTCTTGCGGATGCCGACACTTGGCACCATCCGCAACACTCATGAAACATTAGAGACCCTTTATGAAACTCATGCGGGTGCTGACACTTGTCGAGCTCCACGCTCTTCTCGAAACACAAAAGAGTCTTCTTGAAACTAATGCGGAAGCTGACATATGTCGGGCTCTGCCACACTTTACGAAACTGTGTCTACAGACTAAAGTGGCCTCCACAGATGACACATGTCACAACCCGCGGCACTTGAAACACTTCACTAGGACCCACCACCATTACTTGCAATGCAGGAAACAAAATAGAAACTTACGCAGAAGCTGACACTTGTCAGCTTCCGTAGCAACCACAAGGGACACATGGCACTATCCGTGGCAGCTTAGAAACTTTTAGAAACTCTACCAGACAGCGACACCTGGCAAGCTCCACATTGCCTTGAGAAACATTAAGGGTCTTCGAAGCCCATGACAAAAACTGTGAAACTTTTAGAAACACTGGCAGAAGCTCCCACTTGGCACCATCCGCGGGGCTTTTGAGTTGCTTTCTCTATGTCTCTCGGGTACCTCCACGTGGTGCCTTCCACAACACTCTTGAAACTTTTAGAAATTGCATAGAAACTTTGGCGGAAGCCAACACGTGGCGCCTTCCGTGCTCAAGCTGGAACTTTAAAGGGCTACTTCCACTGTTGACACGTGGCACGCTCCGCGGGAAGCAAAAACAAAGGCACAGATTTAAACTGGGGCACAACACTTGGTGGTCCCACGGCACTGGCACAATTTGACCCTCTCAGCCACTGATAGAAACATTTTAGAAGCTGGAAACTGTTGCTCAAAATGCATTCCTAAATGCATGCAACTTATTATTTAGAGGGTCGATAGGATCTCTCGACTGGCCACTGCCATTTTAACCTACACACAACTGATTGCTTGCATTTTTCACATCTGCAGAGGCCAAAAGTGTCAGGATTTTTGGATTTTTTGGGAGGAGACCTGACTCAAAACCCCAAACATAAATTATTACTAACGCTCTCTATCCTCTTTCTATGCTTGAAGATCTATGGCCTTTGATAACTATTTTTCCTTCTCATTCTTCTTATAAAAAGCATAAGAAAAAGCCCTAAATGAGTTGAAATGAAAAGGATGGACATCATCATCTAATTCGACAATTCTTTCATGCATGTGATGCTCTTTGTCTACTAAAAATCTTGCATGAAAAGAAGAAACTTCTTGTTGATTTTTGACACATTTATTCTCATCATGGCTATCCATTATGTCCATTTGATAGAACAGTTGCTCTCCAATACTATCTTGCTCAAATTTGGGCTTGGAAAGCATTGGGTTTGAAGAGGATAATGAAATATGTTTGTCAAAAATAGGGGTTGGCATTTTTGGCACGTGAGGAGATGAAATTTTGATCAGAGGATACAAGCAAGGTGATTGTTTTGGAATATATGAAGGCACATATGCTTGTTCACTTGATCCAATGGGCTAGTGATTTTACTTCATTCATCTCATTATGGTTGACGAACTCAATGGGAAGTGTGGGTCGTGATCTTATAGAATGCATTTGAACATTTTGGACAACTTCAAAAGGAGTATTTTATAGAGGAAACAAAGGTTGCATAGGTATGGGAAGCAACTTTCCAGTAGCTATGAGATTTTTCTTAGTTTCAACCACCAAATCATATGATTCAAGAAGGGTTTTACCACCTATAATCTAAATCATGATGGAAATTTTAGAATTTAAGGCTTTTAGAAAATATAAAAATGTAAAACCCAGAGGTGGTAAAACATTGACATGGAATTTATTCTAAGCCTTGTCAAATGCCACTTCAAGAATTTGACACCTTTGTTGTTGCAATGGACCAATTGAATAGCATGTCAAAAATGGTAGATTCCTTACTAGAATAATTAAATGCACATGGATATTGTGATATTCCATGATCTATGGAAGTAGAGATTTAAGATGAAAACACCAATAGAGTCACCAAATGGAATATTCATTCTCCCATGAGCTAATATTTTTATGACTTTCCACAAAAATGAAAAAATGTAGATCAAATATCACACTAAGCATAGGTCGAAGCCTTTGGTTCATGTCCCACTAGGTGTGCCAAAACTATTTATATTCAAATCTGTACTATCATGCATCTTTGTACCAACATGGGAAATCCTATGAATGTGGGATGTGGTTCATAGAATAACCATCAGATTATGAAGCCAGCTCTTCATATGGTTTTCAAGGAATCTTAGAAAATAAGGTTGTGAAAAGAGAAAAGGACAACAAAAGTGGAATAAAACTTGGAAAATATAGACAAACTAACCTAAGTAAATAGCTGAAAACCATTTACTAGATAATAAAAACCATCTTCACATTAAACATTGCATAATGATGATCTTTTCATAATCTAAGTATCCATAATATAGATAAGAGGTTGATCTTATGGGCAAAGAAATGATGGATAAAAGCTAATCAAAACTTTTATTTATCATAGATTGTGCATAGTTACAATATTTAGGATCCTCAAATCAATTTAAAATACATAAAGGTTGTTGAAATATGAAAACATAAAAGAGATTAATAGTTTTGTAGAGCTTGAAAATGAGCATGGGCAAATTGATCATAACCTAGGAAAATGAAATAGAAAAATCTAGATAGAGCTCCAACATGAGCCTACAAAAGCTATTCCCTTTTTGCCTCTTCCCTTTTTGAATGATCAATTACATTTATATAGCAGAATAGAAAAAAAGGTTTTGAGAGAAGTGGAAAATATTAGAAGGAAAGGAGGAAGAAATAGAGAAAAATTCTCCACTCTATTTTCTTGCATTTCTATCCTGTTCTTTCTTTCTACAACTTTCATGCTATGACTTTTTCTTCCATGATTTATTTTTATTAAATCAAGACTTGATTTTATTATCTCCTCATGACCCTTTAAAAAAGACATGTTATATCTTGCAAAATCTTCCTTACTTCAAAACCATGAGCCCATCTCTATCTCTGGTGTTTTTTTTAATCTTTTCTCCTTTTATGATTTTAATAAAAAGATTTCAATAAGAACATTAAATTTCCACGCGATTTTAACAAAAACTTAAAATCTTACCTTTCTGGGCCTACATGCCATCTCTCAAAGGACCAATGGTGCAATATAAATACTAAGTACATCTGACAATATTAAAATAGTGTACCAACCATTAGATTGGAGAGAAAATCAATGGTGTGAAAAACCTTTGTCTTTTGATGGGTCCTTCTGCCATGTCATCAATATGTAGACCAATGGCTCAACTTTTCTTCCAACTTTTTTTGGCCAAATCTAAATAATGTGCTCATTGTTGAATGATTTTCAATCAGATTGTTATTGTTTAGTTAGCAATACCTCTATGAGCTCTATGTAGATGGTTATGGAGAGTCATGCATACCATTCCTAGGTAGTTGTGCTCCATTTACATGGTTGTGTAATGTTCTAAAGAGTCACCTCTATGGACTAAATTGAAAGAGGCGTGTGCAATAGATATGGAGGTCTATAATGGAGGCTTCTGTTTCATTTTCACATGCTTCACATTGATTATTACTTATGAAACATTGTGCTCAATTCTATGTGACGCAACTAGATCTAGGACACCTTTCACCACTTTTTATCTCATGTTTATGCATCAGTTTTTTATGGCTATATCTACGTGATTTTAAAAACTATATTTTTGTATGGAACTATTGATGTTCTAAAAGGATGGCACCATGCTTCTATAATGCTACACACTATTCTTCTTCTTCCATATGCCATTCTTATGGTTGCACTATGATCTATGGTGATGGAATTCAGTCTTATTTTGAACTTTCTTCCTCTTGTAGCCACACACCATTTTGCATTAACTTTCACTCTATTTTTTTTTTTAAAAAGCCACACCTAGATTTTAATGTACCTACATGCTGATCTAAACATCCTCATCATTTGGTGTTTATGTATTGTTCCTTTATGGTGTGTGCACATCATATTATTCATATATATGCCATCATCATTTCTAGCTTGTACTAAAATAGGAAACCTGCATAGGCATTATAAGTTGCACTATGTTTTGATGTGCTACACTATTATTCATGGATAGTGTTTGAGTTTTGAAGTTTTTTCTCAAATAAAATGACCTGTGCCTATCTATAAGTTATTCCTCTTCTCATGAAGCTTGTGCTAGCTATTGTGTTTACCTCCTAAAGGTTGTTGGTGTCTTTTTTATGGTCACACAATGTATTGGAAATCATAAGCATTATCTTGAATAGTTGCACACCTTTTATATGAGACTGTACACCTCTATCATTAGCTACCTACTATTTTGAGTGATGCACACCTAGATGAACACACTACCATTCAAATTATAGTACACACAATGAATTCTCTGCCTCCTTCCAATCACAGTAACCTTATATAAGAAGATAACACATTATTTTAACCACATTGTGAATTCATCTCATTAGCTATAGTGTAAAAGCCACATTCTACAACTTCCTCGATCAAATGAGCTCTCTATTAATAGATTATTCTAATCGTAAAATGAATTTGGATTCCTAATAAAAAATGGAGTGTGAAATGTTTTACTACACAACTCTCCAAGTTACAAGTTAGGAAGGATTTCGATATGACCTCCTACTCGGTCTACTCCTTGGATAGAAGAGTTATTTATCTAAGTTTGATAAAAATGGAGTTGTAGGAAGAGGTCAAGGACTAGTTAAAGTATATGACTACTACCCTTAGATTTCACAAAAGAACTAAATGATCCATTTCAAGACGGTAAATGATGCATTTTTATATTAGATCATTAGAACCTTAGAGGTAGACTTGATAAAGAAGTTATCTCTAAATGCCTCCAATATGATATAGTAGTATAAAAATTGGTTCATCCAATTTTCCAATTTCTCCTACATTAGAGTGGATTGTTTCACTAGATCTTCTTACAGGATCCTAGAGTACCTAGGTGACAAGCTAATCCTCCTAGAGTTGACCAAGTAATTATGTGAAACAAATAAGGATGTATGAGAAAAGCATACAGTAGGGGTGCAATTCCCCATTATGATAGGGGCTTATGCTCATGCTACATTAGAAATTGTTAAAGAATCATATGTTGAAAGACAAAGGCTAAACCTCCATTTCTAAAGTAATAAAATATCTTTTGATCCAAAGGGATATATGGTAAAGAGTGTGGGTGCACACATGAGACACGTGCCTCACCTTGAGGACTTCTAGGATGACTGTGCAAATCACCATGAGGTTAGGAAGAGAAGGTATTATAAACTGACCGCATACTAGATGAAGGTTTTTGGAATTGAACAAATGTTAGAACAACTCTTTGATGATGCCAAGATAGCCTCCTTGGATGAAGTCTGGATTATATCCAGACATGGCTTAAGAAGAAAATTAAACAAATGGAGACTGCAAGAATTACACTCACATATGGAGAGGAAACTTCAAGGAAACTAGGAAATAAGAAGAGCAAGGATGAAGTCCCTCCAAAGTAAAAGGAAATGGATGTGGGATCTCAGGACCCACCACATTAAAAGGACATAACCACAAGTAAGAAGATAACTATAGGCCAAGATCCCAAGCAAGTTTATAAGAGAAAGACTATAGAAGATGGAGTAGATGAGGAAGTGGGGAAATTTTGTTCCTTTGCAAAGGAAGAAGAATAATAAAACCTCATCTCAGCAAACTTCTTCCATAGAAACTACATCCTCCTTCCCTCTAAAATAAGACCCCACAATGTAGGAAGTTCTATCTCAAGTGATCCCTATATCAACTAAGGTAATGATTCCAGCAAGTCAAACCCCAGCTCCTTCTGCTACCACTATCACCCTTCCCACTCCTTCACATTCTTTTGGATTAATTTTTCCACCACCTATTATTGAAAGCACACCAATTCTTTCAATACCTATGTTGGCTTCCCAGAATAAAGATGTTTTTACAACCCAAGTTACTCCTCCTCCTTATCATACTAGATCCATCCACTCCTCTCCTCCTAACTCTCCTCCCTTAATATATTAAGAAACTTGAGGAGAATCAAGCTAAGGAGCAAGCTTTGGAGAGTAAACATACTAGCCATCCACAAGATCAAGGATAGCAGGTAACAACTGATTAGGGTGCTAGTCAAGCAAAATCCCAAGTGGAGAAGTAAGAGAAAATAGCTAGGCTTAAGGATAGCTAGAAAGTAAGGATGATTGATCCTAGAAATAAATTCAAAGAGGTCCATATTAATGACTAGAAGAAATCTTAAGTTGGTGCACAACAAGTAATAAAGGAGCCTATTTATCTTGTTGATTCCAAGAAATGCAGGTCTAAAATCCTAGAGTATTTCTCCTCTTTCTAGGCCAGGGGTGTCATCAGGAAGGTGACAAAGAGGCTCATTCATAGATTAAGGATGGTTAAGGCCAACTAACAAGAGTGGGTATGCTCTCCTACTTGATTTGGTCTCAACTAGACCTAGGAGGGATATTCCTAGAGGCATGAAATGGAACACAAATAAACACTCACAACCATACCTAATGTACACTTGACCCATATAACTATCACTAGGCCAAGACAAACTGGCTGCATAAAACCTCTAATAAAGTTGAGTACTACATCTTGCACATGCACCAAAATATGATAACATTTATAATCCACAAGATGAATCCACTTAACTTTAAATACACAAGTTACAAGGTGCATGCATGCATGAACATGATTCACAAATGATTTTAATTCTTTTAAATTTCTTGAGAATTATCCCTGGTTATAACACATAATTGTAAACATGTGAAACCATAAACTACTTCTACACCTACTCCTATAGCTACCCCAAACAAAGAAGTGACTGAAAGGAAGTGTTGGCCCTTCACCGAACTTGACTAGTACCTATTCCATTGGGCGCCTGAGTCATGAACAACAAAGAGGGAAAAGATGCATCTAATAAGCATCAATAGAAATAGATGTGCATTCACATACATATCAAATTACATTTTATATAGGGGACATACTTAGTGATCCAGATAAACTGAAACAACCCATATGAAATAAAGAGAAGACCAACACAAAAGCTTTGCATTGCATTAAAATATTATCATACATCTATCCTCTTTTGGTTACAATCACACTAGCAAATATGGTGAGAGAAAACATATAGCTGCAACTATACATTCCCTAAGTAATTACAAACATCCATGGAGACATACCACTCTATAAAATATGCATTGTGGACCCTTCTTACATTGTATTAGATACATTATTCCATTTATACCCCAAAATGTTTTTTCTTGATGCCCTAAAATTAACTTAGGCACTTGCTTAGAGACCAATCAGTTGGCTCATTACATTATATATAGCTTCTTGAATTTGGGCGGGAAAATAAATTAGGGCACCCACAAATACCAGATTAAGTCCACCAACCCTGCATTCAATCACAACCTACCTCAAATCTTGTCAAACTAGGCATTAATGACATTTCTAGGAGGTAGGAAGGCGTGTAAACTCCTGGACCCATAAAAAATGCATTTAAAATGCTTTAAAATCTTGAATTATGTATTTTTAGAACTTCCAAGCTCATGAGAAACTATTTTGAGGATTTCCTGACAACGAGGAACTCACCAGTGCCTTCTCTTCCCTTCTCTTTTATCATTGTTCCTACTTGTCAATAACTTCCCGACAACCATAACTCTTTGATTTCTTCTCTTTCTTCCTTTTTTCTTTTTCATAGCTTTTCCTTCTTCCTTGTTTTTGTTAATTTCCCACCCACTAGGAACTCACTGAATTTATTTCTCTTCTCTTTTAATTAGCCATTTTCTATCTTTTGCTCTTTTCAAGGACAGACCAAGAACCAGGAATAGGAATAGTTCTTGTTACACTTTGTCATTGATTTCTCAATGGCAAGGAACTTGATGAAACAATCTTTTTTCTTTGCCTTAGAAAACTTTTCAATCCTTGCCTCATCCTTCCTCTGTTCCACTTTGTCAAGGATTTCCCACCCACTTGGAACTCGCCAACATCCTCCTTTTTTCACTTGTTTCATCTTTTCAATGAGTTCCTACCCACTAGGAACTCACCAAAATATTAATTTCTTCCTTTAAAAAAAAAATTTATACTTTCTTTGTGAGAGGTTTGGGGTAGAATAGGAACTAGGAATACTTTCAGGGATTTCCTTGGTTCCAAGAACCAAGGAAAAATCTAACTTGTTCCCAGGAGGCAAGAAAGGGCCGACAAAAGTGAAAACTTAGTCATTTTTGGAGTTTTTAGATATTTATAAGGATTTCTAAAGGCATTGAGAACAAGGCAAAAAATAGGGGCATAACTTAGGAAAAATTTTGATAAGTTTTGAGCATAATTATGTAGGTTTGAGAGCCAAAAAATATGGGCACCAATAATGGCTCTAGTCGAGGATGTGTGTCAAACTTGGTACAATGAGAACTAGCTATCTCCAAGGCATACCACACAAAGTAAAACACAATAGTGGAAAACAAGAATGTATGTACAACTTGGGCATATATACAACAAGGATTACAGTCATGGGCATGACAACATACAATAAATGATGATTGTAATCAAAATTTTAACACAATGCAAGCCAACCCTGCAAAAGGAGGATGGGGATACTTTCCTATGTCAAATACAAGCTAAATGAAGGAGCTGATCTCCCTCAAACCAAATTTGCACTCACCACCCAACTGCAACAAAACATGGTTGTCACTTGCCTAAACTAATTTGCAACCACTATTCATGAAGTAAAGGCTAGCGCCACCACAAATATTATTTCAAGGCAACCATATGAAAAATGTGTAGGAACTATCTGACACAACCTTATGCACATTCCCAACAACAAGGGGTGAGGAAATAAAATTAAGGTCAACAACAAAAGGCATGGATGAAGGCAAACATTCATCATCAAAAGATGCAACATTAGCATACTTGCTAACTTCCAAGTCTGAATTAAGGAAAAAATAAAATACCTCCATTTCACAAGGAAAAGAAAAATGTGCCTCACTACACTACTAATCTACAAAAGAAGACACACCTTCTTGCAAAGAAAATTGAAAAAAATCTATCTTTGGCATACCTCCAAATTGAGTTAAAACATACTAATCTTCAACTTGGAGTTCATGTTGCTGCTCAACATCTGTTGTCAATCAAGATTGCGCCACTAGCCAAGTCAAACTTGACTATCCTATTGAAACATGGAAACCCTCCCAAATTGTGAGTGACCTATGTTGAGAGGGAATATCCAGAGTGAGTTGGTTCTCCTTATGATTTCCTAAACTACTGACTTGTGGAGGAAAAGGGACAGAGGGATAACTTAAAATGAAATCCTAACAATAAGGTGATACACCTGACCTAAAACTCCTAGGGATCTTACTCACAAACAATTTTTTGAAAAATAATTCTCACAACCATATCAATGACATACAATTCATCAGTACTTTGCATTAAGATTCAAATAGAACACAAACATGCAACCTGAACTATATGGCAATTTGCATCATTCTCACAATTTCAAGACATAACAAGGACATGCAATCTGTCACAATGCAACATCAAATTAAAACTGCAATCATGAGACAAATAAGGAAGGAAAATTTTATTGTTCTGTATATCTCAAAGGAATAATGAGTACATGAACTGAATACAGCACTCTCAGTGTGAGAGGAAGACTCTAGTATCTTGCACTCTGATCTCTACTCTATTTTGCTAAAAAATCCAACTGGAGCTGGTGAAAAAAAAGTATAACTCTGTCATATATCCTGTAAAAATCTCTCCCAAAAGAAAGCTGGAAAAAGCTCCTAAAAATAGACCTCCAAGTCCATTTTTGAGCTCCTCAGAAAAGCCAAAATAAAAGCTCCCAAGATGTGTCCAAACTGTGACAACAAGGTGCCAAAAGACCCTCTCATGTGACCCCACCAAAAATCTGCTTTTATCTGCCTATGAAATCTTAGTTTTTGTCTTTATCTGCCACCAAATAAAACAAATCAAGGAATATTTTGATTTTCTTTACTAGTTTTAACTACCTAAAATAGTTTGATTTTAAAGCAATTTATAGATTATTTCTTTAAAACAACTTTACAATGCTTGCAATTAAAACTAAGCCCCTATTTGATTTGATTTTGCAAAAATAAATACTCATGGCTTAAAATTTTGCCAAGTCCATTGCAATTACAATATTTGATTTTTCCATTAAAAAATCATAAAAATAATCAAGGGCATTATGTAGTGTTTGCAAAAAATAAAAGCCTAATGGCTTATCTGCATGTGACCTGTCTCATATTACAAGAGCATAGGTTTGTAGACTATATCAAAAGCATAAGTTCCATCTCCATGGGGTGTAAGGCATATGGCATATCATCAAGGTGCTCAAGCATGTTTGAAGCATCAAATGATGGAGGGAACCATTGAGGCTTGACCTCACCTTAAGTAATGGAACCTAGGAATCATATTGTAGTCACTTAACACCACGAAAGTATAAACTTGTGTCTCAAAAATAAAATGAATATGACAAAAATACCATAGTTCAATTAGGGCTTCACTGAAACCTTAATGACAAAATACACTCGAGCCTACCTTTTCGCATCATTTTCACTTTGGCACTTTTGGAGACTCTTCTGCAGTCAGCCGCCATCACTAGGGTTTTGAAGGCAAAACCAAGCATTTTACAGCTCTGAGCATGATTTTGATTCGTACACACAGGGAGAATGAAGGTAAGTTTTGTTTGTTACATGTATGACTTATCTTCTTGTCTTCTCCACCATTTTCTGAGCTGAGAATGACTCCCCAAGCCGCAGGTTGTTTGCATTTTTTTTCTGATACATTTTTTGCTCCTTGCTTCTATATGAGGGGACGTCTTGTGTGATGAGGGTTTGGGCTCTACTTCCCTCAATTTCTCACTATTTCTACAAAAATGAAGGCATTTTAGCCCATATCTGCGGCCATTATCTGTTGTTACTTACTCCATCATCAAGGTAAGCTTTTAACCATGGAACCTCTATTATTTCTCATTAATATTATCCATTCTGGGGGTAACAAACCCATACTTCTATGGCTATGTCTTTATTTGCTCTGTCTGTAGATGTATTGCAAAAAAGAAGACATGGGTATCTCAAAATCTGTGTATTTCCTTGATACTTTTCATCAGATAATGGCTCAAATGAACTTCAATAATACTGTGATACAAGCTTTCCCCTTTTACCTTCTCTGCAAAATACAAAACAATGAAGCTTATCATACACAGGCCATAGTTTCTTAACATCTGGGTATGCTAAAATAATACACTTTCTTACTGTTCCTCATTTCCATTTTGCTTGTATTTGTTATTCTCTCATGCCGGTACACTATTACTTATTGAAGAATGACTCCAATATGAGTTTGAAAGAACAAATTGTGTTCATTTTCCTCTACATGTTTGCACAAAACAATAAATGAAACCCTCCTTGAACTATAAAGGTATGGACATCTGGGTATGGTCAAAAGTTGATCTTCATTATTACTCATGTCAAATAACTGATAACAGTGTTTCATTATGATGTATTATTATGGCTTCTGTATGCTACATTTCATGCTAGGTTGTGTCCTTATGACAGATATAGTACTTTACTTCATTGCATATGCTTACATGCATATCATGCTCAATGATGATGTTTTCCTTTTCTGAATCACTCACTTTGAAGCAATATGCTTCTATATGTCTCTTCTTGTGATCTGCATACATGACATTCTTCAGTTGTCCAATTGATGACTGATACAACTACTATTTTCATTTTGACATGCATGCATTCTAATATAAGTGATGCTTAATGAATGGTATCTTCATTTGATGAATGTGATACATTTAACCTTCTCATGGAAATTTGGTTGGATGCTCTTTAACTACAATATGGCATATGTCTTATGGATCTTGCTGTCTCGGATTGATGGTTTGAATGATCATTATGGCATCTCGTATCAGTTGTATAACTGTATATACTTAATTTGGTGAATGGTGGCATACATTACTTGATCTTTGTATATACCTTGAATGCTTATCTTCAAATCATGACATGGCATGTGTTTTGTTGTCTGGTCACTATATATGTTTTTTTGTTCTCAGACACTCTCTTACAGTTGTATAATGCAATTCTACTGTCATGGCATCAGTCATGCCTTTCTGTATACTTCATTATACACATGGCTTTCATTCAGTTCCACACCTTTTGATCATCCTAGAAGGAGTTCAGTGTTCATTCATGGCTCTTACTTCATACCCTGAATTGAGAAGCATGGATGACCATTGAACTTTTTACTTTGTGAATTACTCCTTCAGTTGAAATGCCTCTTTTGCACAGTATGAGCACTCTTATTCCATTTCATCCCTTTCCAAGATCAGAGGGAGAAAAGCATGCTGGCTCAACCCTTGTGGTAGCCTCATTTTACACCACATGCTAATATATCTTCAATAAGCAACATACTTTCACCTATACCTGCAAATGAAACAAATAGATTAGATAAAAACAATGAAGTTCAATGATTGTTTCCTTTCATTTCTTCCTTACTCATGAATGATATATTGGTTTGATGTAGTACACCATAAGCAATATATTATGTATCTTATTAACAGCATTAGAGAAAATTTCAAACGAGTCAAAATGTAATGGATTTGGTGCCAAGTTTGAACCAACATTCTCCTCTAATGCATCATGTTTATAATCAGTTGTAGAAACAACACAAATGGCAGCAACCTCCTGCTTTGCATTCAACTTGTCTAGTTGATCATCTTTCACCAAGCAAGGAGGGTCACTAGTGCAATCGTTGAAAGGTTCGTCAGAAGAAGTCTTTGCTTGCTCAATCTTTTTCTGCTCTAACTGATATTGCTCCATAGCTATATGTAGTAAATTTATCCTCTTAGCTCCCTTCTGTCAGTTAATGGACTGGTCTTGAATGCTCACAAGCTCCTTAGCAAAATCAAAACCTCTAAAAGTTGGGGTTTTGGCTTTCTGGGGAGTCTGTTTGCATTCAAGACTAGCTTCTTGGAAAGAAGAGGATTCACTTTACTTGAAACTTAGAATTTTAGATTTAGGGGCACTAAGAGGTTCATTCTATCTGAAACTTGGAAATTTATACTTACGTACCTCTTCTTGAATAGGCTGTTCTAGAAAAGAAGGAGTTACTTGGGATCGAGCAAACAACAGCTTTGTTTGTGCAGCTGCCTCTCTCTCCAGGTTCTCTTCAAACTATTTCTTTTGTATCTCCCACTCCTGATCAGAAATAAAGATCTCACAGGGGGGATGCTTTGGCTGTTGAAGGTAAACTTGGTGATTCAACTCTTGTAGCTGCAAATCAGATCCTTCATACTGTCTTGCTTGTAATCCCTCTTCTTGTTGGTACTGATAACCCTTCATGCTTGCAATCTCCTGCTCATATTGTATTCTTTGTGCCTCCAATTCCTGCTCATGCAGATAGAATTGATAAGCTAGTTCCTCCTAGTATTGTCTATACTCAAGCTCCCTCTTAATCTCCTCCACCTACTTGTTGAGGTCTGTCGCAATGTCCCTCATCATGTCTTTAAGCTCCATCATCTCAAACTATTTTATCTGATAAGAAGGTTGACTAGAAGCTTGGGCAGGAATGGGCATGCAGTAAGCATCCTATGTATTTGGACTAAAAGTAGCATTATGGCTACTTGTGTATGGCTGATAAGGAAGTTGAGTAGGGGTGGGTGGGTGGAAATAATATTGTGCATGCTGGCTTTGCAGGGTCATGGAATTGGAAACAACAGCATAATTGGCCTGATATGGCTGATTTGGAGGTGGGTAAGTTGAATTCTCGTAGTATGGTGGTGGATATTCATACTGCCTATGAAAATCTAACATTTTTATTCATATGAAAGCTAGAGAAACGGAATGAATAGATGAATTTTATAACATACCAGCACTTCATCAACCAAAACTAGTAGATTCAAACTCAGAGTCACTAGATGTACTTGATTTTTTGCCTCCAAAGGCTAAGATCACTGATACACACACCAAATATCAGTGATATATGAACATGTAATTAGACTAAGACAGTCCAATCAGTCCCACCGGGCATGCCAAAAACTGTTGTTAATCAGGATTGCGCCACTAGCCAAGTCAAACTTGACTATCCTGTTGAAACATGGAAACCCTAATTGTGGGTGATCTATGGCAAGAGGAAATCTCTAGAGTGAGCTGGTTCTCCTTATGATTTCCTAAACTACTAACTGGCGGAGGAAAAGGGACATATGGATAAATTAAAATGAAATCCTAACAATAAGGTGATACACCTGACCTAAAACTCCTAAGGATCTTACTCACAAATAGTTTTCTGAACAATAATTCTCACAACCATATCAATGACATACAATTCATCAGTACTTTGTATTAAGGTTCAAAAAGAACACAAACATGCAACCTAAACTATATGGCAATTTGCATCATTCTCGCAATTTCAAGACATAACAAGGACATGCAATCTGTCACAATGCAACATCAAATTAAAACTGCAATCATGAGACAAATAAGGAAGGAAAATTTTGTTGTTGTACATATCTGAAAGGAATAATGAGTACATGAACTGAATACAACACTCTTAGTGTGAGAGGAAGACTTTAGTATCCTGTACTTTGATCTCTACTCTATTCTGCTAAAAAATCCAACTGGAACTGGTGAAAAAAAAAGTATAACTCTGTCATATATCCTGTAAAAACCTCTCCTAAAAGAAAGCTGGAAAAAGATCCTAAAAATAGACCTCCAACTCCATTTTCGAGCTCCTCAGAAAAGCCAAAATAAAAGCTCCCAAGATGTGTCCAAACTGTGAAAACAAGGTGCCAAAAGACCCTCTCATGTGACCCCACCAAAAATTTACTTTTATCTGCCCATGAAATCTCAATTTTTGTCTTTATCTACCACCAAATAAAACAAATCAAGGTAGGAATATTTTGATTTGCTTTACTAGTTTTAACTGCCTAAAATAGTTTGATTTTAAAGCAATTTATAGATTATTTCTTTAAAACAACTTTACAATGCTTGCAGTTAAAACTAAACCCCTATTTGATTTGATTTTGCAAAAATAAATACTCATGGCTTAAAATTTTGCCAAGTCCATTGCAATTACAATATTTGATTTTTCCATAAAAAATCATAAAAATTATCAAGGGCATTATGTAGTGTTTGCAAAAAATAAAAGCCTTATGGCTTATCTGCATGTGACCTGTCTCATATTACAAGAGCATAGGTTTGTAGACTATATCAAAAGCATAAGCTCCATCTCCATGGGGTGTAAGGCATATGGCATATCATCAAGGTGCTCAAGCATGTTTGAAGCATCAAATGTTAGAGGGAACCATTGAGGCTCGACCTCACCTTAAGTCATGGAACCTAGGCATCATATTGTGGTCACTTAACACCACAAAGGTATTAACTTGTGTCTCAAAAATAAAATAATGTGACAAAAATACCATAGTTCAATTAGGGCTTCATTGAAACCCTAATGACAAAATACACTTGAGCCTACCTTTTCGCATCATTTTCACTTTGGCACTTTCGGAGACTCTTATGCAATCAACTGCCATCACTAGGGTTTCGAAGGCAAAACCAAGCATTTTGCAACTCTGAGCATGATTTTGATTCTTACACATAGGGAGAATGAAGGTAAGTTCTGTTTGTTACATGTATGACTTATATTCTTGTCTCCTCCACCATTTTCTAAGTCGAGAATGACTCCCCAAGCCGTAGCTTTTTTGCATTTTTTTCTGATACATTTTTTCTCCTTGCTTCTGTATGAGGGGATGTCTTGTGTGATGAGGGTTTGGGCTCTACTTCCCTTGATTTCTCACTTTTTCTACAAAAATGAAGGCATTTTGGCCCATATCCAGAGCCATTATCTGATGTTACTTACTCCATCATCAAGGTAAGCTTTTAACCATGGAACCTCTATTATTTCTCATTAATATTCTCCATTCTGGGGGTAATAAACCCATACTTATGTGGGTATCTCTTTATTTGCTCTGTCTGTAGATGTATTGCAAAAAAGAAGACATGGGTATCTCAAAATCTGTGTATTTCCTTAATACTTTTCATCAGATAATGGCTCAAATGAGCTTCAATAATACTGTGATACAAGCTTTCCCCTTTTAACTTCTTTGCAAAATACAAAACAATGAAGCTTATCATACACAGGTGATGTAGGAGCATCTCTGGTTCAAGATAAATCTTGCATCAACCAAAAACATTCACATTTCAGTTTGTTTGCATTTGAGTTCTTTCATTTTCTAGTTCGGTTTAGTCAGTAGCAGTTCTCAACTTGTGGTCCAGTTTTGACATTTCACATCTTGCGGATCTAGACTTAGCATCTGCATTCATTTCATCTACAACATATCAAGAATTTAGAACATTTAGATCAGTTACCAGAAAGATATTGCTATCAAAAGTTGATTATTTTCTCATAGTAGATCATTCTAACAGTTCCTGATAACCAGCTGAAGGAGAAGGCTTGTGGATCGTTCCTTGAATTGCAGATCTCAATGACACATCATTTAATGTCCTTTGGTACATGGCCAACCTTCCTCAATGGTCTACACATTGTTCCATTCATTTGAGGAAGTGTTCTATGCATTTAGGTCTAACCTATCTATGAACACGTTACAACTCTTCATTAGAGTTTGTGACCTTCCTTAGCCAACGCAGAGGAATCTATTGGTCTAGAAATGATATATAAAGATGTAATAGATCCTTAGGAAAGTAGTTATCAAGTTCATGATATAGTGATATCTAATAATTTAGATTTTGTGCGAAGGGAGCTTCAAAGCCTTATCTTGCGCATGTATGTAATCAGGCCTACGAGCCCTAATTGTAAGCCCACATGTTGCTGGCCGATCTCTATTTTGAATCCTATGATATACTGAATGATTGAATCTACATTTGCTTTATTTCTTTGAGTTGTTTCCATTGTGTTTACTCTTGTTGCATGGTCTAGATAGTTCATTCTGTGAACCCTCCTACCGTGACTGTACCAAGTGGTATTAGAGTGAAAGTTTGATTCTTTGGAGTGAATTGGCAAAGGGGATTTCGTAAGATCTTATTGTAAGAAGATCGTTGATCTGAGGTAGGTTACTTGTGCACAACTGATTGTTGATTGAGAGGTAGTTGTCACTTGTAGCCCGATCACCAAACCTGAGGCAGTTTGCACTTGATCCTAGGAAGATGCCGCCGCGAAGAGTTCCCCCTATTGGTACAATGGCTAATAGAATGGATGAGATGATGGAATTGATGATAACAATGTGAATTCATTTGGATGTTGTTGAAGAAGATAGGCAACAAGGATTGACACTGAGACCTAATGCTGAAAGTGATGATGAGGAAGAATTTCAATCTGTTGAACACACTGACGAAACCCTAGGAGGTGATGAAGAAGAAGAATCAGATCAGATAAAGATGTTGAGAGCTATTTCAAAGATTGGAAAGAGACCTAGAGTTGATGTTCTGAACTATACTAGTAATTTGAACCCTGAAGAATTGATTGACTGGATAAATGATATGGAAGAATACTTTGAATATGAGGAGATTGAAGATCTAGAGAAGGTGAAATTTGCAAAGACAAATTTGAAAGGACATGCTGCTATATGGTGGAAAGAAGTTCAGTTGGAAAGAAACAGAAGAGGAAAAGAAAAGATTACAAAGTGGGACCGGATGGTGACAAAGTTGAAGAATCAATTCATACCTGCTGACTATGAGTTGGAATTGTTGAAAAGATTGCAAAACCTGAGACAAAAGGAGAAATCTATGAAGGAATACACTGAATAATTTCATAAGATGATCATAAGAATGGGACATAGTGAACCAAGCAAGGAGAAAGTGGCTAGATATATCAATGGACTGAGATTAAACATTCAAGAAGAACTAAGTTTGGTAAGGATGACATCTTTGGAAGAAGCATATCAATTTTCCTTGAAAGTTGAAGAAAAGATGAATAAGAAGCATGATCAGAGATAGAGAGACAGAGGAGGTAAATTTTAGAAGGGAAGATCATTTTCTGGATATGATAGATCATTTGTAGAGAAGAACAAGTTTGACATCCTAGTTAGAAAGGATGACAGAGATAACAATGCTTACTGGAGAGATGATAGAAATTTTTACCAGAGAGGAAACCCTAGTGCATACTGGAATGAGGGATACAAAAGAGAAGGAAGAGGATTTGATAAGAAGAAATTTAGAGGTACTTGTTTCAAGTGTGGAGGTGAAGGACATAGAGCATTTGAATGTAATCAGGGTAGTACAAGCAAGAAGACAGAGAATAGTGGGAGAGCAGCCTATGTTGAAGAAGAACCTGTTGGATCACCTTGTTTAGTTGACAATCCAGAGAAAGGAGAATCATTGGTGATGAGGAGAGCACTATTTCAAGTAGAGACAAATGAGGAACCATCACAGAGGAAAAGTTTGTTCAGAACTAAATGCAAATCAAGAGGTAATTGTTGTAAAGTTGTAATTGATAGTGGTAGTTTAGATAACCTAGTTTTAGAAGAGATGGTGACTAAGCTGAAGTTGGAAAGGTTGAAACACCCTAAGCCATACCAGATAGCATGGATTCATGATGATCATAAGCTACTGGTGAGTGAACAATGTTTGGTGAAATTTTATATTGGATCTTACTATGATGAAGTCTTGTGTGATATTATGCCTATATATGTTTGTCATATCTTGTTGGGTAGACCTTGGCAGTATGATAGAAAAGCTATGCATGATGGAAGAAAGAATACATATTCTATAATAGTAAATGGGAAAAGAATTACTTTGATTCCTTTAGAAGATGATCCTAAAAATGTGGTATGTGGGAATGCTAGAATCTGTTTGGTAGATGGAAGGAAATTTTTGGATGGTTTGAAATAGGAAAGTATGTGTTATGCTTCGATTCCTAAAAAGCCTGAAGCGTTGAAGAAAGAGACTGAATTGGAGGAGATAAGAGAGTTACTGATAGAGTATGAAGACATCATATCAGATAATGTGCCTAAAGGATTACCACCTATAAGGAGTATCAGTCATCACATGGATCTTATATCGGGAGCAATTTTGCCTAATAAAGCAGCACATAGAATGACACTGGCAAAGAATGAAGAACTGAATAGACAGATACAAGAGTTGTTGAGGAAAGGTTTGATCAGAGAAAGCTTGAGTCCTTTTGCAGTACCTACAGTGCTAGCACCTAAGAAGGATGGAGAATGGAGAATGTGTACTGACTCTAGAGCAATAAATAAGATCACAGTTAAGTATAGATTCCCTTTACCTAGAATGGATGATATTATGGATTGTTTAAGTGGAGCGAGATATTTCACAAAGATAGACTTCAAAAGTGGATACCATCATATCAAAATTAGAGAAGGTGATGAATGAAAGACTACTTTTAAGACAAATGAAGGATTGTATGAGTGGTTAGTGATGCCTTTTGGATTGACAAATGCACCAAGTGCTTTCATGAGGTTGATGAATGAGGTCTTGAAGAAATTCTTTGGTAAGTTTGTGATTGTGTACTTGGATGATATTCTAATTTTTAGTAGGACAAAGGAGGAACATTTGTTGCATATTAGACAAGTTTTGCAGAGGTTGAGAGTGTTGGAAACAGGATAGATTACTGAGAGGGGGGGGGTGAATTAGTTATCTTAAATGTTTTAACTTTCTTTCCTTGTTAACAATTAGTGCAACATCAAAACATATAAGCATACATAACCATGAGAGCAAAAATAAAATCAACACACATAACACAGTAATTTTTACATGGAAAACCCTATTAAGGGAAAAATCACAGGGTGATTAACCCAAGATTGTATTCTTTGTTAAAAGAATAAGAAGTACAAATGGCACTTTCCAATTAGGACTCACTGCCCAAGCACACTGCTCACAAGAGGCACACTGCCTACAAGAGACTCACTGTCTACAATGTTTATAGAAGGTAACTAGGTGTTTGAACTAAAGAGAGGCATCCACACATGCTAAGGCTCAATTCCGATTAGGCTCAATATACTGATCTAATGCACTTCATTCTTCCTCTGCTTTAGTGTTGTTGTTCTATCACATACTGGACTTGTATTACTGCTTTTACACTTCTCTTTGTCTTTCCTCACATAATATATCATCGTACACACACCTTCATACTAAAATCCATTTGGTATATATATCTGCATCAAAGATTTTAACATCTATCTAGTCGGCAACCATAATACTCAAGATATTTCTAAGACATTGATCTGTCGGCTGAATCCATCCTTAATATGTGATGCGTATCAAAGACATAGACATAGAAGTCATCAATCATGTCAGCCAACCATGTATGATCACTCAAATAGCTTGATCACCATCAATTTCTCATCCAGATTAAAGTCTGATGCTCTGTCGGTCAGTTCTTCCTCAGTCTAATATGCCTGTCAGGAACCCGACACTTAGATGCTCATATCTTTTCACTCATTCATCACCGAAGGCTCAATCTCTGGAATATAGTAGTCATGATACTCCTCTTGACTTGTCCAATTCTGTACTTTGCTGAGTTACACCCTCTAAGAGATCCGAACCTGATTGTCAGACCTTGCTGCATGCTCTATTCTTACTCACCAGACCAAAACACTCTTCAATTTATCTTCCGATAGAGACATACTATGTGCTGCGGATGTGTGGGATGGACTTTGTTGCCATCAATGACAACATTCATGAAGCCACACAGTGTCTCTTGCCAACAATCTCCCCCTTTGGCATTGATGGCAACACTTAGTGAAAAATGACTGAGTGTCGTAGCAAACTCCCCCTTGGCTAATGCTTTGTCTTATGTACACTTTTACTGGAGCTCCCCCTTGGCTGGATTTCACATTTTTCACTACTCCTCACTCCCCCTTTGACATGAATGGCAAAGGGTGGAATCCACAAACCAAAATTTGCAAAAATCAACCTATACATAGCCGCACAAGTATATAAACATGTTATATTTACATATACTTAAGTATATCTGCAAAGGTGGTCTTCAACTGTACAAATTCTGTCACCCAACTCTACTTCATCCTGTCCAAAATTGAAATGTGACCACTCAACAAGAATGCATAAGCTTCTGCCCTTCTTAAGTCTATCAGATCACTGGTCTGGGCTGTGGTTTGAGCATCAGTTAAGGCCTCATGCATGGCCTCTAACTTAGGGATAATTATCCCTCTAAGTTCACTCATCCTACTTATTATATTCTTCCTCTCCTTTTCAAGCCTCTTTATTTTATTTATAATGGTGATGGCCTGGCACTCTTGATTAATTATAGAAGTGGTGAGGGGATCAAAATTCTGAGATAAACTTGATAGTTTATCTTCTTATTCTTTCACCTTCTTTTCAATATCCTCTGTCACTTTAGACCAGGATAGACAAAATTTATACATTTCACCACCATCTTTAAGAGCATTTTCTAGGCTCTTTATCCTAATATCTAGGGTCCTCCTGTCATTAGTTATGATTCCCTGTATTTTAGTGAATCTCTTTCCCAAAAATTCTTTCCAGACTTTCTATTCTACTGATTTCTCCAAAGAATCAAAATGGGTGCTAAAAGAGTTAACCAAAGATTTCAGGTTACTGGATGGAGAGGCCAAAGGATCCTTTTGGAAGGATGGTGTTGACATTTCTTCTGAATCAGCATTAGGGTTTGCCACTTCTAATGCACAGGCAGATTCAGGCCAACTGAATACAGGAGGTTGCGTGAGCTCCTCCCCTTCACTTCTGGTTCTGCCGCACCAAGGGGGGGATCCCTATAACTCAAGATGTAACCTTGACTAGCTCAAAGATAGAAGGATCTAACTTGACAACAACAGGCAGAATACTCTCATGTATGGACCAAGATCTGCATGATAGATCACAAGGCTGGCAACATTCTTGGACATGATGTCTGGTTGGATATGAGAGCATGCAGGGGGTTCCTAATCCTACTCCTACAACTAACAGGTGGAGGTATGAAATGTTTTGATATGAATTTGGATGCAAAGCTGGACATGGTGTATAACACAAGAACACAGCATGATTGGTGCCTATCCAGGGCTTGGAGTCGGTAGACATACACCTGTGAATGATCAGCATGAATAGCTAAAACTGGATTTAGGGGGATACACATGATATCTGCCTTACAGACATCTCCCAATATAGAGTGTTGAGCTATCTCTACTTATGGCATCCCTACTGCAGTATACCCTTCCCAATGTTCAACCTGAAAACAGTTTAATCTGCCCCTTGAGCAGAGGTTAAAAGATCAGACATTCAACATAGGAATTCTATGCTCTAGAATCTAAACATCACACAAATATCCAGATCCAGAAGAAGAATACATGCAATACTGGAGACAGAATTAACACAACACATGCTAAGATAGCATTACTCATATAAGATCAACCATGAAACTAGTGGATTCATGCCAAGTCCTACAACAGGAGATACATAAACTCACAAGATCAAGCTGTACAGAGCAACCAGATCAGCTGGTTTTGGATTACAGAGCCAAAAATCCACAACTTTCAACAACCTTGAATGAATAACACCGTCTGCATTATATAGCAGGAGGGTGTCTTCAGCATTAACTACCAGGTTGACCAAAAAGCCCGCCAGATATACAGTATCATAAAAATGGCGCTCAAACACTACCAGATTGGCGCCCAAACTTGAATGCAGCAGGTAGGGGAGGAGACAGGAAGATTTCTCGAGCCTTGCGCCGCCACCTAGGAATTTAGATCTTCAATCAGGTACTACATCCGTCCACGCCATCGCCCATACCTCTGCAACAATCGCCATTGATGGCGCACCAACCCGCGGCCTCGGGAAGAACATCTAACAGTTAATCGCAACCACTTCCCGCTGAGACTCATCATCATGATATTTCAAATATGCAGGATAACATTATCCCACATGCACCCCGCAATGACCTCCTTGACACTTTATATACTAGGTCATGAGCATATATGATGTCGGTGCTTTTGCTCCTGACGACACTAGTATAAGACTTCATCATCATCATCCTCTAGCAGCATGATATCCTGTTGCCCGAAATATCACCCTGACGTCATCATCATAACGCAAAACAACTGCATGATATTCGCCTTCACCCGCACAACCGGATCCACCGGAGGAACATCCTCCTGCTGAGCCTATACCAAAAGTCTGGCCGATGCACATCCTGATGATGTCATCATCATATCCTGCTGACGTCATCATCATATCTGCCTACTGCGCACCTCCTCATATCCGGATGACGTCATCATCATGTTTGCAAATGTCGGGAGATCTCCTCAAGATGATCAGTGTTAGAAATATGACCCCCCCGGGACCTCGATGACGTCATCATCATATCAACATCAGGATGATATTCGGAAGACAACCGGATATTTGGAAATATCATCCTGATGTGCAAATATCATGTTGCACTGTAGCTCCTCTGTAAGATCGGGGCGATAGATGAATATGATGATGCTCGAAAAAATCACCCCCTCTAGATAGCGCACGAAGCCGGCAAGCGGATATCTCCTTGATATCAGCATCATCATGATGCTGGAACAAACACACTCGAGTGATATGAAAATATCACCCCCTCCTTCGGAAATATCATGATGCAGATAGGCAGAAAGAACCGGATATCACCCTGATATACGGATGACGTCAGCATCATCAGGATGACAAAACAATCGAAAGTGATACAACATCATCAGGATGATATTGACTAAGATCATCCTGACGTTCAGAATATGATGACCCCAGTGAATATCGGGTCGCACTTAGAACTCAACAACATCATCAGGATGATCATAACCAAGATCACCCGATGATAGAAATATCACCCCGGCGAGATATCATGATGCAGATAATATGATGATGCCCGCAAGCAACACGGTGATAACTAGAAATATGATGATGATGACGACGACCCTTAGGAAAAAACAAGTTAGGTCGAGCAACTCAAAGAATAAGCAACATCATCATCATGCTTGGGCAAGGTGATAAATGGAAGATCACCGGAGACTTTGAAAAATCACCCTCGCAAGCGGATCAGGGCGCACTGTAGCTCATCAGCATCATCAGGATAAAAACCAAACATCACCCGATACTTCAAAATGATGATGACGATGAAAAACCAGTCGACGAAGAACATGATGATGCTGACCTTCCTCGAAACAAACATGATGATGATGACCTCCTCCTCAAGAAAATATGATGATGCAGCTGAAAAATGCTAAGGAGGTCCATCACTTAGAACATTTTTTGGATACTTAGGGAGAGTGCCTGAATGAAAATTGCTGAGAAAACTACCAGTCAATTCAGGCACTAACAGATGGCATGATCTTCTCCAACATCCCAGATGTAATCTCTATCAGCTCACAGTCTTCCATGTGAGACTTGAGAAGCTTCTCTTTTTCTTTAGCTTGAGCAAAAGATGTTATCTTCATTGTCTGGACCGGAGAAAAGGAATCAAAATTTAGTGGTACTTGGAGTAGTTCCGGTTCATCGATCTCCATCATTTCTTTGGTCAAGAAATTCTTCACTGCTTCTATAGTGTCTCTTGCCGGAGACTAAGTCTTCTTTCCTTTTGCAGCCTCAGAACTATCATTAGAGATCTTCTTTGTTTGTTCATCTTCTCTTCCCTTTACTTCCTCTTCTTGACTTAATTTCTCCTCTTCTCTTCTTTCTCCTTCAGTACCTGAGTCTACAGGGGAATCCAAAGGAGTGGTGTTGACTTCTTTGTGGACTTCCTCTTCTGGAACAAAGGAATCCAAGTCCTTAGACTTTTCCTCATCTACCTCTTTTGACTCTTCTAAATTTTTCTCAGTAGACTCTCCTTTTGATGCACTTAATCCTTTGAAATCCATGGTAGAAGTTTCTTCATCTATTTCCTCTATAACATGAAGATTGAATCTTTTAAAGGCATTCCAGAGGATGTCTTCTATTTCTTTTGCTACTTGATCAGTCTCTCCAAGCATAAGTTTGTTCATTCTTGCTTTGCTCCAGAACTCATCCTTGTAGTCCTTAAAGACATGTTCATTTGTTTTGGAGTAATGGAAGGATAGAGCTGAATGGCAATCTACTCTCAGATCTCTAGGTCCTTAGCCTTAGCATTCTGCTTTCTCAGTTCAAGTTCCTTCTCTAGACTTTTGGGAATTAGAGAGATGATTTCAATGAATGCTTTATTATAAATGTTTAGGTACCTAACTGTAGCATCTTCCAAGATCTTCTTGTCTGTGTCACTATACTCATCATAAAATTCTGTCATTGGTTGCAGATTCCCATCCATAGTGACTGCCTTGACGACATCATTAATAGAGAGAGTAGGCCTTTCAACAAATTCTTCTGCCTCTTCTTCTTTGCTTTTACCGATAGAGGATTCCCTGGATGTTTTCTTCTTCTTCATTTTCTTTGCTTCCTCATCAGATTCTGTTTCTTCATCATCCTTTTGGCTTATGTATGACCTTGTGGCCTTTGTTTTCGTTCTCTTTTCTCCCTTACCGGATGTCTTGGCTTCTGGTTTTGAGGCTTTTGAGATCTTAGAGGTGGCAGGTGCAAAGCTCTTGGAGGATCTAGTCTGGGAGGAGGCTTGTACCGGAACACTTTCTTTTTCTGCTTCTTGTTTCTCTTTCTCAGCTCTTTCAATTTTCTCTCTATTTGCATCAACTGCCTCCTTTGATATGCCATATCTTTTGGCAATTTCCTCTACTTCCTTTCTCACTTTTCTTTTTATTTCTAGTTGCCTTAGTTCAACATGTATCTTTACACTTAATTCTTGAAAGGTTCCAAACCTTTCTGCCTCAGGGTCCTTAGGATGACTTAGCAGGTGTTGAACAAGTAGCTCTAAGATTTTCTTATCTACTTCATAGCCCATTGGCATTATCCAAACTATTCTGGGCTCAACTACCTCCATTAGGCATTGATCAATGTCTACCATGAAGCATACTGTATCCTTATACTTTTCAACTATTAATTCAGGAATTCTTTCTCTGGCCTGCATCATACCTTGGAAGTTCTTGAAATATCCCCAGAGTGCTGTACTTTGAGCCTTAGCATCACCAAGCCCATACATGTTGTCTCTGATTTGTATGGCAACTGGTCTGTCATTTTGCCATACCCAACCACTTGATCCGGGTAGCTCATTCATATAGTAAAAGAATAGACACAGTATTAAGCCACCATACCTGAATGAGTTCTTGTCCTTCTTGATCTTCTGCAAGTTCTCTAACAGTTGGTTTAGGAGAAGGTCGCATAGATCATAATCTGCATTTTCCCTTAGCATCTAATATGCAGTACATATTGCAGTTTCAGACACAGAATTCTCCCTGTTGGAGTGATAGATTTTGTAACCAATTATCATAGAGGCAAACTTTATATTCGGATCTATGATATCCTCTATTGTCATTGCTCTTTTGTCAAACTTAGATTCGGTAGCCTCACTTACTGTCTGGTTCTTGATAGATTTGAGAGTAGGCAACCCACCGGATGAGTGCAATCCAATTACTACCCTAATGGCATCTTTTGTTATCTTGAAGGGCTTCATCAAAAACATGATGTTGTCATGTATTCTGCTAAGAACATACTAGACCCATTCATCTTCTGCAAAATAGGGAAAGTGGATGCAATGTCCAAAATGCTTATCCCGAAGGGCCTTGTATTGAGGTTTAAGTTTAAATGTTTCATCTATTAATTGTTTATGATAGATATCCATCAGTTTGGATTCCCCAAATTCCTTAATATTTGCATGTATGTATACCCTAACATCTTCTATGTGTATAACCCCATGCAGAATCCTAGAGAAGGCACCTAAGGGATCAAATTCTAGGGATTCGTAGGGGTGTTTCTTGAACTTTGGGCACGTCCTATCAGTGATCTTAACAACATTTGGAGTAACCATCTTTGCAAAAGATTCAGAGAGAGATATTCAAAAAATGGAAATACCTTTTTACACTTCTAGGGTTCACAAAATGAGCTGAAAAGATCACTGGTTGAATTGGATTCTGTGGTTGATCTTTGAGAAGGTTGAAACAATCTTGATGCAGAGCTTCTTCCTTTCTTCTTCTCGAATGCAAATGTGCAAATGATGAATAAGGAAACCTTTTTATCTCTGTGCAAACCCTAATTTCCTATTGCAATAAATGTACAACTTAAGTTATTCCAATTGCCTTGTTCTTCCTTGTTCTGAGAGAGATCTTTCTGAATCACTGAGATATACTTAGAATTATTTTAGTGATAATTGACAATGTATCTCCTTTCCTCCAATCATGCCATTTATCCGCAGATCAAGATATTTCAATTTTGAATCATACCGGATCTAACTGTGAAAATTTTGCTTTTACTAGATGGCTGTCAAATTGGATCAATCTTGGATGATTAAAATCTTCAAAACTCCTTGCGGATCTTTCATATTTTTACCAAGGGTTATTTAGATATTTCTCTGAAAACCCTTTAATCCGCAACACTCCATGTGCCAAATTTAGGCACCAATTGACTGGCTGGGGGATTTTACTTTCCTTTGTGACTCCCCCTGAGCCAAAGCTCATCTTGTTTAGTTTCTGGAAGAAATATCAACACCAGATTCTGGTGCGGATCCATCCCCAACATTTTTTGTACTCCTCTTCACCCAAATCTTGTTCATCTCCCTTTGAACTTCATCTGCATTACCTTTTCCTTTATCTTAATTTTGATTATGATGCACCAGACCTTTTTTATCTTGATTCTTACTTCTACAAAATTTGGCAATATGACCGGATCTATTGCAATTGTAGCAAACAACATTTCTTTGCATGTTTGACTGATATCCTCTTGATCTACATTAATTAGCCATATGTCCCATTCTATTGCATGCAAAGCATCTACCATTGAATGAATTGTTTATTTGCATATTTCTGCATTCATGAGATTTGTGACCATATCTTTTGTAGTTGAAGCACTATCTGGAGAAGGGTGAATTAGTCTGATTCATTCTTCTTCTACATTGAGTTGCTTTATTACCAAAGTTGTTGCAATTGTAGCAGTATCTATTGAAGGATGGATATCTTTGAGCATTTGGTTGTCTTAATGGAGGTCTTCTAGGCCTGTTTCTTTGATTTCCTGATCCAGAGTTCTTCTGACCGGATCCAGAGCTTTCACGTTTCTTATAACCCAAACCACGCTTGTCATCTACCCTCTTTTGGATTTCAAGAAGAACTTCAAGTTGAGCTGAGCTTATCTTGAATTTTTCTTTTGTATTCATTTGCTATTTGAAGATCTTGTTTAAGAGTGTCTATCTGATTCTCAAGTTGTTCTTCATTATCTCTAGCTTCTTCAAGATCAGATTCCAGATGCCTGATTATTCTGTCCATTTTGTGGCAGTGCTCTAACTTCTCCTTGAGAGATTGTTTTAGATTATCTTCAATTTTTCTTTTCTCTTCAATTTCTTGGGTGAATCTCATAACCCCTGATTCCATTTCATGCCTTACCATAATGACCTCTTTTGATAGCTTCTCACATAGCTTGTTTTTCTCATTCAGATCTTCATTAGTATCATTAGCTTCACTTTGACTTGCTAATTGTTGAAGAAGTTCCTTTCTCTTTTTCACAGAGATACTCAATTTTTCTTTTAGCTCATTTATGAAATCATCAGCTTGTTTGAGTCTTTCTCTCAGGTTATTGACTTCAGAGTGAGATTGCTCAAGATCATCTAGGGTAGACTGAAGTTGTTCCTTCATACCATACATATCCATTAAGATTCCCATATCTTCCTCAAGCTGTTAGGTTGTTGTTTGGAGGAACTTGGCTCTGATACCAATTGTTGGAAATAGGGTAGATAGCTGAGAGGGGGGGTGAATCAGTTATCTTAAATATTTTAACTTTCTTTCCTTGTTAACAATTAGTGCAACATCAAAACATATAAGCATACATAACCATGAGAGCAGAAATAAAATCAACACACATAACATAGTAATTTTTATGTGGAAAACCTTGTTAAGGGAAAAACCACAGAGTGATTAACCCAAGATTGTATTCTCTGTTAAAAGAATAAGAAGTACAAATGGCACTTACCAATTAGGGCTCACTGCCTGAGCACACTACTCACAAGAGGCACACTGCCTAAAAGAGACTCACTATTTACAATGTTTATAGAAGGTAACTAGGTGTTTAAACTGAAGAGAGGCATCCACACATGCTGAGGTTTAGTTCCGGTTAGGCTCAATATACTGTTCTAATGCACTTCATTCTTCCTCTGCTTTAGTGCTGCTATTCTATCACATACTGGACTTGTATTACTGCTTCCACACTTCTCTCTGCCTTTCCTTGCACACTATATCATCACACACACACCTTCATACCGAAATCCATTTGGTATATATATCTGCATCAAGGATTTCAAAATCTATCTAGTCAGCAACTGGAATACTCAAGATATTTCTAAGACACTGATTTATTAGCTAAATCCATGCTTAATATGTGATGCGTATCAAAGACATAGACATAGAAGTCATCAATCATGTCAGCCAACCATGTATGATCCCTCAAATAGCTTGATCACCATCAATTTCTCATCCAGATTAAAGTCCGATGCTCTGCCAGTCAGTTCTTCCTCAGTCTACTCTGCCTGTCAGGAACCTGACACTTAGATGCTCATATCTTTTCACTCATTCATCACCAGAGGCTCAATCTATGGAATATAGTAGTCATGATACTCCTCTTGACTTGCCCAAGTCCATACTTTGTTGAGTTACACCCTCTGAGAGATCCAGACCTAATTGTCAGACCTTGTTACATGCTCTGTTCTTACTCACCGGACCAAAACACTCTTCAATCTGTCTTTCGGTAGAGACATACTATGTGCTGCGGATGTGTGGGATGGACTTGGTTGCCATCAATGACAACATTCATAAAGCCACACAGTGTCTCTTGCCAACAAAGAGAAGAGAAATTGTTGATAAACATCAAGAAGTGTAGATTCGTGAAGGAAGAATTGGTATATCTGGGATTTGTGATTTCTGCGAAAGGATTGAAGATGGACCTTGAGAAAGTGAAAGAAATTATTGAATGGCCTACACCAGAGAGCATTAGAGAGGTTAGATCATTTCATGGTTTGGCTAGTTTCTACCAAAAGTTCATCAGAAATTTCAGTTCAATTTGTAACCCTATGACAAAGACAATGAGAGGTGACAAAAGATTTCAAGTGGACATCAGGAGTAGATAAAAGTTTTAAGTTCTTAAAGCAAAAAGTAACAGAGCAACCTATTTTGGCATTACCAGATTTCAATAAGGTATTTCAAGTTGATTGTGATGCTAGTGGAAATGCAATTGGAGCAGTGTTAAGTCAAGAAGGTAGACTTGTAGCTTATTTCAGTGAGAAGTTGAATGATGCAAAGAGAAGATATTTAGTTTATGATCAAGAGTTCTACACCATAATTCAAGCCTTGAAGAAGTGGAGACATTACTTATTGCCTAAGGAGTTTGTGTTGTATACAGATCATCAAGCTTTGCAATATTTGAGTAGTCAAGGTAAGTTGAATCAGAGACATATGAGGTGGGTAGAGTTCATGCAGAGTTATACTTTTGTGTTGAAGCATAGGAGTGGTAAATCAAACAAAGTTGTTGATGCCTTGAGTCGAAGAAGAAACTTGTTGACAGAGATGAGAGTTGAAGTGTTTGGTTTTGATGAATTGAAGAAGATGTATGAGGGAGACACTGATTTTGCAGAACCTTGGAAAGCATGTAAGGAACCTGTTGTGGCAGATAGGAGTAAGTGGTTAGACTATTTCATTCAAGAAGATATGTTGTTCAAAGGAAGTCAGTTATGCAAACCTAGAAGTTCAATGAGAGATAATTTGATGAAGGAGAAGCATAGTGGTGGATTGGCAGGACACTTTGGCATTGATAAGACAGTGGCTTTGGTGAGTGAAAATTACTTTTGGCCTCAGATA
Organism: Cunninghamia lanceolata; assembly: GCA_027924645.1. Taxonomy (NCBI): domain Eukaryota; kingdom Viridiplantae; phylum Streptophyta; class Pinopsida; order Cupressales; family Cupressaceae; genus Cunninghamia; species Cunninghamia lanceolata. The sequence goes on along the minus strand of BSBN01000091.1, from coordinate 2,212,257 downwards.
CATAAGGATGTCAGGAGATTTGTGCAAAGTTGTAGAGTTTTTCAAGTTGCAAAAGGGAGTAGTTAGAACACCAGATTGTATAAACCTTTGACAGTGCCAGATCTAGACCTTGGGAAGACATAAGCATGGATTTTGTAATAGGATTACCTAGGACACAGAGAGGATATGATTCAATATTTGTAGTGGTTGACAGATTTTCAAAAATGGCTCATTTCATACCTTATAAGAAGACAACTAATGTAGTGCATGTAGCTGACCTATTTTTCAAGGAGATTGTGAGATTGCATGGATTACCTAAGAGTATAGTTTCAGACAGAGACACAATGTTTGTTGGTTACTTTTGGAAGACACTTTGGAAGAAAATGAAGACAGATTTGAAGTTCAGCTCTACTTTTCATCCACAGACAGATGGACAGACAGAGGTAGTGAATAGGAGTTTGGGAAACTTGTTGAGATGTTTGGTTGGAGACAAAGCTGGAAGTTGGGACTTGATTCTTTCACAAGCACAGTTTACATACAATAATTTGATGAATAGGATTACTGGAAGAACACCTTTTGAGATTGTTATCAGAGTGAATCCTAGAGGAGTTGCAGAGTTGAGAGACATCAATATAGAGGAAAAGAGAAGTGCAGAAGCAGAAGAATTTGCAAATCATATGAAGATAGTGCATAATTAGGTGAAGAAGCATTTGGAGGACATGAACAGTAAGTACAAAGAGAAAGCAGATGAGAAGAGAAGACATAAAGAATTTGAAGCTGGAAATGAAGTGATGGTGTACTTGAGAAAAGAAAGATTTCCAGTTGGGACTTATAACAAGTTGAAGATGAAGAAGTTTGGACCTTGTAGGATACTCAGGAAATTTGATTCAGGAAATACATATGAAGAATTACCTGAGACATTGGGTATTTCACCTATTTTCAACATTACAAATCTTTATCAGTATCATGAAGCAAAGTTCAGTGACAGCATGGAAGAAGACTTGAACAAGTAGTTACCACAACAAGCATCGGAATAGATTGAAGACATTTTGGACAGTAGAGTTGGACGTAGCACTAGAGGAAGACAATACAAAGAATATCCTGTGAAGTGGAAAGGCAGACTGGAAGAAGATTCATCTTGGATTTCTCAGGTTGAGGTGGACCATCTTGGTTCTCCCCTAGCCCCAGCAAAGTAAGGGACTCACTTTTTTCAATAACCCCGGATGTCTAATGTAGGAGCATCCCTGGTTCAAGAGAAATTTTACATCAACCAAAAACATTCAAATTTTAGTTTGTTTGCATTTCAGTTCTTTCATTTTCCAGTTCAGTTCAAGTAGTTCAGTTAGTAGCAGTTCTCAGCTTGTGGTTCGATTTTGGCATTTCACATCTTGCGGATCTGGACTTAGCATCTACATTCATTTCATCTACAACATATCAAGAATTTAGAGCATTTGGATTAGTTACCGGAAAGATATCGCTATCAGAAGTTGATTGTTTTCTCAGAGCAGAGCATTCTAACAGTTCCTGATAACCAGCTGAAGGAGAAGGCTTGTGGATCGTTCCTTGACTTGCGGATCTCAATGACACATCATTCAATGTCCTTTGGTATGTGGCCAACCTTCCCCAAGGGTTTGCACATTGTTCCATTCATTTGAGGAAGTGTTATATGCATTTAGGTATGACCTATCTGTGAACACGTTACAACTCTTCATTGGAGTTTGTGACCTTCCTTGGCTGATGTAGAGGAATCTATTGGTGTAGAAATGATATATAAATATGAAATATATCCTTAGGAAAGTAGTTATCAAGTTCATGATATAATGATAGCTGATAATTCAGATTTTGTGTGAAGGGAGCTTCAAAGCCTTATCTTGCACATGTATGTAATCAAGCTTGCCAGCCCTAATTGCAAGCCCACATGTTGCCAACCGATCTCTATTTTGAATCCTATGATATACTGAATGATTGAATCTATATTTGCTTTATTTCTTTTAGTTGTTTCTGTTGTGTTTACTCTTGCTGCACGGTCCGGACAGTTCATTCTGTGAACCCTCCTACCATGACTACACCAATAGGCCACAGTTTCTTAACATCTAGGTATGCTAAAATAATACACTTTCTTGTTGTTCATCATTTCCATTTTTCTTGTATTTGTTATTCTCTTATGTGGGTACACTGTTACTTATTGAAGAATGACTCCAATATGAGTTCAAAATCGCAAAATGTGGTTCGTTTTCCTCTACATGTTTGTACAAAACAATAAATGAAACCCTTCTTGAACTATAAAGCTATGGACATTTGGGTATGGTCAAAAGTTAATCTTCATTATTGCTCCTGTCAAATAACTGATAACAATGTTTCATTATAATGCATTATTATGGCTTCTATATGCTACATTTTGTTCTGGGTTGTGTCCTTATGATAGATATAGTACTTTACTTCACTGCATATGCTTACGTACATATCATGCTCAATGATGATGTTTTCCTTTTTTTGAATCACTTAGTCTAAAGTAATATGCTTCTATATGTCTCTTCTTGTGATCTGCATACATGACATTCTTCATTTGTCCAATTAATGACTGATACCACTACTATTTTCATTTTGACATGCATGCATTCTGATATAAGTGATGCTTAATGAATGGTATCTTCATTTGATGAATGTGATACATTTAACCTTCTCATGGAAATCTGGTTGGATGCTCTTTAACCGCAATATGGCATATGTCTTATGGATTTTGTTGTCCCAGATTAATGGTTTGAATGATCATTATGGCATCTCGTATCAGCTGAATAACTTTATATACTTAATTTGGTGAATGGTGGCATACGTTACTTGATCTCTGTATATACCTTGAATGATTATCTTCAAATCATGACATGGCATGTGTTTTGTTGTCTAGTCACTATATATGTTTTGTTGTTCTCAGGCACTCTCTTACAGTTGTATCATGCAATTCTATTGTCATGGCATCAGTCATGCCTTTCTGTATACTTCATTATACACATGATTTTCATTCAGTTCCACACCTTTTGATTAGCCTAAAAGGAGTTCAGTGTTCATTTATGGCTCTTACTTCATACCCTGAATTGAGAATCATGGATGACCATTGAACGTTTTACTTCGTGAATTACTCCTTCAGTTGAAATGTCTCTTTTGCATAGTATGGGCACTCTTATTCCACTTAATCCCTTTCCAAGATCAGAGGGAGAAAAGCATGTTGGGCTCAACCCTTGTGGGAGCCTTATTTTACACCACATGCTAATATGTCTTCAATCAGCAACATACTTTCACCTATACCTGCACATGAAACAAATAGATTAGATAAAAACAATGAAGTTCAATGATTGTTTCCTTTCAGTTCTTCATTACTCATGAATGATATATCGGTTTGATGTAGTACACCATAAGCAATATATTATTTATCTTCTAGTAAGCATACAAGGAATTATTTTCAGAGCTCTAACAGGCCTCTTCCACATTTTTGCAGGTTCTTGACAAAGATCAGGAGAGAGGAAGATTCAACTGCAAGGATGACCAACCGAGACAAACAGGCAATGATGAAAATATTTTATTTCTTATCTTTATATGCATAGTATCTTTCTTATGACTGTACTAGTTCAGCTATACCCACGACTTGTGTGGGACATGTTGGTTTTTCTTCTGAATCAGCATTAGGGTTTGCCACTTCTAATGCACAAGCAGATTCAGCCAACTAAATACAAGAGGTTGCGTGAGTTGCCTCCCCTTCACTTCTGGTTCTGCTGCACCAAGGGGGGTATCCCTATAACTCAAGATGTAACCTTGACTAGCTCAGAGATAGAAAGATTTAACTTGACAACAACAGGCAGAATACTCTCATGTATGGACCAAGATCTGTATGATAGATCACAAGGTTCGCAACATTCTTGGACATGATGTCTGGTTGGGTATGAGAGCATGCAGGGGGTTCCTAATCCTACTCCTACAACTAACAGGTGGAAGGGTGAGATGGTTTGAAATGGATTTTGGATGCAAAGCTGGACATGGTGTATAACCTCAACACAGAGCTAGATTGGTGCCTATCCAGGGCTTGGAGTCGGTAGACATACACCTGTGAATGATCAGCATGAATAGCTAAAACTGGATTTCAGGGGGATACACATGATATCTGCCTTACAGATATCTCCCAATAAAGAGTGTTAAGCTGTCTATACTTATGGCATCCCTATTGCAGTAAGAAAGATACATGCAAAACTGGAGACAGAATCAGCATAACACATGCAAACACAGCATTATTCATATAAGATTAACCATGAAATCAGTGGATTCATGCCAAATCATACAACAGGAGATACATAAACTCACAAGTTTTGCTGCACAGAGCAACCAAAACCAGTTGTATCTTATTACAGAGCCAAAATGTCCAGTTTTCAACAACCTTCAAATGAGCAACACAACCTGCTATATACAGCAAGGAGGTGCTCAGCCTTAATTACATAGTTGACCAAAAAAAACCCACCAGATACACAGTATCATCAGATTGGCGCTCAAACATTCAATGCAGCAGGTGGGAGAGGAGACAAGAAGAAATCTCGAGCCTTGCGCCGCCGCCTAGGGATCCACATCTTCAGTTGGGTACTAGATCCATCCACACCATCGCCCATACCTCTGCAACAATCGCCATTAATGGCGCACCAACCCACGGCCTTGGGAAATGCAGAATACTGTGCGTCGCAACCGTTTCCTACCAAGATACATCGTCATGATATTTCAAAATATGCAGGGTCGAATTATCCCACATGCACCCCGCAGCAACCTCCTCATCACCTTATATACTAGGTCGCGAGCATATATGATGTCGGTGCTTTTGCTCCCGACGACAGTAGTATAAACCTTCATCATCATCATCCTCCAGCAGCATGATATCCTGTTGCTTGAAATATCACCTTGACGTCAGCATCATATCGCAATATCACCTGCATGATAAACGCCTTCATCGACACAACCTGATCCATCGGAGGAAGATCCTCCTGCTCAGCCGATACCAAATGTCTGGCCGATGAACAATCCTGATGACGTCACCGTCATATCTTGCTGACGTCATCAGCATATCTGCCTACTGTGCACGTCCTCATATCCAGATGACGTCATCATCATGTTTGCAAATATCGGGGGATCTCCACAAGATGATCAGTGTTAGAAATATGACCCCCCCGGACCTTGATGACGTCATCATCATATCGACATCAAGATGATATTCAGAAGATAATCGGATATTTGGAAATATTATCCTGATGCACAAATATCATGCTGCACTGTAGCTCCGCTATAAGATCGGGGTGATATATGAATATGACATATATTTGAAATGATCACCCCCCACTGGATAATGCATGAAGCCGACAGGCGGATATCTCCCTGATATCAGCATCATCATGATGCTGGAACAAACATACATCTGGGTGATATTCAAATATTGAAATATCACCCCCTCCTTCAGAAATATCATGATGCAGATAGGCAAAGAAATAGATATCACCCTGACATAAGAATGACGTCAGCATCATCAAGGTGATAAAACAATGAACATGAAGTGATAAAACAACATCAGGATGATCTTGACTAAGATCATCCGATGTTCAAATATGATGACCCCAATGAATATCGGGTCACACTTAGAACTTTACAGCAACATCATCAGGATGATCTTAACAAAGATCACCCGATGTTAAAATATCACCCCGGCGAAAGATCATGCAGGCAGAAAATATGATGACCCTCGCAAGCAACATCAGGGTGATGACCAAAAATATGATGATGATGACCTCCTCCAAAGAAAATATGATGCTGATGTTAAAACATGCTGAGGAGGCCCAAAGACTTAGAACTTTTTGGATTTTTTGGGAAGGTGCCTGCATGTTTATATGCTTGAAAACTAACTGCTCATGTAGGCACCAACAATGGCTCTGTCTGGGGACGTGCAGGTGCAAGACTGCAGCGAGAACCCCAGATCTCTGGGATGCAGACCAGTCCCCTATCCATTGGGCACAGAGTCAAATACTGCACTGACCTGCATCACCAAACACACTTGATGGCCTAAGGCCACCAAGAAAAGAAAAACATGTATCTCCCTTTGTCAAATATCTTGTTTTCATCTGCATGCACTGGGTCAAGCTTGGAGATACTGCAAAGATCCACCCACAAACAAATCTTGTCATTTGCACATTCATCCCTCTGATTTAGCTTGTCACTGTCATCCCTGTGCAGACAACCTTCAGCATCATGTGACATGTGGGTGTAGAATGTATCAAGCAATGCATACTCAAATGGTATGTAACACTTATCATCATCTGCATCAGCAGTATGCATTGCAACATGATCTCCTAGCTGGACTGAAAACTGAAAACACTCAAAGTCCACCACACAGCTAGGAAGATCAGAGCTCATTGTATGTGCTGGCATATCAAAAGAAAAGCTTTCAAATTCACAATTGTGCACATCATGTACACAACCAATAGTAGCACCAAGCTGGAAAAGATCAGGCTCTGGCACCTCTTTCAAATCAGGCACATTTTTACAATCACTTACCTGATGTATGTTGTTTCCTCTTTCATCAGGATGAGAAACAGAATCCAAGCCAAAAATCATGTCAAGACCCTCACCATACTCAGATAGATCCTCATCACCATATGTGTCATAGATGGGTGACCCAGGTGCATCAGTTTCATCATAGTATGCCATTTTTTCATGGGCAGCAGAGCATGCATCTTCATCACCAATGGATTCCCTCTGTGGAGGAGTATCAGCCTGTATGCTTATTTCTTCTCTATCTTGAGCACAATACTCACAATTATCTCCACAGGTCCATTCCAAAAATTGCTCATTGCTGTCCACAACCTCATTGTTGTTTTCATGGTCAGATGCCTCATCATTGCAATGGGAATCCTCATTAGTCCTTTCACTGGCATCCTCAACATTCATCTTTTCATCTTCACATGATGCCTTAATTATTTGGTCATTTGCAACTTCACAACGATTATTCACACCAAGGCCTGGGGACAGGGGTTTCAGCAGGTGCACATTTCTGATTTTTTCTATCTTTTCTATGAACCTGTATGCCATCTGCATACTTGTCACCTTGAAATCCCTCAGTATTGCACTAAAGCCCTCCTCAAAAGCCTCAAAGAATATGCCAACACAGGCTGAAATGTAAGGTCTGAAGACTTCTGGGATCTGTGAAAGGGCTATTGCAAACCTATGACTGAAATCAACACACGGCTCTTCATCTTGTTTTCTGATGTTCAACAATTCTGCAACAAGATCAGCAGGTTCTCTTGCAAATTCCTCTTTAAAACAGTCAGTAAGCTCATCCCAACAGGCAAAGGATCCTTTTGAAAAGCTCAAATACCAGTCTTTTGCTTTTGCATCAAAGGACCTAACAAAAAACCTCATCCACATATCCTCATCTCTAAATGAATGTTTTCCCATGAAACTGTGAAAATTTTGGATATGTGCATTCCCATCACACACACTGTGACCACTAAATCTAGGCATCTGACAGTATATCCTAGCAGGCATAGTTTCTACTTTATAATCAACCCATGACAAATCCAGTTGGTCATACAAAGGATCAAAAGGGCTGAGAAGAGGTTTAGCCTTCTGACTGGTAGACACAACAGGGTTGCTACTTTTTAACTGGGCCTGCTCAGCCTCTAAGAATATCAACCTATTTCTTATCTCTTCTATTCTTCTCTCCAACATTTCACCACTGAGTATGGGATAATTCATACTTGGATTCATAAAAAACTTACTCTTAGACATCCTTTCTCTGCCTAAGACCTGTAACCTCCCCTGGCATCTAACCTATGCAGTAAAATAGCAAATATAAAGGGGAAGGAACAAGATACCTTTTCTCATACAGATGCAGAAATATGAACAACACATTTTTGTCACATCACATACATCCATCTTTCATGTGCATTTAGATCTTTTGTAGAGTCACCACCTCTCCAAATGAGGACAAAATTTACAGCAGCTGAAAGCTACTTTTCCAGGTTCATTCCACCAGCAGAGCAAAACTTCACCAGAGACTGCAGGATATCACTTTACATCAACATCCCCAGTAGAGTCACCATTTTGTTGGTTTTTCTTCTGAATCAGCATTAGGGTTTGCCACTTCTAATGCACAGGCAGATTCAGCCAACTAAATACAGGAGGTTGCGTGACCTGCCTCCCCTTCACTTCTGGTTCTGCCGCACCAAGGGGGGTATCCCTATAACTCAAGATGTAACCTTGACTAGCTCAGAGATAGAAAGATTTAACTTGACAATAACAGGCAGAATACTCTCATGTATGGACCAAGATCTGTATGATAGATCACAAGGTTCGCAACATTCTTGGACATGATGTCTGGTTGGGTATGAGAGCATGCAGGGGGTTCCTAATCCTACTCCTACAACTAACAGGTGGAAGGGTGAGATGGTTTGAAATGGATTTTGGATGCAAAGCTGGACATGGTGTATAACCTCAACACAGAGCTAGATTGGTGCCTATCCAAGGCTTGGAGTCGGTAGACATACACCTGTGAATGATCAGCATGAATAGCTAAAACTGGATTTTAGGGGGATACACATGATATCTGCCTTACAGATATCTCCCAATAAAGAGTGTTAAGCTGTCTATACTTATGGCATCCCTATTGCAGTAAGAAAGATACATGCAAAACTGGAGACAGAATCAGCATAACACATGCAAACACATCATTATTCATATAAGATTAACCATGAAATCAGTGGATTCATGCCAAATTGTACAACAGGAGATACATAAACTCACAAGTTTTGCTGCACAGAGCAACCAAAACCAGTTGTATCTTATTACAGAGCCAAAATGTCCAATTTTCAACAACCTTCAAATGAGCAACACAACCTGCTATATACAGCAAGGAGGTGCTCAGCCTTAATTACATAGTTGACCAAAAAAAACTCGCCAGATACACAGTATCATCAGATTGGCGCTCAAACATTCAATGCAGCAGGTGGGAGAGGAGACAGGAAGAAATCTCGAGCCTTGCGCCGCCGCCTAGGGATCCACATCTTCAGTCGGGTACTAGATCCATCCACACCATCGCCCATACCTCTGCAACAATCGCCATTAATGGTGCACCAACCCGCGGCCTTGGGAAATGTAGAATACTGTGTGTCACAACCGTTTCCCGCCAAGATACATCGTCATGATATTTCAAAATATGCAGGGTCGAATTATCCCACATGCACCCCGCAGTAACCTCCTCATCACCTTATATACTAGGTCACGAGCATATATGATGTCGGTGCTTTTGCTCCCGACGACACTAGTATAAACCTTCATCATCATCATCCTCCAGCAGCATGATATCCTGTTGCTTGAAATATCACCTTGACGTCAGCATCATATCGCAATATCACCTACATGATAAACGCCTTCATCGACACAACCTGATCCATCGGAGGAAGATCCTCCTGCTCAGCCGATACCAAATGTCTGGCCGATGAACAATCCTGATGACGTCACCGTCATATCCTGCTGACGTCATCAGCATATCTGCCTACTGCGCACCTCCTCATATCCGGATGACGTCATCATCATGTTTGCAAATATCGGGGGATCTCCACAAGATGATCAGTGTTAGAAATATGACCCCCCGGACCTTGATGACGTCATCATCATATCGACATCAGGATGATATTCGGAAGATAAACGGATATTTGGAAATATCATCCTGATGCACAAATATCATGCTGCACTGTAGCTCCACTATAAGATCGGGGTGATATATGAATATGATAGATATTTGAAATGATCACCCCCCACTGGATAATGCATGAAGCCGACAGGCGGATATCTCCCTGATATCAGCATCATCATGATGCTGGAACAAACATACATCCGGGTGATATTCAAATATGAAAATATCACCCCCTCCTTCAGAAATATCATGATGCAGATAGGCAGAGAAATAGATATCACCCTGACATAAGAATGACGTCAGCATCATCAGGGTGATAAAACAACGAACATGAATTGATAAAACAACATCAGGATGATCTTGACTAAGATCATCCGATGTTCAAATATGATGACCCCAATGAATATCGGGTCACACTTAGAACTTTACAGCAACATCATCAGGATGATCTTAACAAAGATCACCCGATGTTAAAATAGCACCCCGGCGAAAGATCATGCAGGCAAAAAATATGATGACCCTCACAAGCAACATCAGGGTGATGACCAGAAATATGATGATGATGACCTCCTCCAAAGAAAATATGATGCTGATGTTAAAACATGCTGAGGAGGCCCAAAGACTTAGAACTTTTTGGATTTTTTGGGAAGGTGCCTGCATGTTTATATGCTTGAAAACTGACTGCTCATGCAGGCACCAACAGGACATTTGATTTGTCATTATTTCTTTCAATGCAATGTTTATCCTTTTATGTACTTCATTTGTGAATGAATAATCATTGTAGTGAATGAAATACTTATCTCTCTGATGGATATCCTGTAATGCAATGAATGATTTGAATCTTTCTTCTATTAAACAACTGAACTGCAAACTAGATACCTTTCCTTTTGAAACACATTACACTAAACAACTGAACCTTTCATAAATATGCAAGGTAGAAATGAACTAAAATCTTTCACCTCAAAATGAACAATATACCAGCTCTACCAATTTTGAGTTGTGAAAAAATGGTAACAACATCATTTTAATTTGTATGTTGAACCCATACAAATGACTCAAATTCAGGCATAACACTACCATCTACAGCAATAGAAACCTAACCTTCATCACAAAGGAAAGCTTCATAGTCCACGATGTTATCAACAAACTCTTGGATAATAGGCAGCTAGCATACACCACTTCCATTTCTGCTTATATAATCACCAATATATAAATCATGAACATGATCCAATCTGCAATTAAAATCATCATCACAAAACTCAACACCACGAGACACCTCAAGTGAAGACTCGAGTTCTTCAAATTGTCCCACTATTTGGAGCTCATTCTACCAACCTATTATGTCACATTCATGTTGCAAATTGACTAGTGACACACTTCTTCCTCATTCATTTTTATATCATTTCCTTGTGGCCTACATGAAGCACACTCATCATGGGGAAGACAAAAAACATTGCATCAAAGAAATAGGCTCTCATATTCATCTACATGATCACCACCTTCACGTTCATCAAGGGTAAGTTCTTCACACTGAAATCCATGGTTACACCAGCACTTGTCTCAGATCGTTTATCATAAAGTACAACCATATCCACATCAACCTCATGCAAAAAAGAATGGACTGATTCATCATAATCCAATAGAACTAAAGAGAGAAACATATCAAATAAGAAACTAGTCTCTTTCTCACTCTAAATATCACATACTTGTGCACATTTAACATAACTAGCCTCAGAAGTTGATTCACTTGATTGCTCACTCATGCACACTTCTTCCTCACTTTCATCTCAAGCTGGAAGTCATCATGGATTTCATCGTTTTCATCTTCACTTGATTACTCATCCAACTCAAGTTAGGTTCACACATTTTCCTCATCATCTACATCGTTGTCATATGATGCACCATCTTCAACTTCTATCCTTCTTCAATTACACAATCATCATAATTTAATGTTGCACTCATTTGATTAGTTGCATCTACATTATTGTTGTTCATATCAACCTGTTCATTACCAACAATGCTCATACTTGCAAATAACAACCTCACTATGTAATCATCTCTCACCTCCATGGAGTCTAGGCACAATCATGCATGTTGCATGCTTGTTAGTTTCAAATCCTCCTGTATTAAACTCAATCCAACCTCATGTGCTTCAAGGAACATATCAATACATGCAGGAGTGTTAGGTCTAAAATCATTTAGAGTATTGGAAAGGGAAACTGCAAACTTGTGACCAAAATCCTTGATAGACCCTCCGTGTCTTTTGATTTCTTCCAACTCTGTGAAAAGATCAACAAGGTCTAGGCCTTTTGCAAATTCCTCTTCAAATGAAGCCACAAGTTCATTCCAAGAGGAAAAAGGACTACCCTGGAAAACTATGAATCCACTTTTTTTCCTTTCCACGCAAGGACCTAGCAAAAAATCTCATCCACATGTACTCATCCTCAAACTAAAATTAATCCATAAATTCTAAAAAATCATCAACATGTGTGTCCCCTTCCCAAATGTTATACCCATCAGAGATAGGCATCTATTGTAAACCTTGGCTAGCATGTTTTGAATTTTGTAATCAACTTAAGAAAGGTCTAGTTGCTTATAAATTGTTAGAGTTGGCTATGATTGGAGCCACCTAGGATCTAGGACTTCATAAAAGCATAAGGGAGATCAAATGAGAGAATAATTCTATACTATCAATGAGTGCAAAAGTTTGATAAAATATTGTTATTATATTGTTACAATGTACATGATATGCCTTGCTTATAAAGACAAGAATGAGAGACAAGATGTTGTAGTCATCTGACAAGTGTCATAATCCTATGACATGTGACAACTATAGGATAAGATTACAACTATGAACAACTATCAACAACTAGAAACATCTAGTAGACTCACTAAGTCAACTTAACATGTGAATTATGTGTGATGTGTGAATATTATTTAACTAATAAATAGTTAAATAATTTGAATTATTCATACAAGGGTAAACTGGATAGGTAATAACCCTATTCATACCATCACGCCCCCTTAAGTGCAACTTAGGGAGTAGTTGACTAAAGCAAGATGCAAGAATGGATGAAGATTATGGGTCCCAACTACTAGGTCATGTTAGGTACCCATGTACAAACAAATCTCAAGTGGAGAAAAGGAGAAAACCTCATGGGACAAAACTCCTCTCCAAAAGTGAGAATGCATAAAACAATGAAAGTGAAAGAAGAAGTGATAGTAGGAAGGACTCAACATGACCCCCCAAGGACAACTTCTATGACATATATACAATCAAATATCCCAGGCCATAGGAGAGAAAGAGTGAGACTATAGGTCCCCCCCACAATGAAGTAGCTCCTGTGCCGAAGGTGAATGCCTGAAGAAGAATGAACATTGAAAAGTGTCTTGTCCCTGGAAACAACATTTCTCCTCTTAGGAAGAAGCCAATCCAAAGGATGATGTAGAAGAAACTCCATCTCCAAGAAGAGAGATGAGGGAAGAAGTCTCAAGATGGGTGTCTCTAAAAACTGTTGAAATGTCCACATGTCAAAATCAAAGAATTGCACTATGCAATGAGGTTTGACCAATCCAAAATCCTAGGTAGACTCATGAAGAACAATATCTAAAGATGAAGTAGATGGGATAATAGTTGTGTTGTAACTATCATCAAAGAGGAGAGATATCCCCTCAAGTGTGTCCTCCAAATATGTAATATGAGACTCACAAAATAAGTCTAATATCCCTGCCAAGAAAGCATACCACAAAGTTGTATCCAAAAGACCTGAATGATCCTTCTCAACCGAAGTAGATGAAACCATGTCGATGTTGATCTCTAAAGAAGCAAGAGGTTGAGGTGATGGAAGCACAGTACTAGTCTCATGAACCAAAGTAGATGAAAAATAACCAAGGTTCAAGTAACCAAACTTCTCCTCAGAAACCTGATTCACACTAGATGCATGAGTGTGAAAATCAATCAATGGATCTACATCATCAAAAGAAGAAAAATGGAATAATGTATACAAGTGAGATGCATGATCAACCATCCCAACAACAATGATATCTCTACTCTCCAAGTCTCGTATGATCATTGAATCAAGAGTGAACTCAACTACCTTGCCTGCACCACAATGAGTAATCTAGTAGATGGAAAGGAGATTGGTTGACAAGGAAGGTACACACAATACATTACTAAAAGTGCCCTCACCAATACCAATAGTTCATTTTCTAGTTGCGTGCATGTATGTATTGTTACCCATCAAAATAGGTGGCAAAGTACATGACTTAAATGAAGAGAACATCCCTTGTAAAGATTCTATATGATGAGAAGCTCCAGAATCAAGAAGCCATCTCTCTGACTGAAGACTTGTAGAAGCAAAGAGTGCTTGTCCTTTTCCCTTGTTTGTCCCATTAGCAATGCATGTTGTCCCTGACTGTGTAGATGATGATGGTGTCAAAGAAGAGGATGTACTAGGTGACATGGATGATGGTAATTTGATATTGTTCTTATGAGTAATGTGATTTAACTCATCAATTTTCTTCTCATAACACTTATGCTCATCATGTCCTAGTTTCTTGCAATATGCACACTTTGGTCTCTCCTTCTTAGATGATTCCTCTTTGGGAGAGGATGAGGACTTAGGTGAATTATTTGCTCCTTTGCTTGCTCATTGTTCTTGAAATCCTTATTTTTCTATTTCTTTCCTTTGCTAATTGAAGCCTTTTGATCCTTTGTACCTTGATTAGAAAGAAGAGCATAAGGTCTAGGAGACTTCAATGTGCCCATGTGTACTAACTTAGCTTGCTCCCTTGTGAGTGATTTGGAAAACTCATCAACTGAAGGCACTATGAAAGTTTTCCCAAGTGCATCCATAGTAGCATAAAAGGTAGAAACAAAAATTGAATAGTCAAGACCAAGCTTGGCAAGGATTGAAAGAATGAATTGAGTGTCCTCTTTCTCAATTCCACATTGTTTGAGCTACAATCTAAGTGATTTTAGCTTTGTGAAGAAGTCTTGGATGCTTGTAAAGTTGGTTGGATTCAAACCAATTAGTTCATTCTCCAATTTGAAACCTCTCATAGTATATTGCTTACCAAAGAGATTTTCTAAGGTAGTGCACACTTCGATAGGTATTTTACAAGATTCAATATGAAAGGGAGATTAGGAGAAATAGACAAGCATAGTGTTCCATAGGCTTGATCACATCTATTATACCACTTTCTCTTTTATGTAACTGCTATTGGTTCAATTTATGTTCCCATTGTTACTCCATGAATTTTCAAACTTCTTAAATGAATCTCCATTTTAGTTTTCCACTCATGATAGTTATATAGTGTGAATAGAGGAAGTTTGTTTGGATCCATGATACAAGAGTACAAAAAATAACAACACAAGTACAACCCCTTGTTACCCAATCAATGAGATCACCCCCCAAAAAAAAATGATTGTGGGACTTTATGATCAGTCCAATTACATTCGCCACAAGCCAAAATAAAAAAGTGGTCTTTGATTTTGGTACAATGCAAAATCCAAGATCAGGCTAAAACTGAAAGTACAATTTCTAAGAAAAACTAGATTAAATTGATTGTAGATCTAGAAAGTACTCAAAAAATATGCACTTTCAAAAAAAAATTACCAAAAAATGTTATTGTATGAGCCCGAACAAAGACTTTGACGTTCTGAAAACAGGAACTACTCAAGTATAGGTGAGAGAAACTAAAATTTATGTAAAAACCAAGCACCAAAATCAAAATTGGATTCAACCACTACAAAGCCTACAATATTCTAACCCAAATAAAAAAATGCTTGAAAAATGGAGCAAAAATGAGCCCGATATGAGCCTCTGAAATCTGACTGCAAAATCAAAAAGATCAATGGAGGGGGGGAAATAGTGCCAAGTTTGCTGATGCAGTGCTGACATCAACTGAAATCTTTGTGTTGAACACAATGAGGTGCTAAGAGGGGGGATGGATAAACACATTCTAAAATTTTAACCAATTATCAACAAATAAAGATGAATAACATGTAGATCAGAAAGGAAATCATGCATCACAAAAATCAATACATGACACTAGTATTTTTACATGGAAAACCCTAATACATGGAAAAACCACAGTGAGTGTTAGCTCACAATATAATATGCTAACTACAAAAATGTTACAACTTTGTTTTAGGGCTTCAACCCAAGGAAGCTACTACTCCCTAATTTACAACTTTGATTTAGGGCTACAACCCAAGAAAGGTTCTACTCCCTGAATACTCAGCTCATTGCTATTGGATTTACAATGATGATACAAATACAAGGACTGCTATGCAGAATACATCTATTATATGTTGATGGTACAGTCTACTTTTCTTGTTCAATACATATCTTTAAACTAATTTTGTACACTTCATATCATATTCTCTACTCTGCTATATTCACCTTCACCTTGTTGCCTCTCAAATGAATTACATCTTCTATAAATATCCTCCACAACACATTGAAACATTGATTAGGTTGGCATCATGATTAATATTGGATGAAACATGTAACTTGTCACTGGTCAGCCTTAACACATGCAAAATGATGAGAAGACTTGTTGTGGACCTTAGGGCTTTATGAAAAGGATCAAGGCACATCTTTCCATACCTTCCAGACTTGATAAAATTAATCAGGAGCCTCTGCATGTTTAGATACTTAACTGGTCAACTCATACTGCATAGGATAGTTAATTGTTTGTCTTCATACAACTGGGGAGAAGCCAAAAACTCTATACGAACCAAGAATTAATTCATACATGAACACAACAACACCTATACACCTTGTTGAAGAAGTATCATATCAAACTATGTATCTACAAGACAAGAAACATGACTATCTATAGAAAATAGAGTCTTCAGACCTCATGTGATGCTTCACATCTTCAGGTATGATGTTGTGGTGAAGTGCAAGGCCTAAAACCTTTTGGGAATAAACTTAGACAACACTATATGCTACTTATTAGATTTGTACACCTTTATCTGATGTTTCTAGAGGTATTCAAAAGATGACTTGGATAACCAAGGTTTCAGAGGACAGTTATACTTAAAACTTTGCTTGCAAACATGATAACTTGATGTGGTACCAGAAAATGAAAATTGTCTACATGTGGATCATACTTGATGTACCTTGGACCATATAATAGATCCGCATATTCTCTGTTGATAGATCTATACATGTTTCAACTTCTACAGAACTCAACTTGTGTATTCAGACTCCAGAACAAACTATATTGCCTTTGTCACTTAAGTATTGTCTTTGCGGATTACCAAAGCACTTGAAACTTCATCATAACATGTATCATACATATCTTAGTCATTCCTCAAAAATGCATGACAAATAGATCTCTTCTAAAAGAATATTGAGCATTCCATTATCTCCCCATTACTACTTTTCTTTGTCTAGGTGATGGTCGATACACGATGTCTTGTAATTTTTTATGCTGAAGATTTGAGGAGCTGAAAACTTGGGTATTTCATTTCAATACATATAAGAAGCTATTTTTAGAGCTGAAAGATCAAATCTTTCTTTGCGATGAAGTGCAAACAAATTTAAGTTGACTCTGCCTTAGGATGTGCACTGTGAATGCCTTAGTTTTCTGCTTCTTACCAATAAGTGCGGCACTCCCAACTAATGAGATATGTATGTGTGGATACAATGAATATGCAATGACATGAGTGTTTGCCTCCGAACCATGCTCAAACCCAAAACTAATCATCTCCCCATACTTCAACTATTTTCTCTTCCCTCAAACTAGTTTGCCTTGATCATATTATCTCTTTCTTTGTACAAGTATGTCTATATATTCTCATCTTCTTTGTTGACATCAATGTATACTATGTTGACATCAATGAAAACACATATTGCCAACAATATCCCCCTTTTTCATTGATGGCAACATGCACTCCTCCTTAGACATATGTTTCTCTCTCCCCCTTTGACATCAAGGACAAAGGGATTAATGTCCCTTGCTTGTATCTATCCAAAAATTGTATAGACTCCCCCTTACAAAAATACTTCTAAACTCTATACTCCCCCTGACTGTATTATTTAGTTACAAAATTATGCCTTTGAAAACCAAAATGGTACTCCCAATCTACTCAATATCTCTGCAATACTATGTACATCAAAATTGCTATATCTAACAACTCATTTGGATGGTATGATGGCTTTGTAGATTACCTTGAGTTGTTGAACAGTTGTGGTCCAGATAACACATTCTGAGGCAAGCATGTAGTTTTGACATTCACACTCCATGCACATTTCTTCAGCTTCCTCTAAGCTACTTGGGGTCATCATCATTTGACCTATATTTTCTGCTTCCCCTAATAGACTAGATATTGAGGCAAGTCTCAAATTCAGTGCCTCTCTCAACTGACTAAATTGTTTCTTCAAGTTTTCTCTTTGGTTCTGCAGTTGAGACAGTTGTGCATGCAGGTTTTCCACTTGTGCCCTTGTTGCACCCATATTGTCTTTTGACAAATCATACACTTTGGCCACCTTAGAGATTCATGACTCAATAGGGTCCATCTGAGCTTTGATCTGCTTTATGGAGTTTGGCCAATTTAGGCAGAATAGATATAAGGTTGTGGCCTTCTCGATACAAGCTTTAAATTTCTTCAAATTTTCTTTGAGTTTATTGTGTGCATTAGCACACTTATTGACCATCTCAACCATTCTTTGATCATTTATTCTTTTTGTTGCTTCTTACTCTACCTTTTGTTCTATATAGGAAGAATAATCTTTAAAAGAATCCATTAATAGTTTGATCTTTTGTTCAAGAGACAAAGAGGGGTCAATGATTACCTCTGGTAACCCTTTCTAAATTACCTTTACTACATCTTCTACTACATTAGATTTCTTCAAATTTTCTTATAAGAACTCTTTCCAAGCAGTTGCATGCAGTATATCTCCAAGCTACAATTTGTGAAGAGGGGAGATTCTTGCTAAGTCCATCTACCCTTCATGAGTTGGAATTTGTAGCAGTTGAGGAGTAATAACAGATTGGAATTGTATTTACAAGTTCAATAAGTCTTTGAAGGAATCAGTTTTTGATCCACTTAGACTTGTATCCTCAACGCTTCCCTTCATCTTTTTCTCTGAATTATCTCTAACTATTTGTTGTTCTCCTATTTTGCCCTCTTGCTTCCCTTCATCTTTTTCTCCTTTATTTCCTTCTTTCTTCTCTTGATTCTCCTTTTCCACAATATTTTTTGTATTCTTCAGAGGAAAATTATCATGCTTTGCACTAGTGTCTTCTGGAGGAGATATATTGCCAACATTCTGATCTTCTACAACTGGTGTTTTAGTAGTCTCCAAAGGAGAGGACATCTGTCTTGTATCAGTGTTTTGTTTTGTTTGAACCCCTGAGCTTTGTCCTGCAGTATCATCAGGAGGAGGTGTATTTGCTTCAGTGCTTTCTTCTCCTGTGCCTTCATTCTTCTCAAAATTGTTATCATACTAATCAATTTCCTCTGAAGAGGACAGACCAGATAAGTCTTCAATAATTTCTTTATTAGTCTTCAACTCCTTTAGAATTTCTACAGTTTTCTTCATAGTCTCCTTTTCTAATCTCTTTATTTCATCTATGTCCTTAGACATCAAGGTGTTCAGTCTCCTTTTTGTTCTAAATTCTTTGACTTGCCTTTGAACAAATTTAGTCTTTTCTTCAACAGAGATTGAAAGAAAAAATTTCTCAACTACCCTATTTCTCATTTCAGTATCATTTCTCATGTAGCTTCATCTCTCCTTTGAGTGAGAACTTTAGCCAGATTCTCAGGCAACTAATGACTAATCTCAATCAGGGCTACATTGAGGATTCCCATAGATTTAACAACTGCTTCCTCAATAGTGGATTTATCAATTGATGGTCTTTCATCATAGAGTTTAGCTATTTCTTTCAAGGCATCCTGATCTATGATTGCATTGACAATGGTTTCAAGTTGTAGGGGCTCATGATCAGATTTCTTTCTCTTCTTTGATTTTCCTTTAGCTTTCTTCTTTGAGGCCTCTTCTTCTTCAACTACTTCATTTTTCTTTTCTTCTTCCTTTCTGAAGTTTCAATTTCTTCTTCTTTTTCCTCTTCTTCTTCAATATCCTCAATGTTCACTAGATTTATCTTTCCTCTCCTTGTCTGACTCTTCTGTTTAGGCATCTTCTTCTCAGTAGTTTGCACAGGAATCTCAAGTCTACTCCTTTTAGTAATCAATTTTGATCCTGAGGAAATAGAGGAAGTGGATACAGATGATACTATTCTACTTGTTCTTCTTAGTAACTATGCAGTGGGAAGGGTTTGCGCTTTACTTTCAGGCCCTTCAAAGGACTTAAGTATTTTCTCTATATTGGACTTCAATTTCTCGGCCTTTGATCTTATCTTTTCTTCATTTTCCTCTACATCCCTTTTAACTGATTTATTCATGATTTCATCATATGTTTGAAACCTCTTATTAGAGGGATCTCTAGGCTTGTTGAGGAGCATGTCAACATATCCAATTAAGTCAAACTCTGAAAGCTCATAAGGTAGAGTTGTAATCTAGAAGGTCCTAGGCTCAACAGCCTCCATGTAATAGTTATATTTATCAACCATAAAAGTTATGTCCTTTTTGTATTTTTCCACCACCTTGGCTGGAATTATTTCTCTTGATTGCATCTCTTCCTGAAATATTTTGAAGAATCCCCAAAATGTAGTACTGTAGATTTTGTAATCCAAGAAGCTTCTCATGAAGTCTAAACTTTGATGTGCAACAGAGGTGTATGGACTTCATACCATACCTTTCATTGTAGGCAACTCTTTTAAGAAATAAAACATAACACATATGATAAGAGATCCATACCAAAATTTATATTTGGACTCCTTTGTTCTCTTTAAGTTGTCTATCAATTGTTGCCACAGAAGCTCACAAAGAACAAAGTCCTTTCCCTCTTTTACCATTTGATATGTTGTATAAATTGTAGTTGTTGTGGTTGAATTATCCCTATTAGTGTAGTAAATTTTGTATGCAATATTCATAGTTGCATATCAGACTCCCAAGTCCTCAATGTCATTTACTGTCAAGGTGCTTTTGTCAAATATGGCTTTGGTGAGTCTCATCACTTCTTTATTTTTAACAGATTTTAGGACAGGCACTGGTCCGAAGGAGCATAAACTAATTACTGCCTGTATAGCTTCCTTTATGATCATATGTAGTTTATCCATATAGAAGAAGTCCTCATGAATACAGATTAGGACTATTCTAACCCATCCTTCATCGTATCAGAAGTTCAAGAAACCCTTCCATATGTTGAGATTTTTGGTAGCAATATTTTCAAATTCTAGCTTCAATTTGAAATCATCTCCAAGCAAATGGTCATTCCTGAATTGCTCAAGCTTCAAATGGTCATACTCATCTAATGGTGAATGAATGTATATGCATACATCTTCAATGTGAATCACATTGGTAGGAACATGAGAAAAGGCCCCGTCCTTATTTGTTTCTATTGACTTAAAGGGATGCTTCTTAGATTTTGGCCTCGGCCTTTCAACTATATCCATCACAACCAGTGTTGCCATTGTAATATTTTCAAGAGCTAGGGTTTTAACCAGAGAAATTAAAAAAGTACCTAGATATGTTGTGATAGGGTTTGCTCAATTGCTTTGTTGAGTGCCTCCAGTTCTCCTTTAGCTCTTCAAATCTTTTGTCTTTGATCAAATGTGATAAAAAATGATCAGACATCGCCTATATAGCCATTTCACCAAAAAATTCTACTCAACATTAATTGCATCATCTATTTTAACCTAATTTGCCCTTTTAATATGCAGAACCTTATAAACCTTTAGCAATCCTCCACAAATTAGCCAATTGCTCCAGGAATTTGATCAAACCTCTTTATATCATCATCAGAATACGTTTCTACCATTATAACCAAAGTGCTGAGGACTTTAGAATCATTTTCATTCAAGGGTTTTTTAAGGAAACTTGCAGTTTTAACTCCCCCTAAATAAGTGTCTTAACTTCTTAGTTATCAAGGGATCCACCTAGACTAGGCAAAGGTCCAAAAACATCACATACTTCCTTTTTCTTCCATACTTTTTTTATTTCCATCCTTTGCTGAGTAATGTCAATTTTCTTTTGGAAAGTAGGCCTCACATTCTTTCCAGAGCCTTATTTGATTGTACTCATGACAGGAGCATTATGTTTGCTGACCATTTGCATTTCTTCTTGCCTTTGATCTGCAATTAGCTACTTTATGGCCAAACTTATTACAAGTATAACAATATCCATAAAAGGATTGAGCATTATCCCTATTATACCTTGGCATTTTACTTCTGCATTCATTATCTTTATGTCCCATCTTATTGCAGGAATAACACCTAATAGACTTTTGACTTATCTTACTTCTACATTCAACAGATTTATGACCAACTTTATTGCAAGTGTAACATCTTAGAGCATTTTGATTTATCTTTCTCCTACAATCAATAGCTTTGTGACCAAACTTATTGCAAGTAAAACAATTGCCATTGAAACCTTGAGAGTGCTTAATGTGAGCTAGTTGCCTTGTTGGTTGAGGAGTTTTGAAATTCTTCTTTACATTCTTCCTTTGTCTTCAGACAGGAGTTAATTCATACTCTTTTGTAATTATGTAGGCTTTCTTTTTAGGATCTTTAGTGTAGGTCTCTTCCTTCTTAGTTTCAAACTTTCCTCATGAATGAAAGTTATCATATAAATTTGCAGAGGCACTGATCATAGGACTCTTTCCCTTTTCAAAACCAAGACCTAGTTTTTCTTTTGTTGGATTTTTAAAGTTAATTATTTCATCTAGAATTTTAGTTCCCTCTTTTAGTTTTAGTCCTTTGTCAATCTACTCTTTTGCCTTTTCTAGTTCTTTCCTTAGAATGACAACTTCTTCCTCAAGTTTTGAACATTTATTTGATTCTGCATTGAGTTTGATGTTTAAGCAGTCTTTAATCCTCTTCTCTTCTTCAACCATGACTTTTATATTTGAGATCATATCTTTAGCCTCTTTGAGCTTTGTGTCACCCCCTTTGTCTTCTTCTAATAAAGTTTTCAACTTTCCAATTTCTTCTCTTGACTCTTTGGCCTTTGTATTAATTTGTCAATTGTCTCTTTTGCTAATTCAAGCATGTCTTCATATTCTACATTCAGTCCTCTGACTTCAACTAGTTCATTAAGGGCTGACTTGAGTTCTTCCTCAAGGTCTACTTCACTCCCATCAAGATCCCAACCTTTAGGTTCCATTGCTTCAAGATCTAGTTCCGGTGCAAAAATATCATTGTCCATAACTTCATATTCCATGTGTTCAAATGTAGGACTTGCCTTAGCTGTTAGGCTTTTCAAAGGCACTTAGCTCTAATACCAATTGTTGAACACAATGAGGTGCTGAGGTGGGAGGGTGAATCAGCACATTCTAAAACTTTAACCAATTATCAACAAATAAAGTTGAATAACATGTAGATTAGAAAGGAAACCATGTACCATGGGAATCAACACATGACACTAGTATTTTTATGTGGAAAACCCTAATATAGGGAAAAACCATAGTGAGTGTTAGCTCACAATATAATATGCTCACTGCAAAAATGTTACAACTTTCTTTTAGGGCTTCAACCCAAGGAAGCTACTACTCCCTGATTTACAACTTTGATTTAGGGCCACAACCCAAGGAAGCTTCTACTCTGTGAATACTCAGCTCACTACAATTGGATTTATAATGATTATACAGATACAAGGACTGCTATGGAGAACATATCTATTATATGCTAATTGTGCAGTCTTCTTTTCTTGCTCAATACATATCTTCAAACTAATTTTTTAGACTTCATATCTTATCCTCTACTCTGATATATATTGACCTTCTCCTTGTTGCCTCTTAAGTGAATTACATATTCTATAAATATTGTCCACAACACATTGAAACATTGATTAGGTCGGCATCATGATCAATATTGAATGAAACGTGTAACTTGTCATTGGTCAGCCTTAACACATGCAAAATGATGAGAAGACTTGTTGCAAACCTTAGGGATTTATGAAAAGGATCAAGGCACATCTTTCCATACTTTCTAGACTTGAGAAAATTAATCAAGAGCCTCTACATGTTTAGATACTTAATTCCAGTTGGCTCATACTGCATAGGATAGTTAAATGTTTGTCTTCATACAACTGGGGAGAAGCCAGAAACTCTATGCAGACCAAGAATTCATTCATACATGAACACAACAACATCTATACACCTTGCTAAAGAAGTATCGTATCAAACTATGCATCTGCAAGATAAGAAACATGACTATCTATAGAAAACAGAGTCTTCAGACCTCATGTGATGCTTCACATCTTAAGATATGATGTTACGGTGAAGTGCAAGACTTAAAACCTTTTGTAAATGAACTTAGACATCAATATATGATATTTATCAGATCTACAACGCCTTTATTTGATGTTTCTAGAGGTATTCAAAAGATGACTTGGATAACCAGGGTTCCGGAGGACAGTTATACTTAAAACTTTGCTTGCAAACATGATAACTTGATGCAGTACCAGAAAATAAAAATTGTCTACATGTAGATCATACCTGATATACCTTGGACCATATAATACATCCACATATGCTCTATTAATAGATCTATACATGTTTCAACTTTTGTAGAACTCAAATTGTGTATTCAGGCTCCAGAACAGATTGTATTGCCTCTATCACTTAAGTACTATCTTTGTAGATCACCATATCACTTGAAAATTCATCATAACATGTCTCATACATTTCTTAGTCATTCCTCAAAACCACATGACAAACAAATTTCTTCCAGAAGAATGTAGAGCATTCCATTATCTCCCCATTACTACTTTGCTTTATCTAGATGATGGTTGATACACTGTCCCTTGTAACTTTTCATGTTGAAGATGCGAGGAGCTAAAAATTGGATATTTCATGTCAATACATACAAGAAGCTATCTTTAGAACCGTAAGATCAAATATTTCTTTGTAGAGAAGTGCGGACCAATTCAAGTTGGCTCTGCCTTACGATGTGCATTGTGAATGCCTTAGTTTTTTGCTTCTTACCAATAAGTACGACACTCCAAACTGATGAGATATGTATGTGTGGATACAAGGAATATGCAAAGACATAAGTGTTTACCTCCGCACCATGCTCAAACCCAAAACTAATCATCTCCCCATAATTAGACTATTTCCTCTTCCCTCGAACTGGTTTGCCTTGACCATACTATCTCTTTCATAGTACAATCCTATCTATACATTGAACCATCTACTATGTTGACATTAATGTATACTATGTTGAAATCAATGACAACACATATTGCCAACACTTTGAAGATTCCTTAGAATATTCCCAGATTCGTCGAAATATTCCTTGTATGATGCCAAAAAGATGACGTCAATGGGCAATTTGATGACATTAGCACAGGGTACATGGATGATGACATCAGTGCCAAAAAGCTGATGTCAGCAAGGTATAGTCACCAGAATATTCTTTCAATCAACAAAATATTCTGTATGATTTCTAGAAAACTATGTCACCCTGACAAAAAATGATGTCAGTAAATGCAAACAAAATTTGTTAGTATATGTTGAAAATCCACCAAAATATTCCTATACTGCTAAGAATTTTCACCAAATCATCTTCAAAATCTGAAAATCACAATTCAAAAGTTTGAAACCACTTTTTTTCATGGGGGTTGTTTTAGGCAATCTGTGGGCAATTTTACCACTCTGAGTTGTTTGATGCATTGGTGGCAGTTAGATGATTGTTGCCGGATGTGAGGTCACCACTGGTGTTCTGACTATTAAATGTTGGGTGGTGATTGTAAATCATTGCGTGGGTTTGGTGGTGGCTTTAAAAGAACCATTTAGTTGTATAAATAGTCAACAAGGGTTTTGAAATTTGTTGACGCTGGTCATTGGAATTGCTCGTCAGGTAATGCAAAATAAGGTCGCTGGTGGCAAGTGGTGCTAGAAAATTTTTAACCACTATAGGGAGGAGTTAATGCTTCCTGTGAGGGATAGAGGGGTCTACTACCCACATGGTGTTTTCTAAATGTATGGAAGGTGCCCCACAGATACTACACTGGCCTACACAGGGTACAACAATATCCTGTGATTTGACTTGCAATTTTTTTTTTGAAAACCTATAGACACAGATTTTATCCTGCGAACTTTATTTTTATATGCAAGTCAAAGAATTTGATGATTCTAGCAACCATACAATGCTCGCACCAACAAGATTCCCCCTACACCAGCAGAATATTTCACAAGATTCTTTGCGAGATTATGTACGGTTGAGGGGCAAAATTTTTTTGCCTTTTGCTACAACTTTGTCCAATTTTGATGAATTGACAGTCGATCTTGGGGTTTTGACACCTTTTGGATGTAATGGCAGGGTCAGATTTGGCCCAAAATGCTCTAAAAATTAGGTACCTGTTGAATTTGGCATGCACCTTCCAACTTCAAACCCTCATTGATTTGGCCTCTGATGTCTGATCTGGATGAAACAAAAGACAATCTTGACTATCTAGAAACTCCTAAACACAATGGTGTTCTCATATTTGTAGCAACACACTTCAAAATGAACCTATAATACAAGGCTACAAATAGGAAGCCCTCACAAATCTGGTATTTCCATCAAGTCTTTTTTATTCTCCAGGTCATCATTCGATGTAAGAGAAGAGCATACTCAACTATCAAGATCCACCATGAATTGCACTCAAGATCTCTCAAAAAATGACTAACACAAAGTGATTCTTTCTAGAGCTTTGATACCATGTTAGAGTTGGCTATTATTGGAGCCACCCAAGATCTATGACTTCATGAAAGCACAAGAGAGATCAAATGAGAGAATAATTCTATTCTATCAATGAATGCAAAATATTGTTATTAGATTGAACTACAATGTACATGATATGCCTTGCTTATAAAGACAAGGATGAGAGACAAGATGTTGTAGTCACGTGACAAGTGTCATAATCCTATGACATGTGACAACTATAGGATAAGATGACAACTATCAACAATTATCAACAACTAGACACAACTAGAAACATCTAGTAGACTCACTAAGTCAACTTAAAATGTGAATTATGTGTGATGTGTGAATATTATTTAACTAATAAATAGTTAAATAATATGAATTATTCACACAAGGGTAAACTGGATAGGTAATAACCTTGTCCACACCAACATAAATTGGATCTATGGGAATGAAAGGAGGCTAAGAAATCTAATTTTTTGGGGTAGTAGGGAAAGTATTGGACTACACGCTAGACTAGCAGCCTAATACAATTTTCAATTTCTTTTTTTTCTGCAACACATAGACTCTATGAACTGATTTCTTTAATCAATTTCATATTTCTACCTGGCAAGTTAATTTTTACATTACATGGGTGCATATAAGTTTAGTCTTATATATAATGCAAAGCCAAGACTAGAACATGCATTGTTAGAATGGCCATAGGTATTTGATTCAATGTAGTTTCTAGTATTTGAAGCATAGGACTTAGATGCATATGAAGGAGCATCCCTAGAGTCTTCAAATTCATACCTAGAATCCATGACTAAAACATTCTACAATGTAGGGAAAATAATAGAGGTATTACAAATTATGTTCCTTCACCATGATAGTGTTGCAAGTATGTGCTAATTGGTGTTGTCATTGATGTCAACAATCTTGTGTTGTCATTGGTGTCAACTGTGTCTTCTGATGAGGTTGTTGTTGTTTGATTTAGTTGCTTTCCTAAAGGTGGTTTGGTTTCTTTGTAGAGGTGCTTAAGATGTTGAGGATATGCTTCCATTGTTGGGTTTCCAAGTTCTTTTGAGAAAATTTGATTAATTATGGAAACAGTGTGTTGAAGAAATCTTCTGGCTTACAAAGTACTGTTTGAGTTTTTTCTCCGCATTTCTTTTGTGTTGGAAATCTAAGTGTACAGTTTGGATATGATGTTTAGAAGTGTTTGAAGATGCCAAATCCATAATTTGGTGTTCCAGATCGTTGTGTAGTGAAAATTAGGTTCACCAGTTTGAGAACAGTGTTTGACAGTTGTTATCCACAAGAGATACCTACAAGGCTCAAGAGAGAAGTGTGTTAGAGCTCAGGATTCCAAAAACTCTTACATGCCTAGCTAGTAGATATACAACATATTTCTTATTGGGCATCAAATCAAATAAATAAGGTATCTCAGATCAGATATACAATATCATGAAAATTAGAAAAGAGAAAGATCATTCAGTCATCATGAGAAGCTATGGGCTTCTTAGTTTTCCTAACATTTTGTTGAATGTGTAGGTACAGGTATAATCATATCATTCAGATTAGCAAAATATCATGTACTTAATCAATAGAAGAAGGGATTCATAAGGTAGATATTGCCCATCAATGACTGTCAAGTCAAAGGTGCAATGAAGGCAAGCCCTCACTTTGAGAGGATAATCACAAATGAGCAATGAGTTCCCTTTTAAAAGCATAACAATCTATAGAAGCAATTGTAAAGGTGCATTCATCACTCATTAAGGAGTAAAATCCACCATCATAATATCATCTATATCACTATCATGCTAAAGTGCAACTCATACATGATATCACTGTCATATCATAATCAAAGATGTTGTCATATCATATTTAAGGTTGTCACCATCATAAATGTTATTCCAGTTCAATCAAAGATGACACAGTCCAGTGCCAAAGTGAAGACAAAAAAGAAAAAAAAGATCAACATGTAGCAAAGGTACAGTACATTGTAATAAGCCAAGGTCACTAGAACAATGGTTATAATACAGTCATAATGGAAAATTACAGTAGTATACTATCATAGGACAGTCATAATGTCATATTATTGTATTAGCTATGTCACCTTCATTAGGTAATCACTCACAAGAGGCTAGAAGCATTGTTGATCAGACAAAGTTTGTTGGACTAATATGGTGTATGGAAAATGGACCACATCAAGTTGCATTTATGAAATGAATTAATTATGTCTCATCAACCTAGAGTCATAGACATTTGCAGTTGTGGTTGATATTTTACTACTCACTCAAGAGCTATCTATGCCTTCTCTAGTTGCTGATTTCAATTCACTTTTGATGATATGGAGGTTGCAGAAAATAGATGTTGGAGTTGTGGATTAGTTCAAGAATCCAATAAAGCTCTTCTTGAGCATTTGCATGCATCCAACCACTCTAGTATTATGTTAGATTCATATGACAACATAGATGGTTGAGCCACCTGGTAGGATAATAGATATCTCTCCCCCTCCCTACAAGATGATCCCCTATTGTACAACTTTGAAGATGAAGGAGAAGATATCATGGAAGGCATTAATAGCACTGATACGGTTGACAAAGAGGAACTAATCAGAGAACTAGGAGGTGATGACTTGATAGACATGAAAGATTTGGTTGAGAGTTCGAGTGATCAGATTTAGCTCCAAATAACTTACATACTATTGAATCAACTAATGGATCTAAAGGTATACAGGGAAATGATAGACCTAATGACAGAAAAGCTTATGGTCTTAATATAGACACTAATCATTGCAATGGAAAGGTCACATTAGAGCATAATTCTAAATCATTTACTATTTGAAAGACAAAGGAAAATAAGTCAAAGGTTATTTTTGCATATGTGGCGAAGAAGGAGATTATGAATATCGATGAGAATTACTTTGGTGTTTACAGTCACTTTGGAATACAAAGGGAAATGCTTAGTGATCAGGTCTGGATGGATGCATATAGGGGAGCAGTTTTAAACAATCCATCTATTTTCAATCAAGCCATGGTTATGAATGTTGGATGTGGAACTGGGATTCTAAGTTTGTTTGAAGCTCAGATAGGAGCTCCAAAAGTAATTGCCATTGGGGCAAGTGAAAAGATGGCATATGTGGCTCACCAAATTGTAAAAGCAAATAACATGCTCAAGGAAGAGCATGAGAGTGGTAAACATGATATTTTGTCTGGAGGTATTACCTATGGTAGTATTTGATAAGAAGGATGCAGAGTTAACTGGAATTGATGACGAGGGTATACTAAATGGAAAGAGTGATGAATTTTCTCTATCACCTGAGGAAACTAAGATGGATGTGGCTAGCTTAGTGAGGGATAGTGAGCATGGTCGATATCAGCATGATACTCAAAGAGATGGATTTAATGCAGATGCTTCAGAGGTCCAAACTGATGAAATACAAAAGGTGACTTTCCACAAGCAAAAGATGAAATCTAGAACATTTGCTAATAGTTTTAATCACAGGAAACATCACTGCCTTTGTTCAAAGTTTATTGCTCATGTTTTCATCAAAAGAAATAACAGATAAAGAAAGATTTTTCACCATTTCTCATGGAGAACACAGCAGCAGAAAGAGAAAAAAACACTTACTAGAGAGTGCAATTGATACAGAGAACTTCGACCAAAGCCCCTCAAACCCTCAATGGCGGCACAATGAAGCATCACAATCAAAGATGAAATGTGAAAATGAGGGCTTTAGGGTTTGTGATATTTTGTCAATGCCCTAGCAAAGCCCAACTTCATGAAGGTTTTTTTGCCTTTTGATTAAAATAAAATCATTGCAAGCAAAAAATAGTGCCCATGGTCAACACTTTTAAGTGTTAAGGACCTAATGAGATATGATGCAGTCCGTGGGAGGTATAAGGAAGTAATGCTTTTGACCTTTCTAATATAATGAAATATTGAAAACAAGGTGAGATAGCAGCATTCGAGGGTCTTTTGATTTGACCTAGAGATCTTGCATCATTGGAGCAGTTGTGAAAGCACCTTTTATTAGTCAAAAAGTGAAAGATAAATCATGACTAGGATTTGATAATGAAGGGATCATGAGAGGTTTATTTTTTGACTTTGTTGGCTTAGGCCAACCTGAGTATGGATATTGGCTTCTTATGAGTCAGAGGGCAAAATAGGAGATTATTTTTGCATGAGCAAGGGGAAGGGTTATTTTTTGCCTTTAAGGTTTATGATTTTTATGTAACCCACTTCATATGTTTGTACAATCAATATGTAAAATAGAGTAACTTAATAACTATTAAATGCAATAAATTATAAATTGCTTTAATATTTGTTATGTAATAAACATAAGGAGTATATCATGCAAATCATGCATTACATAGCAATTATTAAATCAATCACATCAATTGCATTTAATAATTGCTAAATTAGTTCAATTTTGCCTCTCAATCATGCAAAAATAGGAAGGAGAGTTAAACTGAAGTACAAGCTCATGCAAAGGAGTTTGTGGAGTTGAGTTAGATTAGTGAACTTGAGAGGGTTTTGTTAACTTGGGGTCAAACTAGAGTGCTTTTTTAGTTGGACTGGTTGAGAGGGGCAGTTTGGAGCTATTTTAGCTCATTTTGGAGTAGTTATAGGCCTTCTTTTTATGGCTTTTTAGTTTTGCTCATGAATCACTTTTGGGGAAGATTTTTTGAGTGCAGTTGACTGCAGTTGACCTTGGAGGGTCCTTGGAGACAGATTTGATGTATTAGAGGAAAAAAGACTTAGGTTTTTTCCTCAGTTCTTGTTTTTCACCTCTCTTATGCATTACAAAAAGAATGACAGTTTGTAACTTAGATTTTTCATAGTTATTGATATTCAATAGTAGTTTACAGGTTATTATTATCATTATTTGCAGAAATTCCTTCTTAATTTTCTAGAAAATCAAGTGTTTGCCTTCTTATTTTTAGGTGTCTTGTTCTTAGGAGTGATTTTGATGAAGGTTTAATGTGTTCTCATTCATAGTTTCATGTACACAAAATGCACCCTTATCACAGGTCATAGGCTGTGTTACTAGCTTATCTCATCTCCAAGGTTGTGAAAATACTATTTTCCTTCAGAAAGGATAGATTTATCAAACCTTCTTATGAATTACTGATGTGGTCAAGTTGCTCAAACTAAGTTGTGTGGACAAATTTTCAAGAATTAGTTGT
This sequence comes from Cunninghamia lanceolata, assembly GCA_027924645.1. Taxonomy (NCBI): domain Eukaryota; kingdom Viridiplantae; phylum Streptophyta; class Pinopsida; order Cupressales; family Cupressaceae; genus Cunninghamia; species Cunninghamia lanceolata. Next base: position 2,180,625 of record BSBN01000091.1, on the reverse strand, counting down.
GAATTAGATTGCATGCCAAGTTGTACATTTGTGCATCACCCCCCTTTAGGATAGATTTTTAGTGTAGTTTTCAATTTATTATATTTTCTTTTGTCTCTTTCCTTCATCAATTTTCAGATCCAAAGAGGCATTTAAAGGGAGCCAGCTCTTTCAGAGATTCATTCACAAAACAGACAAACCCACAATCTGAGAGTGTTCCCATGTTGTACGGGATTACCAAGCTTGTAAAGGCTTAGCATTCAGGGCACAATCCTTCATGACAACAACAATGTTTGCAGTGTGTTTGAGAGAAAGTGTGTTGCTCCTCGTTTCTCCTCAGAGTGATTTTAGGTTCTACGGTTCTGGATGTGTGCTTATAAGATCCTTATCTATCTTCATTCTAGAAGGTTTGTGTTTTGATGCTCTGGAAAGTGATTTCTTGTGTAGCAGAGTTTGACAGTGTTGATTGTAAGCAGAATGAGAACATCCTTCAGGTGAAAGTTGTTGCAGTTGGATTTGTTGGTTTCCATGTGACTTAAATATGTTCATGGGTGTTTCTATATTGTGTTAAAGCTTTGTGTAAGGTCTGTGAGGTGTGTTTATCTTTAAGGAAGCATGTGATTAAATGTTCATGGTGTTAACACAAGTTTGGCCAACTTGGTTGTTTGCAGTAATTCTGAATATGCTTGGGTGATTGTGAAAACGTAATGAAGCATGTAAGAGTGGATTCATGTCTATTCTAAGGTGTGGTATGGTCTGCATTCATTCCTTTCCTCTGTGGGAATGTTTAGGTCCAGACCTAATTTGAATTTTATGAGTAGCAAGATGTGTTGCCAACCTTGGAGATTGATTTCAAGGTTGATGGTGGTATAAATAAGTGTCAAGAGTTCATATGTATGGGTGAGCATGGGGGATATGATGTTTTGATGTGAATTTGATTAAGGAAGCAAGATCTTTCATGTGTTAGGCTACTGGATGCAGTGAGTAGAAGGTGTCTACTATTTTTCAGTGATGTTGCGAAGGTATTGTTTGTTTTGTGATGGATATTAAGCTTCATTAGAACTGAACTTCATGCATAGGTTAGATGTAATTATATCAGTTCAAATCTTGGCAATGAGCCACTCTTCTCTTCTATCTTTCTCTTTTAGTGGGCAGTGAGTCCACTTGGACAGTGAGTCCCCTACAGTGAGCATTCTCTCTTTGGCAGTGAGCCTTTTGTAATTTGGTAGTGTTACTACATTATATTGTGAGCTAATCCTCACCATGGTTTTTCCCTTTTAGGGTATTCCACATAAAAATATGGTGTTCTCTTATGTGTGGTGTTGTTATAATTCAGTTTATGTTATTTTCTTTTCATGCTTAATCATCATAATATGTTTAAAGGATTAATGTGGATCTGAATGTTTATGAGGGTTTTAAATTTAAAGATACAATTGATTCACCCCCTCTCAATTGTCTTGTGCATTCAACAATTGGTATCAGAGCAAGGTTCTTTTGAAGAGAGCTTAACAACTTGAGGTAGATCTGGGATGGCACACAAGGATGATACTATTACAAATGACTCTAAAGGATATGTGGAAGAAAAATGCTCTGAAGGTAAGTCTTGATAATGAAGATACTCTTCATATCAGACAAGAAAAGAACTATTGGGTTATTGATAGTAGTTGCTCAAATCATATGACCGGTGATAAAAGCAAGTTTGTTAAATTTGAGAAACATGATGGAGGACTAGTCATTTTTGGTGATGATTGTACTACTGAGATATGTGGAAGAGGCTTAATCAGTCTTAATGGAAAGCATATTATTGATGGTGTTCTTTATGTCAAAGGCTTAAATCAAAATCTCTTGAGTGTTGAACAATTATGTAGGAAAGGATACAATCTTATGTTTGTGATGGCTTTGAGATCAAAAAGAAATCTAGAACTATAATAGCTGCTGGAAAAAGGACAGATGGAAATATTTATCATCTCAAACAAGGTGATGGATATTGTTTTATGACTCAAATAAATGAAATTTGGCTATAGCATAGAAGAATGTGTCACATTAATTTTGATAGTCTAGTGAAGATAAGTTTAGTTCAAGCTGTGAGAGACCTACCAAAGATCATCAGACCTACTAATGTTGTCTGTAAAGAATGTCAGGTTGGAAAGCAAGTGAGGAGAAGTTTTGAATTCAAAGATTGATTTTCTACTAGACTGTTGGAATTGGTGCATATAGATCTTTATGGTCCTACCAAGGTAAGGATTTTTCAAGGTGACTGGTATTTCATGATGCTAACTGATGATTATTCTAGAATGACATGGGTTATTTTTCTTAAAGAAAAATTACAAGCCCTAGATAAGTTCAAGACATTTAAAACTATGGTTGAGAATTAAATAGACAAGAAAATCAAATACTCGAGCTCTGATAAAGATGGAAAACTTCAATTGAGTTTAACATCTTTTGTGAGGATCATGTGATAAAGAGGCAATTATCTACTCCTAGGATTTCTTAGCAGAATGGAGTGGTTGAAAAGAAGAACAAAACCATTCAAGAAGCCACAAGGACTATGTTAAAAGAAGCAAACATACCGGAAGTCTACTAGAGGGAAGCAATTTAGACTATTGTTTACATACAGAACATAGTACAAGTAAGAGCAAATGATACAAAGACTCCCTATGAGCTATGGTATGGAAGGATTCCTAGTGTTAAATATTTCAAAGTTTTTGGAAGCAAATGTTATATCAGAAGAAATGAAGATCTAAGAAAATTTGATGTAAGGCATGATGAAGGTATTTTTCTTGGGTACTCTAACAAAAGAAAAGCTTACCAATACTATAACAAAAGGCTAAGAAAGATTGTTGAGAGTATGAATGTCAAGGTTGATGAAGACATACTAAAGATTTCTAAAGTTAATAGATATGTATCAGATTTAGATGAGTCCTCTTGTAGAGAAGAAGAAAATGTTGTTGAAAGGATAGTACAAACTAAAGAAAAGGAAGTGTAGGTTGAAGAACAAGAAGCTCTAGAAAGAATCCCTGAAAATCCCAAGTATGTGCAGAGGCATCACATTGAAGACTAGATCATTGGTGATAAGAGCAAAGATGTATTGACAAGAAGGAAAGCTGCTGAAGAATAGGTAAATCTATTATTAATTTCTAAAGTAGAACCTAAAACAGTGGTTGAGGCATGCAAGGATGAGCATTGGATTAAGGCAATAGAAGAAGAAATTCCTGCTATTGAGTTTTTAGAAGATGAATGCATGTTTGCTAATAGTAAAGAACTCGGTATTACTCTTGAAGACCTAGAGAGGGCTAAAGAAGAAATCATAGATTTAAAGGAAAATGTCAAAGAAGCAAATGAATGTATCAGAAATTTGAGAGAGCAAGTCAAGAAGTTCAAAGAAAGGCATAAAGAAGTCAGTAAACAATTGAGGTTAGCAAATGAATCCATGGTTGGTCTGAAAGTGCAACTTGAAGAAAAAGCAAGAAATGAGGAATGTTTGAACTCAATGGTGAAAGGCAAATCTAAAGAATGTACAAGGCTTGAACAAGAAGTTGTGAAACTAAAATCAGACCTGGAAAAGGCAAATAGTTATGAAGAAAAATTCAAGTTAAGTTTTGCAAGGTTTGTTGATATGATTGCAAGTCAGAAAGATCCAAATGATAAAGAAGGACCAGGGTTTGAAAAAGGTGAAAATTCAAAGTCAATACAAGCATCAAAAGCTGAAGACAAGAAGATTAATGGCAAGGAGGTCTGGAATCAAAAGAAAAGAGTTAGAAGACCACTGTTCAGACAACCTAATGCTTAGAGGTACCCATCTTTCAATGGTTATTATTATTTTTGCCATAAATTTGGACATAAGGCTACACAATGTAGTAGTAGAATGAATCAAATTGTTCCATCCTTCTCTGGTCAATGTTTCACATGCAATAAAGTTGGTCATAAAGCTAATGAGTGAAAAAATCAAAGAATGAATGACTATAACAATGACATAATGATTCAATCCTTTAATGGAAACTGTTATATATGCAATAGATTTGGGCACAAAGTTAATCAATGCAGACCCATAATGAATGAAAGGAACAATGGTCAGAGGAATGTTGTGTGCTACAATTGCAGTAAGACTAGACACAATTCAAAGCTCTACAGAAGTAGAAGCACGAAGAAGAATATTCCTATAGAGAAGAACAAACCAATACAAATAATTAATTTGGTAGAGACTAAGAAGGAGATGAGTAAGATTTGGATTAAGAAGGATGTAACAGAGGCTAAGAATGTATTAGTACCAGCTTCTAGTGCAGATGTTTCCTACAAAAACTATGTTGGAGGCTACCTCTTAGGGGGAGCAGGTAGAGGTGTTGTTGATTGCTACAGTCAGGGGTGTATTCAGAGTAGTAGAGAATAGTGCAAGTATGTGTAGCATCATAAAATATGGAGTTGTGTCACCCTTTTCCATCGATGTCAAAGGGGGAGAGAGTTCATGTGATAAACAAAGTGGGAGAGAGAGAGCATTCAGAGGGAAAGTAAGATGTGTAAAAGAAAGGGGGAGTGTAAGAAAGTAAAGAAGATTGGTGCAAATTGATGTAGAGTTGTGTCTTGATAGTTTTTCACATCATGTGTTGCCATCAATGACAAAGGGGGATATTGTTGCAAGTATGTGCTAATCGGTGTTGTCATTGATGTCAACAAGCTTATGTTGTCATTGGTGTCAACTATGTCTTCTGATGAGGTTATTTTTGTTTGATTCGGTTGCTTTGCTAAAGGTGGTTTGGTTTCTTTGTAGAGGTCTTGAAGATGTTAAGGATATCCTTCTGTTGTTGGTTTGCCAAGTGCTTTTGAGAAAATCTGATTAATTATGGAAACAGTGTGTTAAAAAAGTCTTCTGGCTTACAAAGTACCGTTCAAGTTTTTTCTCTGCATTTCTTTTGTGTTGGAGATCTAAGTGTGTGGTTTGGATATGTTGTTTAGAAGTGTTTGAAGATGCAAATCCAGAATTTGGTACTTCGGATCATTGTGCAGTGAAAATTGTGTTCACCAATTTGAGAACAGTGTTTGTATTGTGTCTGAGAGAAAGTGTTTTGCTCCACATTTCTCCACAGAGTGGTTTTAGGTGTTGCAGTTCTGGATGTATGCTTATAAGGTCCTCATCTATCTTCATTCTAGAAGGTTTGTGGTTTGATGCTTTGGAAAGTGATTCTTGTGTAGTAGAGTTTGACAGTGTTGATTGTAAGCAAAATGAGAACCTCCTTCAGGTGAAAGTTGTTGTGGTTAGATTTGTTGGTTTTTAGGTAACTTAAAGATATTCATGGGTGGTCCTCAAGGTGTGTTTATCTTTGAGGAAGCATGTGATTAAATGTTCATGGTGTTAACACAAGTTTGGGTGACTTGGTTGTTTGCACTAATTCTGGTTATGCTTTGGTGATTGTGAAAGCATGACGAAGTGTGTAAGAGTGAATTTAGGTATGTACTAAGGTGTGGTGTGGTCTACATTCATTCCTTTCCTCTACGGGAATGCTTAGTTCTAGACCTAATTGAGTTTTATGAGCTAAGATGTGTTGCTGACCTTAGAGATTGATTTCAAGGTTGATGGTGGTATAAATAAGTTTCAAGAGTTCATGTGTGTGGGTGAGGATGGGGGATATGATGTTTTGATGTGAATTTGATTAAGGTAGCAAGATCTTTCATGTGTTAGGCTACTGGATGCAGTGAGCATAAGGTGTCTACTATTTTTCGATGATGTTGTGAAGGTGTTGTTTGTTTTGTGATGGATATTGAGCTTCATTGGAACTGAACTTCATGCATAGGTTAGATGCAATTATATCAATTCAAATCCTAGCAATGATCTACTCTTCTCTTCTATCTTTCTCTTTCAGTGGGCAGTGAGTCAACTTGGACAATGAGTCCCCTGCAGTGAGCATTCTCTCTTTGGTAGTGAGCCTTTTTTAATTCAATATTGCTACTACATTATATTGTGAGCTAATCCTCACCATGGTTTTTCCCTTTTAGGCTTTTCCACATAAAATTATGGTGTTCTCTTGTGTGTAGTGTTGTTATGATTTAGTTTCTATTATTTTCTTTTTGAATGCTTAATCATCATAACATGTTTAAAGGATTAATGTGGATCTGAATGTTTGTGAGGGTTTGAAATTTAAAGATACAACTGATTCGCACACCCCCCTCTCAGTTGTCTTGTGCACTCAACAGATAGGAACCCAATATCAAAGGTAGAAATAAAAAAATATGTACCTTTAAATACCAATTATTCCATATTGAGATGGGGCATTCAAATCACCAACAACAAACATAGTAACAACAACAAACAAACTTTCTTTATTCTTTGACAATAGAGTTGCCACCTCTTCCAAAAAGAGGAACTCCTTGAATTTTGATTGATCTTCAAGGCCACAAATAGGTTTGGGTTTAGCTCACCAACAGTGTTTCAATTTTATTTCAACTCAATAATACATCTTCCCTAGTAATGGTGTCATATTGTGGGTTCTAAAAATTGTAGGTCTAAAATCCTGGAGTATTTCTCCTCCTCCTTCCAATCTAGGGTTGTTGTTAAGAAGGTGAGAAAGAGGCTCATTCATAGATTGAGAATAGTTTAGACCAACTAATGAGAGTGGGTATGCTCTCCTACACTTTGGGTTCAGCTAGACCCAAGAGTGATATTCCTAGAGGCATGAAATGGAACACAATAACCACTCATAGCCATACCCAATGTACATTTGACCCCCATAACTATCACTAGGCCAAGACAATTAGCTACATAAAACCTTTAATAAAGTTGATTGCCACATCTTGGACATGTACCCAAAGATGATAACATTTATTATCCACAAAATGAATCCACTTAACTTTACATACACAAGTTACAAGACGAAGAGATGCATGAACATAATTCACAAATGATTTAAACTATTTTAGATTTCTTTATACTTATCCCTAGTTATAACATAGAATCATGAACATCATATGAAACCATAAACTACTTATGTACTACTCCTATAGCTACCCAGAACAAATTAGGAATGATTGAAAGGAAATGTTGGCCCTTCACCAAACTTGACCGGTGCCTATTCCATTGGGAAACTGGGTCATGAACAACAAAGAGGGAGAAGATGCATCCAATACGCATCAACATAAATAGATGTCCATTCACATACATATCAAAGATTATATTTTATGCAGGGGACATACTTAGTGATCCAAACAGAACTAAAACAACTCATATGAAACAAAGAGAATACCAAAACAAAAGCTTTTCATTGCATTAAAATGTTGTCATACATTTATCCTCTTTCAGTTATAATCACACTAGCAAATGTAGTGAGAGAAAATATACATTGCGACTGTACACTCCCTTGAGTAGTTACAAAAAGCCATGGAGACATGCCACTGTGTAAAATATGCATTGAGGACCCTTCCTATTTGGTATTAGATACATTCTTCTATTTGCATCCTGTTGATGTTTAATTTTGCAAGAAATCACCAACAATGGGAAATTCCAAGAATGTGGGACATGACACTTGAAATAACCTCCAAATTTTAAAGAAGCTGATTCTTCTCTAGATGTTTTGAGGTAAAGGGAAGATAAAACAAGATTATAAAGAAATGCCTAAAATTGCTAAGGGATGCACCATAATCATATCTAAATCCTTCAACATAGTGATCCAATCTAACAGAGTCTAATGGTACCATTAAAGAGCATACAACATGATTAATAATTCTAGTATATTATATTAGATTAACCAAAGGCTCAAAACATAAAGTTTAGAAACAAGAATAAGAAACAAATCACAGTTGCATAGAACACCACTCTCTCTTCATTATTTGATAGGAGAACAAAGTATAGAGGAAACAATTTGCACAAAATACAACATTCAATCCCTCAGGAGAGGCACCTATTAAGGCAAGAAAATATTTCTATTCTAGCTGCTAAAAAACTCTCTGATCATCTGGTTCTCTCCCCATATATCTCTGCTGATGATATTTGAAGGACAACATTCCTTTGAAGATCCTCTGAAACTAACCAATTCTTCTAACTCCAAATCCTGTAAATCCTGACTCTGATAATTGATTGCCCCAGCTAACTAACTCTTCTATTTCAATCCTCATGCTGCTGGTAAATTTCAACCTGCTTCTTGAGAGTAAAATTCCTGCTCATTTTTACTTGTTGTAGCTTTATTTTGCATGAGAAACCAAATAAAATGATGCTTTATTTTCTTTAAGAGACTACATATTTCTTTTGATAAATTTTCCTTATTTAAGTGAAACTTATCAAACCTTGAGTCCCCGTAAGATTTAAGCTCATATGATTCTTAAGTAAAGCATTTAGCTTTATTTAACTTGAGGGTCCCACAATATGACTCTTTATTAAAAGACTATTATCACTTATTTAAATCTTATTACAAACCTATTGTGAGCCTTTAAAACCTAAATAAGATTCTTTATATTTAATAAAGCTCTTAGCTTTATTTGGAGGGGCTCACCATTTTTATAAGATTCAATTTTAATTCACCATGACTCACGCTTAAATTTAATACCTTAAAAGATTATAAAATGAAACTTAAGTGAAAACATATGGTAGGCTCAAAGTAAAGAAAAGAGTCTTTTGCTGCTGCCACATAGAGAACTAGCACATCATTTCTCTCTGACTTCCTTTGTTTTCCTTCTCCTATTGTGGGCCATTGGCTTCCCAAGCCATGTGGCACCCTCTCCTGTTCTCTCTATTAGTTCCTCTGATTTGCGCAAGATGTTAGATTATTTCCAATCAATGGTGGTTGTGTCTCATCATTTGCATCTTATTTTGGTGGCTCTATCCTTCGCTGAGTGTCAACTTTGTGATGGTAGTGCCATATGCAAGAGGCCATGCCATCATTTTATAATGCTTCACTTCTTGTTCTTGGTGTGTTCCCCTTGACCAGGCTGAGCCTCTATCTTTTGATGAGCTTTTACTTTTCTTATATGATGCTTGCATTCTTCTTTAAATGTCGAGATTTACCTTTGATAGGCCACCATTTCAAAAGGCCATGCCTTCTCCATGAGTTGCAACTAACTTTAGACTGGTGTACCATTTTCTCTATTGGTTGTGCCATTATATATAGTCCACGCCTATACTTTCCTAGTAACGCCATTTCAAATGTTGATGTCTCCTATTTGGAACTGTACCATAATCTTTGTTACCTAGTGTGCCTTATTTATATGAAGGATGCCTCCACTTTGAATGCACCTTCCTTGTTTGAATGGAAGCATTGAGGACTCTAAACTAGCGCCATCCTTGTTACCTTTAGAACAATGCCTCTATAGATATGCTACGTTTATGATACTCTTGTTGAACAATCATTAGGCTAGCACTATATTATAGAGCCCTTCATTATATGACGAGAGGCTTACCTCATTCTATGCTTTGAAACCAAGCTCCACTGCTTCCATACCATGCCTTATTTTAAGTAAGTGTCACACTTTAATAACTAATGTTGTGCCTTATTTTAAAACTAGCACTTGTTTATATATGCCTTTTCATTCATCGAATGCTAGCACTTTGGTCTACTGATTTCAAGAGGGGCTGATTTGAAGAGGGGCGGCATTACCTTTTTCTAGAGCCCACACATTCATGAATATGGATGGTGCTATCTGAATACGATGCTCTTTGTTATGAACTTGTGCCATTGGAATAAGATGCACTTAAATACTTTGTACATCCCTTTTGATAGTGGTGCCACCAATTTCCAAGTGGCTCCCTTACATACGCTGAACCATTTTCTCCCTTGGTCATTTTCTTGTATGGTTGAGTGCCTTCTTTGGTGGATGTTTTGAATTGGAATGTTGCACCATTGTTTTGATATTGCATGAATCTCAAGGGGCCTTACTTTGATTATTGAATTTTACTAAATATAGTTTGTGTATTATCCTTGGTTGTGTTTACATTATTGGCCGCCTTGTTTTAACTTGAATGTGCCTGATCATTTGAAGGTGGTGCTTTTGATCTCATGTTGTTCATTTCTATTATAGCTTTGCCAATTCTCAGGCAATGCCATTATCTGGAAGTGCCTTCATATATAAATGCATGTACATTGCATTGAGGTGGAATGCCTCATTAAAGACTCTCTATGGACTTATAGGCTGCGCCATCCATTTAAAATAGGTTGACTCATACATTGAAAGTTTTGAAATGGTGTACAAGAAATGCACAACAGTTCTTGGTGACTAGCTAGGAAATTGTGCCTACACACGTCGAGTCCTAGAAAATAGTGCCTAATCCATTGGGCATAGTAGTCAAAAATAGTCAAAAATAAACCAACACCTTAAAAACACATTTGCAACCAAAATTTGTGCAACCAAATTGATACACAACTGCCCAAGAGATCTACTAGATCTGAAACTGAAATTCATGTTGAACAATGACTTACTCTACAACTAAGACCACAATTGATTGACCTCTGAAACTTTTACTATGCCACTAAGCCTTATTGAAAACAAACAAACTAAAATTTGAAAACTAAATTTGTTGTTGCATCTTATTCTGAAATACTTGAAACTAAGCTATCCTTAAAGAAAACTTGACAGGAATATGCTCATTCACAAGAATGGAAAAATAACTCCCGGATCTGATGTTGTTGTTCCAATGGATCCACATTGCATTGAGAATTAACCAAATGAAATGCATGAAGAAAAATAACAAGAACTTGTACCTTTTGGCCTTCCTACATTCTAGAGACTCTCCTTTAGCATCACAATACCATACAAGCTGATTTACATCTAGTGGAGGGTGGGACGGGCATATCAAGCATTGGAGCTTACCTTTTTGCTTGCATGTGAAAGCATTTGTTAACTGGACTTTATTAGTGGTCTCTTTTGCATATTCTTCTACAAGATCATGACCCAAGATAGCATCAAAATCAGGCTTGAATATGACAGAGCTGCCCATAGCTATCTTGAATCTGATTGGAATTTCTTTTTTCAAAATGAATGGCGTATGATCCAACTTTTCATGTAACTCTTCACTATTACAAATGTTTCTTGAGGCCTCATTACTATATAGATTCGAATGTATCTACGGATATTCCTTAAGAAAAAGAGAATACCCATTTTCAAAAATAGAAAATAGATCAACACTTGCACATACCTCCTCTTAAAAAAAATTCATGATCACCTAAAAGAGGCTTTGCAAATGATCTATTCACTTACTCAATTGTAGGATCTCCTTCATTAAGAATATGGTACCCTTGTTGAAAAACTGATAATAAGTCATCATTTTGCTGCTCCTCATGCTCAACACTATCTCCTGCAAGATGTGAAAACTCTTTACAAAAGTAAAAGCACTCACTCTTTGTAGACTTTGTAGAAATTTCCTCTACAACCTATTCCTCAAGATGAAGTAAAGATTGTCCCTCCTTCACCTAGTACTTTTCAGCTTCAAAGAGAAATAAGCCATCATCATCTAAATCTTCTTCATCACTTGACTGAGTCTCTGAATCACATTTTACCATATGTGCATGATGCTCAAGATTGGCTGGGAACACTAGACAAACAAGAGCAATGGCTTTACTTGCATTTTGATCTTTGAGACTAGAATCTTTTTTAATATCAAAGTGATAAAATATCTATTATGTGACTTCCATTGGCTGAAAATGTGGATTGGAAACCACAGAAGTTTGGAAAGCACAACTCTCAAAATCATTTGGTACCTTTTGTGCACTGGGAAGGATCTCTTCCACAAATTGATTGCATTCATATCGATGTAATTAGAGATTTTAGGCATAATTGTTGGAATACTAAGGATCACTGAGAGGGGGGCTGAATTAGTGATATGATAAAACTAATTCTTCAAACAAGATCTTCTCACAATAGTACCAAAACAATATAACATGATCATGAAACACAAGACAATTGCATCAGGACATGAAAGCATTAACAAAGCACAAGAGACATATATAAACATCACATAACGTAGATGATTGAGTGGAAAACCCCAAAAGAGTAAAAAGTAGTATGAACATGATCTCCATTAAACCTCACTAGAAAACCTAACTGGTTACAGTCTATGCCTCATTGGAAAAACCTCACTAGTCATAAACTATGTCTCACTAGCAATATCTCACTGATAACATATCCTATGCCTCACCGGCAATAGGAGCACTTATAACAATAAATCAACACATAATACAGAGGGTTGCTCTATTTCAATCCAAATCACTACTCTTCACATCTAACTCTACAAAACACTTTCAATCAATATGATTCTTTATCTACATTTGCTTCTTAGTCAATTCAATCTCCATATCTCCTTTTCACACTTTCTCTATTCATCTGCATCTCCTTCATCCTATAACTCTACAATAAATCTATCTTCTCTATTTTGGAATCATTTCCTTTCATTCTATCTACATATCTGCTAAAACATTCTCAATATCCTCAAATCAACAAATATTACAAGAGCTCTTCACATATTGTACCTACAACTCACACCTATATACTAAACAAAGACATCACTGCATGAGTATCTCTATCTACAATTTCATCTATGACCTTGTCTCTAAAATCAAAATGATATATCTGTATGTATATCCTCAAAATCTTCATCTACATACATGCTCTGCTATGGTTACAGAAGAGCATCTATAAATAGAGGAGTAGGTAAATGAAACTCTACATGCATTATTCATATTCATCATTCAATTTTATATTGAATGCATTTGCAACTCAACCATCGAGCAATTCCCAATTTAGGATTTAGTCTCCTAATTTGTTAGATTGAAAGAATGGTTACAGAAACTATTTGAAAACTACTTTTGGAGCTCCTAACATTTTTCTGCCCGTCAAACTTTACCACAAGACAAGGGTCATCAAATTTGAATACAGACCTTTGATTCATCTCTTCACACACTCTATCATTATAAATATGAACCTTTGATACACATTTGGCACCCAGGTGACCTGATAGACCAGTGTCTCAAGGTGAGGGTCTGGTCAAATAAATGACTTAAATACCCTCGAGTACGTCACTTAAGTGATAATTACCTATGGTAACAAGTCAACTAAAAAACAAAAGAAAAGTGCATGATGGGTAGGTTAATTGTCTTTAAGGAATTTAGGTAGGGTTTGAACAAATAGGACTTTGAGTTCATAGTAGATTAGGTTTTAAAATGTTTTGCAAAAAAACTTGATTCCTTATCACTGAACCCCTGTAGATGAAATAATGAGAACATGTCTCTTCACTTTAGAAGGCTTTAGAGTTTAGGAAGATCATTAGGGTTTACAATTTTGATCTTCAAAAACAACATCTTATTTCAAACCCTAACTTTTCATCAAGGAGACTCTGATCACCTGTACATTGATTCTTCATCTCTTCCCATATCTTTGCCTACAATGATTCTTGTGAAAAGAAGACTCCATGAATGAATACTAAAAAAACATCATGGCAAGCAATGAATCAATTTATGAGTAACAAATGCAAATGCTATCAACCTATCAACAGAGACAACTTCTTGATCTCCTGACATCACTACACAACTCCTTTGGTCCTCTAATCTCCTCAAATATCTTTATGAAAAACAAATATCTTTTGCATTACCAATTACCATCCTTATTTCATTTGAACAATAACAATGACAAACAAGTTCCTTTGTCATGCAACATTGTTGAAGTCAAGTGAACAGACAAATACCACTACCTGCATCAATACCTTGTCATGACAACTCTATGACCTACATCATGTTGACATAGATGATCAACACTCAATGCCATCAAGTATGAACTCCTTAAGCATCTTGCTACACACCATCAAAACCTGAAGCATGACCATCAATACCATTTGATGAAGCATGAACACCATTCAATGACACCATTTGATGAAGTATGAACACTATTCAATGATTCCATTGATGAAGAATGAACACCATGAACTCTGATATGACATGAAGCAACTCTTTCATATCAACAGCAGATAACAACCTTCTCAAACAATGAACACTTTTGTTGATCTAGTACCTTGTTGCTTGTTCACTGAATATCATCAACTTCTTTCAGTGAACTCACTATGAAATGATGTAAACATTGATCTATATAAGATTTGTATAAGACACAAACCTTGGTTGATCTTGAAGACATCAATGCCATATCATGAGACTCCATCACTACAACTCTTTGCATTGTGCAAGCATCTCATCTCACTATGCATCAACCATAAACAAAGAATCCTGAAGCATGAAGCATGAACACAACATCATGAACTCATCACGAACTCATCATGAACTCATCTATGTCTTTGTACTTTGTCCTTGGAGTCCTTTTCTTGTTGAAGTTGTACCTCTAATCTTTGGTTCTCCTTTCTGAATTTATGAATCTCATCTAGGGCACACATGAGTTCACCTTCAATATCAATTTCACATTCATCTTCACTCATAAAGTGGTCTTCTTCTTTGTCAACATTCTCAGCTACAAGATCATCTTCTCTTTCAAATATGTCACATTTTGTGTCAACTGGCAGAGGTGTTTCATGCAATAACTCATCACTTGATTTGATTTGGACTTGTTGAACAGTTTTTTGCTTGGCATCTCTCTTTCCCTTGTTTCTTTTACACTTACCCATAATATTCCACCTCCAGGATCTACCCAAGTCTGTTAGACACTTGCAAGGAACCTGCAACCCTGATACCAATTGTTGGAATACTAAGGATCACTAAGAGGGGGGGTGAATTAGTGATCTAATAAAACTAATTATTCAAACAAGATCTTCTCACAATAGTACCAAAACAATATAAAATGATCATGAAACACAAGACAATTGCATCAGGACATGAAAGCATTAACAAAGCACAAGAGACGTATATGAACATCACATAACACAGATGATTGAGTGGAAAACCCTAGAAGGGTAAAAACCACTATGAACATGATCTCCATTAAACCTCACTGGCAAACCTCACTGGTTACAGTCTATGCCTCACTAGCAAACCTCACTAGTTACAAACTATGCCTCACTGGCAATAACTCACTGATAACATATCCTATGCCTCACTGGCAATAAGAGCACTTACAACAATATCAGAAGAAATCAACACATAATACATAGGGTTACTCTGTTTTAATCTAAATCACTTATCTTCACATCTAACTCTACAAAACGCTTTCAATCAATATGATTATTTATCTACATTTGCTTCTTAATCAATTCAATCTCCATATCTCCTTTTCACACTTTCTCTATTCATTTGCATGTCCTTAGTCCTGTAACTCTACAATAAATCTATCTTCTCTATTTTGCAATCATCTCCTTTCATTCTATCAGCATATCTATTGAAACATTCTCAATATCCTCAAATCAACAAATATTACAAGAGCTCTTCACATATTGTACCTGCAACTCACACCTATATACTAAACAAAGACATCACTGTATGAGTATCTCCATCTGCAATTTCATCTATGACCTTGTCTATAAAATCAAAATGATATATCTGTATGTATATCCTCAAAATCTTCATCTACATACATGCTCTACTATGATTATAGAAGAGCATCTATAATTAGAGGAGTAGGTAAATGAAACTCTACATGAATTATGCATGTTCATCATTCAGTTCTATATTGAATGCATTTTCAACTCAACCATCGAGCAATTCCCAATTTAGGATTTAGTCTCACAATTTGTCAGATTGAAAGAATGGTTATAGAAACTATTTGAAAACTACTTTTGGAGCTCCTGACATTTTTCTACCCGTCAAACTTTACCATAGGACAAGGGTCATCAAATTTGAATACAGACATTCCATTCATCTCTTTGTCTACTTTATCATTTTAAATATGAACCTTTGATACACATTTGGCGCCCAGGTGACCTGATAGACCAATGTCTCAAGGTGAGGGGCAAGTCAAATAAATGAATTAAATACCCTCGGGAAGGTCACTTAAGTGATAGTTACCTATGATAACAAGTCAACTCAAAAATAAAAGAAAAGTCCATGATAGGTAGGTTAATGGTCTTTAAGGAATTTAGGTAGGGTTTGAACAAATAGGACTTAGAGTTCTTAGGAGAGTAGGTTTTAAAATGTTTTGCAAAAAACCTTAATTCTTTATCACTGAACCCCCTACAGATGAAATAATGAGAACATGTCTCTTCACTTTAGAAGGCTTTAGGGTTTAGGAAGATCATTAGGGTTTAGCATTTTGGTCATAAAAAACATCTTGTTTCAAACCCTAACTTTTCATCAAGGAAACTCTAATCACCTATACATTGATTCTTCAAACTCTTGCCATATCTGTGCCTACAATGATTCTTGTGAAAAGAAGACTCCATGAATGAACACTAACAAAACATCATGGAAAGCAATGAATCAATTGATGAGCAACAAATGCAAATGCTATCAACCTATCAACAAAGACATAACTTCTTGATCTCCTGACATCACTACACAACTCTTTTGATCTTCTCATCTCCTCAAATATCTTTATGAAGAAACAAGTATCTTTTGCATTACCAATTATCATCCTTATTTCCTTTGAAACAATAACTGACAAACAAGTTCCTTTGTCATGTAGCATTGTTGAAGTTAAGTGAACAGACAAATACCACTACCTGCATCAATACCTTGTCATGACAAATCTGTGACCTACATCATGCTGACATAGATGATCAACACTCAACACCATCAAGTATGAACTCTTGAAGCATGTTGCTACACAACATCAACACCTGAAGCACCATCAATACCATTTGATGAAGCATGAACACCATTCAATGACACCATTTGATGAAGCATGAACACTATTCAATGACACCATTTGATGAAGCATGAACACCATGAACTCCGATATGACATGAAGCAACTCTTTCATATCAACAGTAGACAACAACCTTCTCAAATAATGAACACTTTTGCTGATCCAGTACCTTGTTGCTTGTTCATTGAATATCATCAACTTCTTTCAGTGAACTCACTATAAAATGATGTAAACATTGATCTGCATAAGCTTTGTATAAGACACAAACCTTGTTTGATCTTAAAGACATCAATGCCATATCATGAGACTCCATCACTGCAACTCTCTATATTGTGTAAGCATCTCATCTCACTATGCATCAAGCATCAACAAAGAATCTTGAAGCATGAAGCATGAACACAACATCATGAACTTAGACAACACAACATCCTCCAACTTTTGACATCAATGACAAACCAACATTCAACAATAATATTTGGATCAACATGATACAAGGCTTGATCTCTTAGCTCATTAATCTCATGGGTGAGGGTTTTTATAAGTCCTTTTATTGCACTCATCTCCTCATGATTTGACAAATCAGCAAGGAGGGTGGGTGGATTAGAACAAATATGCATTTGGCTACAAGGAAGGGCTTGGGATGGAATACTTGCATGAGGAAACAATAGTTTTAAAGGAACAAGAGGCAATTTACCAGCTTCTATGAGGTTTATTTCAGCTTTAATGGCAAGATCATTCGATTGAGGCAGGGTCTCACCTCCTAAGGCTATTATCATAATAGAAATTTTAAGATCTAAAGCCTTTAAATAATATAGAAATGCAAAAACTGGAGGACATCTCATAGCTACTGAATTTTTTTCCATACCTTATCAAATCTTGCAATGAAATCATGCATGTACTTCGTAGGATACCTATTGATTGTGATCAGATTTTGAGTGAGAGAGAGCTAACATCTGCCTTCTCTCAGAATTGATTGTAAATGAGCTCTCCAAGCTGGTCTCATCCTGTGACTGAACTAGGTTGCAAACCTTTATACCATTTGTTACATCCCTATTTTTTGACTTGCTATACTTTTACTTTTTACTTGGGCATAAGTAAATTTGTTGAGATGTTATAGACTTATGATAGGAAATGACATGGAATTATATTGAATATCAATTATGAAATCATGGAAATGATTATGTTGTGGTCGATCTAATAATTGTATTATGAGATTTGATTTACTAGTTGAATTTATTAAATAATGATGCACTGATCTCTTATTGTTTGATGACAAGTGAAAATAGGATTATAGGTTATCGACTCTCAGAGAAGAGAGAGAGAGAGAGAGTATCTTTCGAGAAGAGAGAGATAGACTTTGGATTACGAGTGGTCAATTTGCCAAACGAGTCTAGTGTTAAACGATAATGTGAACCAATGAGCCGTATGAGGTAAGTCTTATCTTGCCAGTTTTCTTTCGAATCTAATCGATAGGTAGTCGATATCTCAATTTTCATTTAGTCAAGTTGATGATGAGTCGACGTAGTCATTGCGATGTAAACAACGTCATAGCCGTAAAATGATTGTGTTATTCTTCTTGAGTCACTTGAGGTTTTATTGTCACCTCTTAGACGTTAAGACGTTCCGATCAAGTTGGATGATGCTGATATTGTCGATGTCTAACATCAACAGTTGAACCTATTTTGTGGCGGATTTGTGGATCACGTCTCGTATAGTCGAAAGATGCAAGAAGTCGTTTTGTGCGTCAAACGATTTAGAAAACTTGTGTTGCGTTACGCCCAATCCGTCGTGATTGTCGTAAAACGCTTTGAGCATTTGTTGTAGTCTCTTTTCTTTGCAAAGTTCGACGGACATCGAATTAGAAACCAAGGTGTGTTATATCTTGTTCTGTCGTAATATATGGGGGAATATGCCAAAATTACATGAGTTATATTTATGTGATCGTGAGGTATTTCTTCATTCTAGTTGGTCGTCGGTATCGATCTGGAGTTGTAGAGGGACACATAATAGTTCTTTTTATGATGTCTTTTCATTCGAATAACTCTTTTTATTTTCTAGTTTTAGACCACCAAATTATCGCTTTCGACCAAACTATTTTGCTAAGGTGGCAATCGTTGGTACTTGCGATCGGTTAAGAGTATGGAGGGATGTTTTAATTATTTAAAACTACCACCTCGCAAGTTTTTGAGCCCCATTTATGTGTGTTATGGCGAATCCAATGGTTTTGTGGTCCTAATTTCATGTATAGTGGACGGGTTGTTACCCTATCCAACCGCCACCCTGCCGTAGGAAACTCCATAATGAGGACTGGTTGCAAAATTTAAGGAACCGACCTTGCATGCAATAAGAATCTCCATCTTTATAGACATGGTGGACGGTTTTGCCAAGGGGTGACTTTCCATCACCGGGGGTAGTCGAGTAGGTGGTTAATTTGGTTGAGAAGAAAGTGTTAACGGGAGTAAAATGCCACTTATCTCCATCGACATGGGGGCATGAGTATTCGGTTGCTTGGAAACTGGAAACCATGAGATAAAGGGGACAGAATCTTCTTCGTTGTGGGGGGGCGGAGCATTAGTTTTTTTTTGTGGTTAAGATACTAAAACCAAAGGAGGACACGGGTAGGAAGTTGTGCCAAGGAGATTAACCGGTAGTTCAATACAGATGCTCTCCATCAACGTGGGGGAGGAAAAAGACATTAGTTCGGTAGTTGTTGGGAAGAAAATGAAAGAGAAACCATAGAGAGGGGAGTCGTTTTGCTTGGCTGTGCACGACTAGATGAGAGTGAGGGTTTTAGAATTGGGAAACCCGTAGAAAAAGGGGAATGGATCTTTTTCGCTGTGGAGAGAAGGAGGAGTAGTGAGCATATTAAAAAACTAGAGGAAGCACATCTTACTAGAGGAGAACGTGGTTAGGAGGGTGCAGTAAGTTGATAAGACTATGAAGGAAGTCTACGGAGGTCGCCGAGAGCTTGGTGAGGACGGGCTTGCCACATTAGTCTTCAAACATCCATCGACAGGTTTTTCAATCTCTTTCTATAGCAGTCTAAGATCATTATTGATGTCCCTCCTCTGCAATGATAATGTAATGGGCTTACAATGAATAGAATACGATAATGATGTTTTCTTACTGCAAGTTCTGTGTGAGGGTATTTTACATTGTTTAGGTATCATTATTGCCTTCTTAAGAGTTTGAACTCATGACTGTCTTCACAAGAAACAATAACCTTGCATATCGTGAAAGAAAACATAATGATAGTAGAACTTAGTCATCAAATGTATACACACGTATATTGATCAATGCATGAAGAAAAAGGTGAAATATAATTCTGCAAGAGGTCGGCAATGACATATGTTTAGAGAGGTTCCTTTATGACTGTTTTATCAACTTAAAACTGTCTTTTGTGCACCTAAAATGATAGCTCCATAGCGAGAAACCCCATTGCTCCACATGCATGCTGTGTAGGAGTTTAAAACCTCAGATTTAAAGCATGTTTTAACGTAGACTTTAGTTTGTTTGACAGCTGGAGATGTAGTTGTAACTGGCTGTGGTGTCGGGAGTTAAAAACCAAGGGAAAACAGGGATTTAAAACATCTTTCGGGTCAAATAGATAAAGATTTGAAAACAAGACATGGAACATAGACAAATGTAACTAACGAGTGTCTCATTCATTTTATACCTTTAGTTAGAGGTCGACAATGTGTTTGGTCATCTCTAATGTCGAAAGAATGGTTCCAAATCCTTTATTATCTTATATATGACTCTTATCTCATTGAACCATGTGAAACCATTTGACTTGGAAGGAGGAGTAGAGTTAAGTATTAGTATTGGTCAAAAACCATCATGATTTTGTAATGAAAAGATGAGGGTGGGAATCCCGCATTTTGAGTCAAATATAAGCTGCATGCGATGATTCTTGTGTCGCTATTACCTTGTAGACCCTTATGAGTCTAAAATTTTAAATTTTGGGCTCACGGGAAATTATATTATATACTTGAGTATGTTGTATAAACATATGGGAATTGAATAGCCACGTAGAGACCACTTAGGAGTGGATATTTATAAAGGATGTTTTATATGATTATGGGATTATGAATTGCATTACAAATGCTATCCATATAATCAATGAAATAGAAAACCCATTGTACATCGTGTGAACGGACATGAATCCATAAACTCAGGAATAGAGTAAACCTTTGTGCCATGCACTAATGCATGAGGAATTCAAATACCTTGAGGGTATCGAGGATGTTTTTATAGAGCTTATAAGTGGTGAACTCATTTCGTGAGTAGACATTAATGTGACGTGAACCCTAATCTTAGTAAATGCTCATATCTATCTTGATGGAAAGAGATTTGTTACTAGTCAACAAAGATTAACCTTAGGTGGGAAAAACTCCTTGTTGAGTTACAAGTCAAATTGATTTACAAGCCATGAGCCTCAGGTTTTGCAAACATGCAAGAGGTACCATTAAATGGTTAAGTCAAACATTAATTCATTATACCTTTTTATCACAACTTCTCTAAGCTATTACTTGTCGACAAGGGGGATAAATCTCAACATTGCAAAGATGCAAAGAAAGAAACCTTAGAATGGATAGTCAATCCATAATGATTACTAGAGCAACGACAGTGTCTTGTGAATTTACCTAAGTCAGAAAGACTGGGTTCGAGTTAGGCCAAACTCATCAGTTAAATCTAAATCCTAGAGATGGTAATTATTATATTAAGGCTTTGAGATCATTATTTTGATCGTGATTGAAGGGTCATGTGTCCTGACTATGTGTAATTACTCTTACTTACAAGAAGGGAATTAGATTCCTAGACTATAATGTTTAACCTGGGTAAGGTTATCATCTTAGTCGTAATTAATCTATCAATATCTATTATGAGTCAATAAGTCATGGACCTCGAGTATTGCAATGATGCAATGAGAGTCCTCATAATGAAAGGAAGTTGATTAGGTCTATGGATTATAGACAATGAAAGAAAACATGTTTTGGGTCAGGAAGACTAGATTGATGAAATCATCATGATTTCATAAGTTAAACATAGTTGACCAAGTCAAACTATAGGAATATGATAGTATCCAAGTCGAGTTGGAGTGGGTGAACATTATGACAATGTTCATTGTGAACGTCAATTTATATTGAAACTATGGCCATAGTAATGCATATGTCTCTGCATGCATTATCGGTTCACTGTATCTAGATTGCACATCCTATCGAGAATCATACTTAGCTAGAGGGTATCTAGGGTTGTATGATAGATAGAGTTGTGTAAGATACAACACTATGTACTCGGAAAGGCAAATTACCACTAGTCACCTTGGTCTATACTTCTCATGAAGGGAAGGGCCACTTCCAGTTAGGAAGGAGTGTGGGAGACCGACGGTCTGTGGTTGGAAGTAAATCACTGGAAAGATACTCTCTCTCTCTCTCTAGCAGAAGACATGCCGAGGCTTGAGATAAAGATGTCAGATTTCTGGATGCAGTATATCTTTGAGACTTTTGTCTATTGAGACTAAGTAAAACATTATCTGATTCAGGTATTTATAATAGATTTATTTTGTAAACATTGTACTTGAGAAAGACAATATGGTTTATTAAATTTGTAATGAGATATCTTGTAATTGTAGTTACTCAACTATATGTTGAAATAAAGAAAAATTTTCTCTGTCTCAATTTTACCTTGTAAAGTTATTTTATGGTGAAATTTTTTTGGTTTTTACTATGTTTCTAGAACGTGGATGTTACACCATTCCTATGCTTTGCCTCTGATAGAAGATGTAAGTAACAGAAGAGCTTCATTCTTAGCTGTGACATTGTGTATAGTGCACAAACCTGCAACATATTAAATATGATCTATAGGAAAAATAAAGCCATCTTCGTAACAATGAGGTAATGCTTTCCATGTTACTTTAGGAACTTGATCTTGTTGCTATAGAAGAAGAGGACTTGAATCCCAAGTCACAAAAGGAAAAATTCTTGCTAGGATATTGAGATACACATAAATATTTTGGGCTACCATGATCTACAGAAGTGAAGATCTGAGATAAAGACACCACTAGAGTCACCAAATGGAAGATTCATTCTCCCATGAGTAGAAATTTTTTTCATTTTCCACCAAAACCACAAAAAATGTAGAACAAAGATTCAATGAAAACAAAGACCGAAGTCTTTGATTCAAGTCCCACTGGGCATGCCAGAAACTGTTGATGTTTAATTTTGCAAGAAATCACCAACAATGGGAAATTCTAAGAATATGGGACATGACTCTTGAAATAACCTCCAGATTTTAAAGAAGCTAGTTCTTCTCTATGTGTTTTGAGGTAAATAGAAGAAAAAACAAGATTATAAAGAAATGCCTAAAATTGCTAAGGCAATGCGCCATAATCATATCTAAATCTAACTAGCATAGTGATCTAATCTAACAAAGTCTATTGGTACCATTAACGAGCATAAAATATGATTAATAATTCCAGCATATTATATCAGATTAACTAAAGGGTTAGAACATAAAGGTAAGAAATGAGAATAAGAAACAAATCACAATTGCATAGAACACCACTCTCTCTTCGTTATTTGATAGGAGAACAAAGTACAAAGACAAATATTTGTGCAAAATACAACATTCAATCCCTCGGGAGAGGCACCTATTAAGGCAAGAAAATATTTCTATTCTAGCTGCTAAAAAACTCTCTGATCATTTGGTTCTCTCTTCGTATATCTCTGCTAATTATATTTTAAGGGCAACATTCCTTTGAAGATCCTGTGAAACTGAGCAATTCTTCTAACTGCAAATCCTGTAAATCCCAACTCTAATAACTAATTTCCCTAGTTAACTGACTCTTCTATTTTGGTCCTCATGATACTGGTAAATTTCAACCTGCTTCTTGAGAATAAAATTCCTGCTCATTTTTTACTTGTCATAGCTTTATTTTGCATGAGAAACCAAATAAAGTGATGTTTTATTTTCTTTAAGAGGTTGTATATTTCTTTTGATAAAGTTTCCTTATTTAAGTGAAACTTATCAAACCTTGAGTCCCCGTAAGATTTAAGCTCATATGATTCTTAAATAAAGCATTTAGCTTTATTTAGCTTGAGGGTCCCACAATATGACTCTTTATTAAAAGACTCTTATCACTTATTTAAATCTTATTATAAACCTCTCATGATCCTTTAAAACCTAAATAAGATTCTTTATATTTAATAAAGCTCTTAGCTTTATTTGGAGAGACTCACCATTTTTATAAGACTCACTTCTAATTCACCATCACTCACTCTTAAATTTAAAACCTTAAAAGATTTTAAAATGAAACTTAAGTGAAAACATCTGGTAGGATCAAAGTAAAGAAAATAGTCTTCCACTACTACCACATGGAGAACTAGCGCATCATTTCTCTCTAACTTCCTTTGTTTTCCTTCTCCCGTTTCACCATTGGCTTCCCAAACCATTTGGCACCCTCTCCTGTTCTCTATGTCAGTTCCTCTGATTTGTGTGAGTCGTTAGATTATTTCCAATCAACGGTGGTTGTGTCTCATCATTTGCATCTTATTTTGGTGGCTCTATCTTTCACTGAGTGTTTGATTTATGATGGTAGCACCTTATGCAAGAGGTCGCACCATCATTTTATAATCCTTCACTTCTTGTTCTTGGTACATTCCCCTTGACTAGGCTGAGCCTCTATCTTTTGATGAGATTTTATTTTTCTTATATGATGCTTGTATTCTTTTTTAAATGTTGAGATTTACCTTTAATAGGCCGCCATTTCAAAAGGCCAAGCCTTCTCCACAAGTTGCACCTAACTTTGGACTGGTGCACCATTTTCTCTATTGGTTGTGCCATTATATACAGTCCACACCTATACTTTCCTGGAAACCCCATTTCAAATGTTGATGTCTCCTATTTGGAACCATGCCATAATCTTTGTTACCTAGTGCGCCTTGTTTATATGAAATATGCCTCTACTTTGAATGTGCCTTCCTTGTTTGAATGGCAGTGTTGAGGACTCCAAACCAGTGCCATCATTGTTACCTTTAGAACAATGCCTCTATAGATATGCTATGTTTATGATACTCTTGTTGAACCTTCATTAGGCTGGCACTATATTATAGAGCCCTTCATTATATGATGTGAGGCTTACCTCATTCTGTGCTTTGAAACCAAGCTCCATTGCTTCCAGACCACGCCTTATTTTAATGCAGTGCCACACTTTAATAGTTGATGTTGTACCTTATTTTAAAACCAACACTTGTTTATATATGCCTTTTCCTTCACCGAATGCTAGTGCTTTGGTCTGTTGATTTCAAGAGGGGCTGATTTGAAGAGGGACTAATTTGAAGAGGGGTGGCATTACCTTTTTCTAGAGCCCACGCATTCATGAATATGGATGGTGCTATCTGAATATGATGCTCTTTTTTATGAAGATGTGCCATTAGATTAAGCTACCCTTAAATACTTTGTACATCCCTTTTAATAGTGGCACCATCAATTTCCAAGTGGCTCCCTTACATACGTTGAACCATTCTCTCCCTTGGTTGTTTTCTTGTATGGCTGAGTGCCTTCTTGTATGGCTGAGCGCCTTCTTTGGTGGATGTTTTGAATTGGAATGTTGCACCATTATTTTGATATTGCATGAATCTCAAGGGTTCGTACTTTGATGATTGCATTTTGCTAAATATAAGCTACATATTATCCTTGGTTGTGTTTACATTATTGGCCACCTTGCTTTAACTTGAATGCGCATGATCATTTGAAGGTGGCACTTTTGATCTCATGCTATTCATTTCTATTATAGCTTTGTCAATTCTCAAGAAGTGCCATTATCTGGAAGTGCCTTCATATTGTAAAGGGTAAAATTTGGATGGTTGAGTTTTTGGTAGTTTTTGTATATATCCTCCTTTCACCCTTTTATTCAAGGACCTAGGGTCGAGTTGTAATGTACTATCCTACCCTAGGTCACTGTGATATGTAGGGAAACTTGGATTTTTATGATTTGATTTCCAATTATCTTCTCTTATGCTCAATTGTACCTTAAAACCCTAATTATGCAAATAGGATGGGTAAATGCAAGGAGATGGGGGACCAAAAAGTCACCACCATCTCCAAATTTAAAGCAAAACACGAGTATGTTATAACACGCTCACGTTTTTCTTTTGATAAAAGCAAAAAAAAACATTTTTTGCACATTCACCCATGACTTTTCTCTTGATAGCAGCAAAAAAACCTAAGCAAAATGCGATCGCATTGAAGAAAAGGAGATTCAATCAAGTGCACATTAGAAAACAAGAAATTCACAATGCCACCTCACCACCAAATACATCCTCATGCAAATTTGGAGGCTCCAGCATAGGAAGAAGGTAGGGTTTGTTTGATTTTGTTAGTTTTAGAACAATTTTTTAGTTTTGCAATGTTTGATTTATGTTTATATTGCATTTACAGTTATTGGAGAAGCAAAAAATCTAAATCCAGTTGAGGAGGGTGAAAACAACCCCCAAAACCCTCCAAACCCTCCTTCACCTCCTTTTCATGTAAGGGATAATCAAGAACACTACTTAGGGATAATAGAAGAAAACAAGAAACATCTTGAAACTATTATTCAAACCCTAAACAATCCAAGTGGAACCACTGAGCATAGGAGGGAACTTGCAAAATTACTACACGAGATTATTTCCCACATGGATTTGGTGATGAAACAAATCACCGATTTCCAAGACTATAGGGAGAGGAATCGACAATATTATGCTGACAAGTTGTCATATGAACAAGTGAAGAAGAAAAAAATTACAAAATCTCAATTATCTGCACAATTTACTAATCCCAAAACCGGCCAAACATTAGAGGAAACTTGCAAATGGTTTCCTATACATTGGTATAGGAATGAAAACATATCCCAAAACTTTTGGGATAGATGGTACATGGTCTTCGATGAGCGGCCATGCAATAATGAGGTACCACAATATTTTTTGAGGAAACTCTATTGCGAGTTCGTCCTCAACAAGATTTCAAATTATTTTGATATTCGTGATTTCCATGGTAGAGGTGGTTGCTCTGCCCAAGATAGCCCTGGGGCTCAGAAAGATGAATAGCATGTGCCTATACCCCGAGGGAGGCCAAAACGTAGGTCACTCCCTTTGGCTTTGAAGGAGAGTGTTGAGCTGGAGACTTTACATTCACTGCCTACTCTCACCCAAACTCTATCACAGCATGCAGATGATTTTACCCAAGGTGATGAGGGTGAGAGTAGTAGGTGTCATGTGTCCCCACATTTGTGCAGTACATGTGGGAACCTATGTGATTATGGGACGCAAGAGGCACGATAGGACTCTGTGACATAGGGGCAGCATGCTGCAACACAGGGCAGCATGATGCGACACAGGGGCAGGACATATTGGATGATCTTGTTCTCAGTGACGATCTCTTACAGCATACATTTGGTATTGACTCTCAGGTAATTTTTTAAAAGTTTCATCTTGATTTAGTATATTGTTATTTGAAATTTGTAATTAATTTTATATGATTATCTATATTATAAGTCAAAAATAATGTATGTAATTGTTTGCACAATGAAATTCCAGGGTCAGAGTCTTCATCCTGCCTCTATTAGCTGTCCATTGGCGGCTTATGAGTGGAGGTCAAGTCAGCAGGTATGTAATTTATCACATATTCATAATTATTGTAGATATGTCAATGGTAATATTATTTTGTGACTTGATTTGACGATTTCAATAGTCACCAACACCTCCACAGTTTCCTTGGTCTCCTGGATGCCAAACCACCACTTTTACTGAGCTAAATTTAACCATTTCTAATCATTATGCATTTTAAAAATAATGTTATGTATTTATTTTGTTTTAATAATCTTGAACTTGATTTTCAGATGTTGAATACAGTGGAGACTCCTCCTCATCTTCGTGAGTCAGAGCAGATAGGCATTGATGCAACCCTGATGTCTGCAAATCCTTTGACTGAGGTATGAGCTAATAACATGAAAATATCATATTTTTGTATTTCTTTTTTTATCTCATGTCATTTAATGTACATAAATGATATTTATGTTTAGTCAATTTTGCTTCTTGATGCTTCTCATAGGAGGTCACAACTCCAGTCCGTCCAACTACGGATGAAGAGAGAGTCAAGATGATGGAGAGCAATCATCAGTTGGCGGTAAGTGATCAATTACATATGTGATGTTATATATTTCATACATTTTTTATACTAATGTGCATATTGTTTGTTTGTATTAAAAGGTGCAGCTAGATGAACTTTATTCCAAGAGGTCTACTCAATGGCAGAGAGATGATGTGTCACTGACTGGCTCTCCATCTTCACAGTCAAAGAAGGGCCACCGATTATTTCCTAAAAGTTCATAGGAAACTAGTTTTGGGGAACTTTTTTGTATGCCTAGATGGCTTTGTATACATACTTTTGTATGTTAATCCAATGTATATTTTTCTATATTTGCCTATATGGCTTTGTTTGGACACGCCTATATGGCTTTTTATATAAACTAAATGTTATGTTCATGACATTATTTATATATGACAGTTTATATTAAATATTTAATATGATAATCAATTGTTGTTACATGAATTTGGTTTTACAAATGCCAATTGCATTTGCTTGAAAGTTTATGAATCATTTTCAAATAATCCATTTTGTGCATATATTGCAATCATTGAATTCTATCCGACTGTGCATTTCTTTGAGGCATCATTTTAAATAGTTCACATGCCTTGTCTGTGCTTCCATACTTTCCATACATGTCTACAAGGGCAACTTTGCAAATACAATACATGTGATAAAATTCCTATATCATTTATTCTTTGATGGTTGTCCATACCATGTTCTCTAAATCCCATTATAGCATAGGCAAGGAGGAAGTTGGTTAAGGTTGTGCAATTTGGTTTTAGATGTGCCAAATTTTGTGTAAATGGTTGAAATTTATTTTTGTAAATTTGCTTGAGAGTTTTTAAAGCCTTATAAAAAATCTATTTCATGCATATCTTGCAATCATTGCATTCCATAAGACAACATTTCTTTGAGGCATCGCATCTAACAATTCATGTTCATTATATATGCTTCCACACAAGTTGACAAAATTCCTATATCCTTTATGCTTTGATGGATGTCTATACCATGCTCCAAACATACCATTTCTAAAGTTTTGGAATTTGGCTTTACACTTGCCAATTGCATTTTCTTGGAACTTTCTAAACACTTATCAGTAAATCTATTTTGTTCATATCTTGCAATCATTGTATTCCATGAGGCGACATTTCTTTGAGGCATCATGCCAAGTAGTTCACGTGCCTTGTCTATGCTTCCACACTTTGCATACATGTCTCTGAGGGCAGTTGCAACTACAACATCTAACAAAATTCTCATATGTTTTATCCTTTTGATGGATGTCCATTTTGGCATAGGTAAGGAGGATACTGGCTAAGGTTGTGGAATTTTTCTTTACACCCACCAATCACATTTGCTTGAAAGTTGCTAATGCCTTATCAAAAAATCCATTTTGTTCATATCTTGCAATCATTACATTCAATGAGGTGACATTTCTTTGGGGCATCATGCCAAACAGTTCACGTGCCTTGTCTATGCTTCCACACTTTGCATACATGTCTCTGAGGGCAGTTGCAACTACAACATCTAACAAAATTCATATATGTTTTATCCTTTTGGTGGATGTCCATTTTGGCATAGGCAAGGAGGATACTGGCTAAGGTTGTGGAATATTTCTTTACACCCGCCAATCACATTTGCTTGAAAGTTACTAATGCCTTATAAAAAAATCCATTTTGTTCATATCTTGCAATCATTGCATTCAATGAGGTGAGATTTCTTTGGGGTATCATGCCAAATAGTTCACGTGCCTTGTCTATGCTTCCACACTTTGCATACATATCTCTGAGGGAAGTTGCAACTACAACATCTAACAAAATTCCCATATGTTTTATCCTTTTGATGGATGTCCATTTTGGCATAGGCAAGGAGGATACTGGCTAAGGTTGTAGAATTTTTCTTTACACCTGCCAATCGCATTTGCTTGAAATTTGCTAATGCCTTATCAAAAAATCCATTTTGTTCATATCTTGCAATCATTGCTTTCAATGAGGTGACATTTCTTTGGGGCATCATGCCAAATAGTTCACATGCCTTGTCTATGGTTCCACACTTTGCATACATGCCTCTGAGGGCAGTTGCAACTACATCTAACAAAATTCCCATGTGTTTTATCCTTTTGATGGATGTCCATTTTAGCATAGGCAAGGAGTATACTGGCTAAGGTTGTGGAATTTTTCTTTACACCCGCCAATCGCATTTGCTTGAAAGTTGCTAATGCCTTATCAAAAAAACCATTTTGTTCATATCTTGCAATCATTTCATTCAATGAGGTGACATTTCTTTGGGGCATCATGCCAAATAGTTCACATGCCTTGTGTATGATTCCACACTTTGCATACATGTCTCTAAGGGCAGTTGCAACTACAACATCTAACAAAATTCCCATATGTTTTATCCTTTTGATGGATGTCCATTTTGGCATAGGCAAGGAGGATACTGGCTAAGGTTGTGGAATTTTGCTTTACACCCGCCAATCACATTTGCTTGAAAGTTGCTAATGCCTTATCAAAAAATCCATTTTGGTCATATCTTGCAATCATTACATTCAATGAGGTGACATTTCTTTGGGGCATCATGCCAAATAGTGCCTTGTCTATGCTTCCACACTTTGCATACATGTCTCTGAGGGAAGTTGCAACTACAACATCTAACAAAATTCCCATATGTTTTATCCTTTTGATGGATGTCCATTTTGGCATAGCCAAGGAGGATACTGGCTAAGGTTGTGGAATTTTGCTTCACACCCACCAATCGCATTTTCTTGAAAGTTGCTAATGCTTTATCAAAAAATCTATTTTATTCATATCTTGCAATTATTGCATTCAATGAGGTGACATTTTTTGGGGCATCATGCCAAACAGTTCACGTGCCTTGTCTATGCTTCCACACTTTACATACATGTCTCTAAGGGTGATGTAGTACGTAAGGAGGATGACTCAACACCATGGAAACATATTTCATCATGCAGGAGCACCTTAGCCATAGCCAATCTTGGCTACAAGCATGTCATAACAAGGTCCTAGGACATCATAGGACAAGTTGAAGGTCTTGTGTCATAATTTTACATGTAATAATGCTAAATGACCAATGTCATTTGTATTTGGAGTCATGTTTTATGTTTTTGTCAAACAAAAAGTCTAATAATGCAAGTAGTGGTAAGAAGTTGCTTTGTCAACTTAACAAATCATGTAATAAGGAGGTTACCCAATGATCAAACAAGTTGAAAGTCAGTTATGATCGACTAGAACTATTGTAAACATGTATAAAAACCTTCACACACATCAAGCTCTCATTTCGTGTGCCAAGAGTCGCATTCGTTCGGGGCAACATGCTACCAGCAAAGTCCCTTAAGCTCCCTAAGATGAAAAAACTGCCAAACTTTGACAGGATAGTTATCAAAATTTGTGGTAGTTGGGAACATTCTATTTGGACCTACAGGTGCATGTGGATTCCATCCACAATAACCTCTCTCAATTTTATTCAACTCCAGTCCATTTGATCATTCTGAAATCAAACGCATTCTTGCAAAATGCTTCAGTTTCATGATGTGGAAAGGTGCTAGGAGTGACATTTTGCATTCCATAGCTAGTGGGGCTGAACGGACTTCACCAAAACATCAGGGTGGGTGGGTAAATGCCATTAGAGGTCTCGTTTCATGTGCCAAGCATCGCATTCGTTCGGGGCAACAGGTTACCAGTAAAGTCCCTTAAGCTCCCTAAAATGAAAAAATTGCCTAACTTTGACGGGATAGTTCTCATAATTCATGGTAGTTGGGAACATTTTGTTTGGACCTACAGGTGGATGTGGAGTCTATCCACAATAACCTCTCTCGGTTTCGTTCAACTCCATTCTGTTTGACCGTACCGAAATCAAACACATTCTTGCAAAATGCTTCAGTTTCATGCAATGGAAAGGTGGTAGGAGTGGCATTTTGCATTCCATAGCTTGTGGATCTGAACGGACTTCACCAACGCATCAGGGTGGTCGAGTAAATGGCAAGAGAGGTCTCATTTCATGTGCTAAGTGTCGCATTCATTCGGGGCAGCAGGCTACCGACAAAGTCTCTTAAGCACTCCCTAAGATGAAAAAATTACCAAACTTTGATGGGATAGTTCTTGGAATTCATGGCAACTGGGAATGTTTTGTTTAGACCTACAGGTGCATGTGGGGTCCATCTACAATAACCTCTCTCAGTTTCATTCAACTCCTATCCATTTGATCGTGCTAGAATCAAATGCATTCCTACAAAATGCTTCAGTTTCATGTAGTGGAAAGGTGCTAGGAGTGACATTTTGCATTCTATATCTCATGGGGCTGAACGGACTTTACCACCTTGTCAGGGTGGGTGGGTAAATGCGAGGGGAGGTCTCATTTCATGTGCCAAGCGTCGCATTCGTTCGAGGCAATAGGCTACCGGTAAAGTCCCTTAAACTCCCTAAGATGAAAAAATTGCCAAACTTTGACAGGACAGTTCTCAAAATTTGTGGCAGATGAGAATGTTCTGTTTGGACCTATAGGTGCACGTAGAGTTCGTCCATAATATCCTCTCTTGGTTTCATTCAACTCTAGTGCTTTTGATCGTGCTGAAATCAAACTTATTCTTTCAAAATGCTTCAGTTTCATGATGTGGAAAGGTTGCCAGGTGTGATATTTTTTGTTCTACTCATCGTGGGGCCAAATGGACTATGCCAACATGTTGGGGTGGGTGGGTAAATGCTAGGGGAGGTCTCATTTCATGCGCCAAGTGTATCAATCGTTGCAGGCTACAAGCTACCAGTAAACTCGAAAAGTGTTAGGTCTCGGTAGCTTGCAGGCTAGAACAACTGGGACGCTTGGCACATGAAACAAGACCTCCCCTAGCATTTAGCCACATACCTTGACATTTTGTCATTGTCCATTTAGCCCCATGATGAGCAGAACAAAAAATATGGCACTGGCAACCTTTCCACTACATGAAACTGAAGCATTTTGCAAGAATGCGTTTGATTTCGACACAATCAAACGGACTAGATTTGAATGAAACTAAGAGAGGTTATTGTGGATAGACTCCACATGCACATGTAGGTCCAAACAAAATGTTCCCAGCTGCCACGAATTCTGAGAACTGTCCCGTCAAAGTTTGGTAGTTTTTTGTCTTAGGGAGCTTAAGGTACTTTACCGGTAGCCTACTGCCCCAAATGAATGTGACAATTGGCACACAAAATGAGACCTCCCTTAGCATTTACCTTCCCACCTCGATGCATTGGCAAAGTCAGTTCAAACCTGTTGGTTATTTTTCCCGAATCGACAGAGGGTTTGCCAGTTCCAATGCACGGGCAGATTCAACCAACGGATACGGGAGGTTGTGTGAGCTGCCTCCCCTTCACTTCTGGTTCTACCACACCAAGGGAGGTGTCCCTATTTGTTAAAGATGTAACATTGACTTGCCCTATGACAGAAAGATTTAGCTTGACAACAACAGGAAGAATACTCTCATGTGTGGACCAAGATTTGTGTGACAAATCACAAGGTTAGCAACATTCTTGGACATATGTGTCTAGTTAAGGATGAGAGTATGCAAGGGTTCCTAATCTTACTCCTACAACTAACAGGTTGAAAATGTGGAATGATTGGTTTGATGGTTTGGATGCAAGATAGGGGCTTTGGATCATAACTACTGACCCAGAAGCAAACCGGTGCCTATCTCAGGGCAAGGAGTCAACTAGACGTATACAAGAGATGGTTTGCAACTAGCATTCAAGTTTCAAGGGGTTGGAACTAGTATCTACCTTACAAATACCACCCAGGAATGGGTATTTAGCTGCCTATACTTACAGATATCCCTGCTGACATACAACCTTCTCCATACTTTGACCTAAAACAGTTTAATCCACTCCTTGAATGGAAGTCTAAAGATCAAGCATGTAGTATAGAAATCTATACCCTAGAATCTATGAAACCCTTAGCAACCATATTCAAAAGAAGGAAGGCATGCAACAGAGGAGACAGACAAGTAAACACATGCATTACAACATTTTTCATATGAAGCAACAATGAAACTGAACATATGTGCAAAATACATTCATCATGCAACTCGTAAACTCCAAAGAGATAGAACAACTAGGAAATGCTCTATATTTCGTTATTCACACAAAAAATTGTCCAAGTCTTCAACAACCACAATGAGTAACACAGTTTGGCTTTTATACCAAGACTGTGTACTCATCAAATTAATTACATGGCAAGTCAAAATTTTGCCAAATACAACGCATGAGAAATGGCGCTCAAAAACATCAATGCACTAAGCAGAGGAAGGAGAGGGAATAGGTAGAATCGGGAGATGTGCCACCGTTTCTAGATTTTCATCTTAAAATAGGTGGTTGGCCTGTCATTCCACCCAACATACCCCTGCAAGTGCTGCCATTAAGATCAACCTACCCGCACCCCTCAGAAATGCAGCATCGGATGCATCAGAAGTTTTCCTGCTTAAAAAAAAATGCAGCCACATACAAAGAAAACCTTCGTTGCTGGATGTTAAAACACTGCCGTCGATCACCTCCCCATCGCCAGGATCAACGGTGCCAAAAAATGTTGACCAAGTCGCCGGCCAATCAGATCGTGCCACAGAGGCACCTCATGTTTCTATCGCTGGCTTTTCCAGTTCTCATTTTGCCATTTCACCCTTGTATATGCAAAAACATATGCATATACAAACACCTTATATACAAGTCGGACCTCAAATTTTATTAGAATAATTTGAGAATCGGTTCAAATCTGGCTTGTATGCCCTTCATTGCACATCGGCTTGTATATCAACATATACAAGCACTTTATACAACCCACGGACCAGAAATATTTATTCACTACATTTTATTCCTCCATCGCGTCCGGGTTGTATGTCCCTTTGCTTGCATCCATCACCTCATACATACAAGGCAGATTTCAAACTTTTATCTGCCGCATCTGACTTCTCCTTCGGTTCCAAAATGCATATTTCACTTGTATGCTTTGAATGTACATCGGCATACATACAACTGCCTTTGTATACAACTGGTGGGCCCAACCATTTTCTCTCTCCTTTGCACTGTTCACTTTGCATTTCGCGAGCCTTTGTATAATTTTCAATGTACATTCCCTTGCACATACAAACAAGGAATCTTCTCCAAAATATTTCTGCAATGTATCTAACCATTGTATGTGCACCCGAATGTATATTGCATATACATTCGACCTTGTATATCCATGGGCCCCACCACATCCATCTCTGCCTCGCCACTATAGAAAATGTATATTTGCACCTCCTTGTATATTTTGCTTTGTATATGACCCGATATGCAAAGTGGGAATATTCCTGGGCATCTACAAAAGATTCCCCCTTTGTATATTCACCTTTTAGAGCCCGATATACATTCAGAAATGCATCTAACTCAATCTTTCAAAGGGCGATAGAGTTTTCTGACCCGCCAATGCACATTTTACCTACATGTATATACAAACACCTTTGTATATACAAAGACATGCATTTTAACTAATTTTTTGCATTTTTTAGCACTGTAGAGGCCGAAAGTGTTTTTTGGATTTTTGGGAAGGGGCCTGCATATACATATTTAAATACTAACAAGACCAATGAGCTATGGAATGCAAAATGTCACTCCTAGCACCTTTCCATAGCATGAAACTGAAGCATTTTATAGGAATGTGTTTGATTTCAGCATGTCAAACGGACTGGAGCTGAATGAAACTAAGAGAGGTTATTGTGGATAGACTCCATATGCCCCTGTAGGTCCAAATAGAACATTCCCAGCTGCCAGGAATTCTGAGAACTATCCCATCAAAGTTTGGCAATTTTTTCATCTTAGGGAGCTTAAGGTACTTTGCCGGTAGCCTGCTACCCCGAATGAATGCAACACTTGGCACACAAAATGAGACCTCCCTTAGCATTTACCCACCCACCCCAATGTGTTGGCAAAGTTTGTTCAGCCCCATGAGCTATGGAATACAAAATGTCACTCCTAGCACCTTTCCACTGCATGAAACTGAAGCATTTTGCAAGAATGCGTTTGATTTTGGCACGGTCAAACGGACTGGAGTTGAATGAAACTAAGAGAGGTTATTGTGGATGGACTCTATGTACACCTATAGGTCTAAATAGAATGTTCTCAGCTGCCATGAATTCTAAGAATTGTCCCGTCAAAGTTTGGCAATTTTTCATCTTAGGGATCTTAAGGGACTTACCAGTAGCCTGTTGCCTCGAACAAATGCGACGCTTGGCACATGAAATGAGACGTCCCCTAGCATTTACCCTCTCAACCTGATGCATTGGCGAAGTCTGTTCGGCCCCACGAGCTATGGAATGCAAAATGTAACTCCTAGCACCTTTCGAAACATGAGGAAGAACCACAACCCAATCTAACTCCTAAAAGCATGAAGACATTGAGAACACTGAACACATGGAGGACAAAGAAGCATGAAGACATGAACTAAATCCTATCATGAGGAAGAACCACAATCCTACTATGTCCTACTATTGCAACATGATAAACATGAATGTTATGAACTAACATCCAAACCCTTTGACATGAATCTTGATATGACATGAGTGAAACACGAGTGAACAGGATTAAGACCAATTAGGATCAACTTCATCCATTACTTAGATCTAACCTCATGAAACAAATCAAATAAAATGTACATGAAATATATAACATCACTTATGTAATCGATCACTTACTGCCATTTGATGATCACTCTCCATCATCTTTTCTCGAGCTTCTTTGTTTGTAGTTGGACGGATTGGAGTTGTGACCTCCTGTGAGAAGAATTAAAAAGCAAAATTGACTAAACATAAATATACTAGAGGGAAGCAATTCATACTACTATTTATATACAAAACAAAGTACATGTAACCATCTAGGAAATTTTTATGCATACTTACAAATTAATCCAACGAACCATCTGGGTCTTCTCTACTCTTTATTGTGTCAAGTATGGCCTCATGGTTAGAGTCACATACCTTCCACAAGGTCTCATTCAAAGGTCTACTTTGATATTGTATCAAATGAACATTGGTTGCCACGACAAGGTTAGAGTAATGAAGAATCTTCCAATGCGTGTCAAAGTCCTCAAACAGCCAAACATTAAGACTCTTATGTGAGTACCTTCTAAGCCATATTCCAGTAACGACCACTAAGCCTTTAGGGTATTTG
This sequence comes from Cunninghamia lanceolata, assembly GCA_027924645.1. Lineage (NCBI taxonomy): Eukaryota > Viridiplantae > Streptophyta > Pinopsida > Cupressales > Cupressaceae > Cunninghamia > Cunninghamia lanceolata. Next base: position 2,143,624 of record BSBN01000091.1, on the reverse strand, counting down.
ATGTTTTCTCCATCTATAACTAGGGCCTCCAATTTCTTTTTAGCCTCAACACAACAACACAAGTAATAATACGTTCCCTCTTCATTATCTTCATCTGTAATAGTTGCATAAACATGCCCTACAATGATATGTGCAGCAAATTAGATGAAATTTCCACAACATTACAAAAATACTACAAAGTTTAAGATAACATTAGGAATTTCAAATTTAACTATGCAAGTAGATATATTACCTAGTTGAACTAGATCTGATATGTGGTCAAAGTCAACTAACGATTCCATCTCTATCAATCCTAGTGCCGTCGGGGGTCGATACGTGTTAAGTGGGAAAAGATAACTGAACTGCCATTCATCAACCCACTCCCTTGACTCTCACTCATTCTAGGCTTAAATTGTACATGCAAAACAAAAGCACGCCATCTTCTGCGTATGTATACTCCATGAACCTACAATTGAGCTTCTGATAAAATGTAGCTCACTTGATCCTGTCAGTGTACAATAGTCCTCATATGGTGCAATGTTAGTATCATCTATCAACCAAAAAAATCCATGAACTGAAGACTTACCTTGATTACCTGGACCCATCGAAGTATTACACCACTTGACGATTGATTTTGCATCTGTCAGCTTTGCATTGTCTTTATACTTTAACTGTTCTCGTGCTATGGCTTGTTTGATACACGATCCTACACCATCATGCTCCCCCTTTCCATGCCCAGCCTCACAAAAGTTCCACATATGCTAAACACCTGTAATATTATGCCTCCTACTCAGCCAATAGAAATTTCACGAGTTCTTGAATTGTGATGCATAGTTATCTGCGAGTTCTTGAAATTCCACAAGTTCTTGAAAAGTGACAAAATTGGTTTGAATACATTATATTGACATGGTGTATGCTTGTGTTAGGGTTGGAGAATAGCTTGGAGCCCTTATGCCTTATGATGCCCTTAAGAACCTAGTTGGGCCATTGCAAGATTTTGGTTTATAGTTGAGTTGATTTGTGAAATATGGTATCAATGCTTTGAATTCCTTCTTGTGTCTACATCATAAATGATCATGCCACTTGAATGTGAGTGTGGATTTGGGAGTTTGGCAACTTGAATAAGGACTGTTTACTGAATTTAGGGGTTTGTGACTTGAAGAGTGGTTTAGTTGGTTCTAGTTGGTGAACATAATCTTGTTAGATGCCTCATCTAGTTCATATAAAGGTTTGAACCCTAGTTGTGTGTTGGAGACTTAATGCATTGAAGGAGCACAAAGAAAACACCACTAAAAATTGTAGAATGATGCACAAAGAAAACACCACTAAGGAGCATATTTTCCATAGCAAGGATGGAAAAATAAGTAACTCTCCAAAATTAAGGGAAGAGAAAGGCCAAAACAAACTCAAAGAAGATAACAAACAAGTTGATTTGAGTATGTACAAAGCTAACAACTATTGGTCTTATTTCAATGTTGGAGGATATTGTTATGACAAGTGTTGGAAGCTTCATCTAGAGATTCACCCAAATGACAAATGCAAGAGTAAGCAACCACAAAGGGAAAAAAAACATCAACATTCAATGAGAGAACAGCTCTCACATGAGTCTACATCAACATTCAATGATCTTAGTATGTAATGATACTTAGATAGAGTATTTACTTGATTTTCAAAGGAGATAAGTGTGAGTTGCTTTCATTTGTAGGGACATTTGATTAGCACTCCAAGTTTTTCCTATGGATTGATTTGTGTTCAAGTTTTTCACTTGTAGAGCAAGAAAGTAGTATGTTTCACTCACTATGGGTGAGTATGAGAAGTATGGCTACTTCAAGGTCAAGAAAGGACAAGGAAAATAGAGAATGTAAGAGCTAGCACGATGACATGTTTTGGGTGTTGTAAGCACGCACATTTGTGTTCCATAGTAACATAAATGTTGTAGCATGTAACATAGATGACTTGTAGCATGTTGTAGCATTTAATAGTGATGGTTTTCATTATTGTAATGTGCAAAAACTCTTATCTCAGCTGTAGCATGTGCATAGTTGTAGGAAAAGAACTCTTTACACATTCATTGTAAACAATGTATAAATGTATGAATTTCATTGTACATAGATGCAATAAGAAGGACCACTTTGTAATAAATTATAGCTATCATAGCATTGTAAAATGACCTTCAAATGCAAGGAGGATCATACATGGCAATAGGGTTATATATAGACTTACATGACTGTCCTACACTCATGAAAACCTCCTTTTTAGTGTTTTATCTCCTTGTAAATCCCTTTGTATCATCTTATGTCATCCTATGGAAAAAATTAAGAGTCTTCCAAAATCAATTTTGGCTCCATGTATACACTCGAATATGAGTATGACAAACAATTGTTCACTAAAATTATTTTATGAAGTATTTGATAATGTTTTTCTCTTGTATAGCTGAAAATAGGTGAAATAAAGGCATGAAGGGCTGAAACAAGGTGGAAACATAAATAATTTGGAGTCTCTTTGACTGAACTAACTGATATACCTAGACACATATATGTCAAGAAGAACATAAAGAACATAAAAAACATAAAGACATAAAGACATTTAAAGACATAAAGACATTTAAAGACATAAAGAACATAAGAACATATATATATATATGTGAATTAAAATTGAACATACTTTAGAATTCGATATTGTAGTTGACCAATTCTCCAAAAGATGGCTTCAAAATCCTCAAATTCTTGTTTTTCTCAAGTTTGATTATGAATTCTATATAATTCTAGAATAGGATTAGTAAAATTTATGTAAAAAACAAACATATATCATCAAATTCAATCTATATATCAATGGTAATTAGCTTTGAAACAAAATCACACATGAAACATGAAACTTTCAGTTTAAATAATCAAATTTTCTCCAAAAACATGAAAAATCACTTCTTCTACATTGAAAAAACAAACAAAGGTGGTGGATTCATATAAAAATGATTCTCAATTAGTCAACCAACATGAAAAGCATTTTTTTGTCTGATATACTCATGAAAAGTAGGAATAACATGCATGTAGGGTCTGAAACACGGATCCCACATGTTTTTTTACCATTTTTCATGCTTCCAATAATGCGATCGTGTTATGGGAAGCATGATAACATAAAGGTAACCTTGTATCTACATGAGAGAGTCTCTCTCTCTATATAGAACCTGATAACATAAAGGTAACCTTGTTATGGATAACATAAAGGTAAGCGTTATGGGAAGCATGATAACATAAAGGTAACCTTGTTATGGGAAGCATGATAACATAAAGGTAAGCATGATCAGGAGACATGGAGAGATAGAGAGGGAGATGGAAATAGAGAGGATAGGTGGAGATAGAGACAAGGAAAGGGAGAGATGGGGATCGACATAGAGAAAGGGATCTATAGAGGGAGAAAGATAGAGATACATATATAGAGAGAGGGGAGATATAGGGAGATACATCTATCAAGGGAGAGATAGATAGGGAAATATAGAGAGAGAGGTAGAGAGGGGTATATTAAGAGATGGGGTTATCAGGATAGATAGCTCGATAGGGAAAGAGATCAAGAGATGTCTAGAGACATAGGGAGATAGATTTCAAGAGGTAGAAGGATGGGGAGAGAGATAAAGAGGAGGAGAGAGAGGTAGCGAGGGATAGATTAAGAGATAGGGATCCATATGTCCAGAGAGATAGAGATAGTGATCCCTATTCTCCCCTCTACCTAAACCATAAACCTAAACCTCTAAACCTTAAACCCTAAACTCTTAATAATGCCCCTAACCCCTTACCCTAAACCCTAAAATATAGCAACCCTAAACCCCTAAGGTCCCTAAAGCATAAAACCTAGAAGCAAAGGTTATAGTTAGAGAGAGGGATAGAGGAGATAGAGATATCTCTCTGACAAGGTGTCGTTGTACCTCACCATTTAATCTATTTTCAGATGTCAATAATCCAGGGGATGTGTCCTCGACTGTTTGCAACTAGGGATTCTATAGTTATCAGTTTTCCTATCTAATCTTAACAGCTTCTACCAATTTGAAAAGATTAATCTATCTACTTAATAAATGAATTTAAAGAATGCTAAAAACAAGATAAAGCAGGAAATTTACTCAAAGCAATCTAAAAATAATAATAACATACATCTACTTATCAAAATCAATAAATACTTTCATAATAAAAAGCTGAAGCAATAAAATAGTGGTACTAGCCTCTTGCCTTAGTGGTGAGAGTGGGCCCTTGCTCCACACCCTTGGGGCTGAAGGCTACAGTAGGGAATCAGCACAAAAGAAGATCACAACTAGATCCAATTCATTCACTTTGCATTCATGAAAATATTGCTAACACAGAACTAAGATTTTTAAGAATCAGAATAATTTGATCATTGTATATTTCTTCTACTATTTCTACAAGTATATATGAAAGTGAATGATGACTTAACACTTATCTTATCTATCAGTTCCTCTATGAGATGACATCCATCTCTTTATTACACTAGCTGTTTAACTATGAAAGAAAATCATGCAAATAAAAAGTAGACTTGAGTAGAACCGAAGTCCACTCAGAAGTCTAAGTTTGAGTCTTAATACATTTGGGCATCGAGGCCTTGAAAATAAGGATATTGAATTAGTTCCATCCGTAACTCATGCAAAAACTTTGAAAAGATAAAACTTCAGCAGTTTAACTAAAGATGACCCGTCATCACTGAGGTGCTAATTTGAGTAAAATGAGGGGTATTATGATCATTGTTGAGAGTGCCTGGTTGGTAGCTTATACTGGAAATATGCCCTACTCTCAGGAGGCGCCGGAGATAACTGTTCCTATCTGCAGCTCCAGAGATATGTTTGTAGCTCTAGAGATATTGTTCTGTTAAGCTCCGGAGATGCTCCAGACTCCCGCAGAGTTCTGGAGAGGCATTCCTCATTTCTTCAAAACTTCAGGTGTCATGGTACTTTGGTATTGTCTCCAGAGATCATTGAAGACTATCTCTAGAGATGCACAAAATTGTTGTTTCTGGCATCTACACCTGTTGAATCAAAAAGAGAAGTTTTTACATTTTTCCATCAATTCCATGCACATTAGTCACTCAATCAGTAATTATAATCTTAAGTAATCTATCTCAATTAATCATAAAATAGAATGATCTTGCTAGCTTATTTGGGTGCAGACATTAGGAAAGATGGACTCAAGAAGTAGAAAAAGAGAGGCAAAAAGATGTATTTCATGAGTGCAACTTGGTACTCATCATCCCCCCATACCTAAGGTTTGGCAGGTCCTCCTACTTCTCACATTCTGGATTTATTCTGGTGAAGCAGCTTGTCAGTCAAGCTATAATCCTGGGCATATGTGGTCCAAGTTGTTCGGTTGATATTACCATTGCCTCTATAGTCATCAACCTACTTCATCCAGTCCTACAATTTTTCATCTTCCATCTGTTCTGCCCAGACAGGGAGTGGTTCAATTATTAGAGGGGGCCTGTACCGTCCACCTATCCATTCCTGCTTATGGTTATCCATAAGTTTGGATATCAATTTTGCCTTTCTCATGAATAGTCTTAAGTTTGCAGGGGTGACTACCTCTCTTAGTTTCTGCTCCAGGGTCAAAACATTCCATCTCTTCTTTGCTACAGCAAGTACTGGATTTGCTGAATTGATCATAAAAAGACCAAAATTGATGGAGCATTCCTGCAAACTTTTCAGGTATAATGGCAAAATTCTATTCTTATTATCAGGATGATAGATAAGGGATCTGAAGTGAATCTTGAAAGCATGAGGATTGGGACATTCCTTCCTGATGTAGAGATCTATTTTTAAATCTTTCTTAAGATGATCTTCCATCCTTTCATTCCAGATCTGGTGATTCCTCATTAGGGATATAAATGCCTTAAGCTGGCATTCCCCCACAAAATGATTAAGAATGAAGGTTATATCATTAACACAGAACCCATGCAGGTATAATTCACATAGGAAGTTCTTGTCCTCATCACTACTCCTTGTGTATGATGTCATGAACCCTTCTGCTATTTCAGTATCCTCAACCAGGTCAGATAGGACCAAAGAGAGTTTCCTTTGCAGTACCCTTTCCTGTAAAAACATAGAATAGCTGGCACTTGGAGGTCTGCAGGATAGAATTTCTGAAGAAAGGGAGGCCATTTCAATGATTTTGCCTTCTAAAGTTGCTATTCTTTCTATTTTGGCAGTGACTGCCCTTTGTATTTGCAATATAGGCTTGGAAGCCTCATATTCTCTACACCTCTTCTCCCAATGGAACAGAGCTTTGGGAATGTCAATGGGGATTGGTCCCACATAGGCATCTCTTTGTATTTCCTACTCATTGGTTGCCCTTGGGCCAACCAATTCTTAAATATATTCCTCCTGGTCATCTAGTCTGTTATTGGCCCAAGTTAACTGTCTATCCTGGCTTTGTACTCTCTCAATCAATGCTGCCATTATTCTGAGGCTATTGTCTCTAGTCCTGGTGAGCTCAGAAACACTCTGTGCTGCCTCTTTCTCTTTTTCTTCCAATAGTTTGGCTGCCTCAAGTTTCTTTGCCTCCAACTCTACCTCTTTCTCAATTCTCTGGGCCTCTAATTCTGCCTCTTTCTCCTAGATGACCTTGTCTTTGCTTTGGAGTTTTGTTTGGAGATTTGCAATGAATTATTTTTGCTCCATTTCCACCTCTACTCTGACCTTCTTGAGGTCAGTAATAATCAAATTCTTTCCCTAGAGTAATCTCTTTAAATTTTCAACTTCTTCCATCAATTATTGTTCTTTTGAGATTTCCACATCCTTTTGATCAGAGGGATGAGAGAAGGTTTCTGCTTCTTCTGTTGCTGCTTCTGTGGTTGTTTCTGTGGCTGTTGGCTGATCATCAAGGTTTTCCATGGCCATCTGCCCTGCTCTGCCCACTATATCTATTTGCCCTATTTCTTCTTCTTCAAACTACCTGTCCTGAGGATCCTCTTGGGGTTCCTCTGCTTCTGCTGCCACCGATGAAGGCCCAGTCTTATCCTCACATGTTCTCAATCCTAGGAGTACCTTAGTGAGTAGGGTAGTATCTCTTTCAGCCTGTGAGAGTTGTCTCTTCCTTTTGCTTCTTCGGAGCAAAGGTGGGGCAGGTGCCTCCGAAGCAGGTCTCTCTTCCTTAGAATCTAAGGAAATAGTACAGGTTTGTATGTTTTTTGTCTCTGGAGCACATGGTGGTTCTAAAATTAGGCTTGACTCCAGATGAATAGATGGTGCTGGAGAAATTTCTCTTTGTTTCCTCTTCCTGACCAGAGGGATCTCATCTGAATCATGAGATGGTTCTTCAACCCACCAGGTTCCCTCTATTCTATGTCCTGACTTTCCCTCTGTTAATTCCTTAGGACAAGATTCCTCAGTTAGAGTCATCTTTCTCCTAACTGATCGAGTCATATATAGGGTTTGTTTAGGAGCAGGTTCTGCAATTTCTTTGCCTTTCTTCTTTTTGTCAGGAACAGGGGCTGCAAATGAAGTTGCCTCCTGTGAGGGCAACTTTCCTTTGTGAATAGCTATGGAGGAGGCTGAAGGCTCAATTTTCTCATTTTGATGAGTAGGAGAACTCTCACCTCCTGGCTATGCCATTTCTAGTTCTCTGACTGGAGACTTGGCTCAAGAAAGTTTTGCCATAATTCTTCCCCATTGGCCTGAGATAGGAAGTGGTGTTTGATTACCAGAGAGATGAGGCCATGATGTTTCATGGGTCCTTTATTCTGCTGATATTTCTCTGTAGTTGCCCCAATGGCAGAATATAGGAAATTGAGAATATTTATGCTATACTCAGGGTGTCTATTTCCATGTCTTAGAAAAATCAGCATTTTCATGATTGGCCCTAAAACTAGAGAGAATTGACCATCACAAGTAAAGTATTTCATTAACCAGGTGGCAATAGATGCCCAAGGGTTTGGGAGTGTGGATCTCAAAATTCCTTTGACTTCATTTTTATTCAAATGCAATTGAATAGCAGGTTCACCTCGAACAGAAATTTTTTTAATCAAATCAGTGTATAAGGTTTTCAAATGGTAAAACCTCTCACCTTGTTTGGGAAGTCCAGAAATGTGGCTGATAGTGGTTGAGGAGAAATTGATTTGGACTCCTTTGACAACTGTCTGGTTGTCCCTTAAATTTCTGAGGAATTCATCCATAACATCTTCCTGAAACCCTTCAAATTTCTCTAGGAAGTCTAGCCGTCCTGCAGCTCTTAGAATGTTTGCTGCAACTGCATCCCGCAGAAGACCCGTAGCACTTATGGATCAGACTTTTTCTTGACTCCCATTGCTGAATTGATTTCACCTTCTGTGCGTATTCCTCACCTCCTCAATCTGCAGTATATCCTTTCCTTTTATCTCAGTAGGCTCTGGAGGACTATTCAAATTGCTCTGTAGGCTTTGGAGGACTGTTCAATTGCTCTGTTCTTCAGGGTACTTCAGAGGTTCAATTGAGGAATGTTTTGTTTTTCAGCTTAGGCTTATGCATTTTAGTTAGAGTACCAAGGCAATCATAAATGCGACAGAATGATAGGACACTTTGGAGGCAAGGTGGCAGTTCAACACAGCTGGTGGCATGTGTGAATTTAGGAAAGAAGATGATGGCAGGAGGACATGTCATCATGGTGGCACCCAAAAATAGAAAGACAAGACAATTTCTAATAATGATTAATTAAAGATAGAGTTACCTAGATTAGTTTTAATGATGAGGGTGATGTACACGGCAGAGGTGCTGCATCATTGCTAGAGACTGCACGTGTCATGGCACATGAACAGCTTTTGGTGGCTGGAGGTGACGTCCACTACTCCGTTGGTACGCAACCTGCAATCATTTCGCGGAGTGGTTCAAGAATCCACATTCCTCGGGTGATGTCAGCACCAGCTTTTATGAATACTCCTGTAATTGATATACGTGCTACTTGAATTTATTTTTGTGATAAAGTAGAGGATGATCATGTGATGTGTCTACTTTACTGCCTAGAGAGGTGGGTCCCCTCCCTTATTATTGAGACTAACTTTGTTATTGACAGAGCATCAGAGGTGCTCCTAGTTGGAAAGTGCCAGAGGTGCTCCTAGTTGGAGAAGCACCAGAGGTGCATTTGGTTTGAGAAGCACCTGAGGTGCATTTGACTAACTCATGGCACCTGATCATCTCCAGAGCTCAATTGTGTTCAACTGTCTTGAAGAAGGGAACCACCATTTACTGGTTTTCAACTCCCTTGGTCGAGAAAGACAACCATTTGCTGGTTTTCCATCTTTCTCTATTTTTTTATTTTTTCTTTTTTTTTAGAAGGCCGTCATTTGCCAGTTTTCAACCTTTTTTTTTAGAAGGCAGCCATTTGCTGGTTTTCAACCTTTCTTTTTTTTTTTTTAAATTCAACCCAACACTGGGACAAAGGAGGTATCCCCTGTATCAAAAATTAAATCACTGAGAAACTCCTCTTTAGTAGATGGTCTTTTGTAGAGCCTGATTCGGTAACCATTTACTAGAAATGTGTCTGTACTTCCATCAATAGGTTGCAATGATACTATTCCATTTTTAAAAACTTCCTTAATTTGATAAGGACCCATCCAGTGAGTTTGCAATTTCCCTTTGAACTCCTTGAATTTAGAATCATAAAGAAGAACCCAATCACCTTGTTTAAATGTCCTCCATTTGATGTGTTGGTCATGCCATTACTTCCTCTAATACTGAACCAATTCTATTTGTTGAATGGCCTCTGTCTGAATTTCATCCAACTCATTGAGCTGAAGAATTCTGTTCTGTTGAGCTATAGACAATGGTAGACCAATATCCAATGTAGTTTTAAGTGTCTGGAGTTCAAATTCTATAGACAATATAGGCTTTTTCCCATAAACCAATTCATATGGTGAGAACTTTGTTGTGGACTTCCAAGTGGTGTTGTAAGCCCAAACTGCTTCAGGTAATCTGCTAGCCCAATCTTTTCTGTTCATTGCTACTGTCCTTGTCAAAATATTTTCAAGCTCCGTATTGGTTACCTCTACCTGCCCATTCACTGAGGATGGTAAGGTGAAGATTTTCTGTGCTTGACTTGATATAAATCTGTGAATGCTTTGATTACCTGTGAAGTAAACTGAGGTCCTCTATCTAAAACTATTGACCTTGGGGCTCCAAATCTTTAAAAAAAATTATTGTAAAGGAAATCAGCAACTTTTTCTTCTCTTGCAAATTGTAATGCTTGAACCTCAACCCACTTAGTAACATAGTCTGTGCATACTAGAATGTACTCCTTGCCTAATGATGGTGGTAAAATTGGTCCCACAAAGTCTAAACCCCACTGCTCAAATGGTTCCATCATGACTTGAGGATGTAGTAACATCTCCTGGGTAAAGGTTGGCTATCCCATCCTTTAGCACTGGTCACAGTGCTGCACATACTTCTTTGTATCTTTATGAAGAGAGGGCCAGTAGTAACCAGCTCCAAGGATCTTGTGGACTGTCCAATGGAAAGAGTAATGGCCACCAGATGGTTCATCATGACATGCTCTCAACACATCAAAAATCTCATCAGCTTTTAAACACCTACGTAAAATGAAATCAGGACCACATTTAAATAGTAAACCATTCAACCATTTGTAAGATAATTTTTTTTAACCAAACATTTTCTTTGTTTTGAGGTAAAATGAGATGGATACAAGCCTATAGCTAAAAGATTAGCTATGTCAGCAAACAAAGGTGCAGTAGAGGATATAGCAAAAAGATGTTCATCTAGGAACTTCTCCTCCATTGGTTGGTTTTCTCCTCCTATATGCAATCTTGACAGAAAATTAGAAACCAAATTAAACTTTCCTAGATTATCAACTATGGTGATATCAAATTCCTGTAATAGCAATAACCACCTGATGATCCTTGCACCCACTACTAGTTTATTCATTAGGTACTTGATGGCTGCATGATCAGTGTGTACAAATATCTTATATCCAGTGATATAATGCCTGAATTTGTTTATAGCATAGATGACTGCCAAGAATTCTTTTTCAGTTGTTGTGTAGTTTCTTTCTACAGAGGTAAGGTTTTCGCTGATGTAATAAATGGCATGCATACTTTCTCCTTCCTCCTTTTGTCCTAAAACTACCCCAATGGACTCATTTGAAGCATCAGTCTGTATGTGAAATGGCAAAGTCCAATTTGGTCCTCTTAAAATTGGTGTGACAGTAAGCTTCTCTTTCAAGGTTTCAAATGTTGATTGACATTCTTCTATCCACAGAAATTCTGTCTTTGTTAAGCAGGGTAAACAGGGGGGCAGCTATTCTGCTGAAATTTTCTATGAACCTCCTATAATATCCTGCATGACCCAGAAAATTTCTAACATCTGTCTAATTTTTGGGTGAAGGCAACTGTGTGATCACCTCTATCTTGTTTTGATCCACTTTGATCCCTTTCTTTGAAATATGGTGTCCCAAAACAATTCCTTCCTCCACCATCATGAAGCACTTTTCATGGCTAAGGGATAATTGATTTTTCTCATAGCATTTTAGTACTTTCTCAAGGTTTGTGAGAGCTTCTTCAAAATTATCCCCATACACAGTAAAATCATCCATATAGACCTCTATGCATTCATTAGCTAGTTCAGCAAAAATAGCTAAAACAAGTCTCTGAAATGTAGCTGGGGCATTGTATAGCCCAAAGGGAAGAACTTTGTAAGCAAAGGTTCCCCAAGAGCATGTGAAGGTGGTTTTGTCCTGGTCCTCAGGTGCTACTTGAATTTTATTATACCCACTGAATCCATCTAGAAAAGAAAAATACTTTCTCCCAGCAAGGTTGTTTAGAACTTGGTCAATGAATGGTAAGGGAAAGTAGTCTTTTTTTGTGGCCTTGTTGAGTTCTCTATAATCAATACACACCCTCCATTTCCCATTCTTTTTAGGCACTATGACAAGGGGTGAGACCCATTGACTGTCTGAGACTAGATATATGAACCCTACTTCAAGTAATTTTTCTATTTCAGTTTTGACAATGTCCTTTAAAGCAAGATTCAATCTTCTCTGGGGTTGTCTAACAGGTTTAATATCCTCAATGTATATATGATGGGTACAGATCTTAGGAGGTATGCCTTTCATATCTTGGTATTCCCAAGCAAAAGATGCTGAATAGAAAATCAAAAGTTGGATAAGTTTTTCTTCCTGATTTGTTGTTAACTTAGTATTAATATTAAGTGTTTTCCCTGGTAAAATCATGACATGTTTTATGATTTGATCCATAGATGTAGTTAATCCATACATTGGAGTCATGGTATTGAAAGGACAAGAATGTGGAAGCAAAATGTGGAAATTGGCTAAGTCTTTGTAAAAGGTTTCCCCACAAGGAATGATGTTGGCGAGGGTACAATCAGAAGAAGTAAGAAGTTCTCTCCTAGAATCTTAGGTGAGTTCCATCACATCCTTATTGATTAGGATGTGAGTGAAGTCTTTTGTTGTATCATAGTATACTTCTTCTTCTAATTATCCCAGATGTTCCTTGATGGTTACCATAGCTACTGAGGCACTGTTGTTATTGTTCTCTGGCTCATCCACCCATACTCTTCCTGTATAATGCATTGATGGTTTAGCTGGAGGATACAAAGATATTTTCTTTAAATCTATCCTATTAGAAATGACCATATCCCTAGTTCGACAATCAATAGATGCTGCTGCTATAGCTAGCCATGGTCTTCCTAAGATCAGTGGATAAGCATTTCTCTGGTTTCTAGGTTCTAGTATTAGGAAGTCCACTGGAAATTCCCATGAATCTATCACAACTGGTACTTCAGTGATTACTCCTTTTGGAACAGCTACTAACTGGTCAGCAAGTTGAAGAATTGTAGTTGTGGATTGGATACCTGATAGAGCTAATTTGTCCATTGTGTGGACTGTCATCACATTAATTGCTGCTCCCAAATCAACCAGAACATTTAAAATTTCTACTCCTGAGATGAAAATAGTTATGATAGGGTTTCCAATGTCTCCATATTTTGGAAGGAGAATTTCTCCCATCAATAGATCTACTACCTTTCCTTCCACCTGTATTGTGGAGGGAAAGTTTTTCTTCCTGTCCTATGTTTTGATACAATGATGTTTAATTAACTGATTTAGTTTAGGAACATCTCTGATTGCCTGGAGGAGAGGAATTTTAATGTTTAGTTGCTTGATTTCTCGTAAAAGTTCTGATTCTAGGTTGGTTTAGATTTGTTTTTGTAAGATCTTTTTTTGGGGAACATTCTGTTTAAGTCATTCTAGGTATGGTGCTAGTTTTTCCATCTTCGGAGCATCTCCAGAGCTCTTGTCAAAATTGTGTTTAGGAATGTTCTCTGGAGTCAGTCTTTTAGGAGCAACTCCAGAGTTGTCTGAGGATGATTCTTTTAGCACTTTTTCGTTAGTAATCTCCTCCTGGGGTTGAGTGGATGAATTTTCAGGTTCCTCATCATTGGTTACTTCAACTATAGTTGGAGGAGATGGTCTTGCGAATGTTTTCCCAGAACACAGATGGAGATTATTTGAATATATAGCATTAATTCCAGCCAAATTTTCTTGCTCTGTCATGTAAACAGATGCTCCCTATTTATTCCGTGGGTTTGGTATAGGCTAAGCTGGTAAAGGTGGTTGGCTAACTGGTTCATTTTGTGCTTGACCTTGTGTGTTGGAGGGGCCAGTTAGTAAAGCTTGTTGTTGAGGTTGGAAACGTCTAGGTTGTCCCTGGTATTGTTGATTATATCCCTGTAGAGAACCCCATTGAAGTTGCATGTTTTGTGATCCAAACTGTGGTGGCCACTGTTGATTTCCCCAAGACTAATTTTGCCAATTTTAGTTTTGCCAATTTTGGTTTTGCCAATGTTGATTTTGCCAATCCTGCTGTCCCCAAGGAGGATTATTTTGAGGCCCATGCCAAGTTGGATTCCACTGATTATTTCCCCAATTAGAAGGACCCCTGTAAGAAGGTTGGTTTGTATACTGATTATAAGGGAAATTCCCAGCTTGTTTTTGTCCCACATAGTTCAATTCCTCTTCTATTATAGCATTCTTCTAACTCAATCTTTTCAAGACTGGAAGTTGACTACATTGACTGGTAGGATGTTCCTTATCACAGATCTGACAAATCTCTAATTTGTCCAAGGGGCATTCTCTCAATAGATGTTTGTTTGTACACCTAGGATAATAGATGGAGAGTGGTTCAGTTGCTCTGTTTTGATCAGTTGTTCTAGTTTTTGCCTGAATCCCATCCAATGTGGTATTTAATTGGACCAAAAATTTTGTTTTTAGATTTGCAATCTCCTCCATCAACTGTCCTATTTCATTCTTCCCTTTAAAAGTTTTGGATGACCTCACTCCATCTTGGGTTCTAGAATAGTTCCTACAGAGTTCTTCTATATCAGGTATTTCCATTTTGTTGATGTTCCCTTTTCCCATTAGGTCCAGTGCCTATTTTGATTATTTATCCAATCCTTTTACAAACAGGGTTCTAGCCAAGGAGTGATCTACTAGGTTACCATACCTTCTCAAGGCGAAGTTAAACCTATCCACATAGTCCTTTAAGGATTCTTCCCCCCTGCCTAATTTTAAACAATTCTTCATTTTTATTACTGGATCTGCAGTAATCTTGGTATTTTTCTAAAAACTTTGTTTCCATCTGATCCCAAGAATAGATAGAATTCTTGGGTAAACCCATAAACCATCTCATTGCAAAATCTTTCAGAGTTGAAGGGAATAGTTTGAGTTTCTGGTTATCTAATCCATAATCATAAGTCTGGCAGACTACTTTAAATTCAAATAAGAACTGATCTGGATCCTTAGAAGAAAGTCCTCTAAAATTTGGTAGGTGTGCTGGTGAGATATTCTTCATAGGAGCATTGTCTCCAGCAGCCAAAACAATAGGATATGAGAAGGTTCTTGGAGCCTGATTTTCCTCTTCCCCATGATTATCATTTTCCATGTTTAGTACTGGTTCTTCTCCCTGAAGTTCTAAGAAATTAGGTTCTATTAAAGGATCTGCCTGAAACTTTTGTTGTAATTCCTGGATATAATTGGCAAGTGGAATATTTGAAGGATCTAAGAGATTATTGTTCTGAGGTGTAGCTTCCAAAGTAGGCTCTAGGTTTCTCTCCTCAACAAGATCTTGTACCACCCCACTGCTTTCACCTATGGTTTGTTGTTGGGGTATCTGCTTTATATATCTTCCTTTCAAGTCTCTAGCTCTAACCATATAGATCTATCGTAAAAACTGTTTTAACTTAGTTTCCCTAATTAACACAATACATCCCCGGCAACGGCACCAAAAATGACAAGGTATCATTGTACCTCACCATTTAATTTGTTTTCAGATGTCAATAATCCAGGGGATGTGTCCTCAGCTATTTGCAACTAGGGATTCTATAGTTATTAGTTTTCCTATCTAATCTTAACAACTTCAACCAATTTGAAAAGATTAATCTATCTACTTACTAAATGAATTTAAAGAATGCTGAAAATAGGATAAAGCAAGAAATTTACTCAAAGCAATCTGAAAAAAATAATAACATACATCTACCTATCAAAATTAGTAAATACTTTCATAATAAAAAGCTAAAGCAATAAAACAATGGTACTAGCCTCCTGCCTTAGTGGTGAGAGTGGGCCCTTGCTCCACACCCTTGGGGCTGAAGGCTACAGTAGGGAATCAACACAAAAGAAGATCACAACTAGATCCAATTCATTCACTCTGCATTCATGAAAATATTGCTAACATAGAACTAAGGTTTTTGAGAATCAGAATAATTCGATCATTGTATATTTCTTCTGTTGTTTCTACAAGTATATATGAAAGTGAATGATGAATTAACACTTATCTTATCTATTAGTTCCTCTATAAGATGACATCCATCTCTTTATTACACTAGCTATTTAACTATGAAAGAAAATCATGCAAACAAAAAGTAGACTTGAGTAGAACAGAAGTCCACTCAGAAGTCTAAGTTTGAGTCTTAATACATTTGGGTATCGAGGCCCTGAAAATAAGGATATTGAATTAGTTTTATCCGTAACTCATGCAAAAACTTTGAAAAGATAAAACTTTAGCAATTTAACTAAAGATGACCCGTCATCACTGAGGTGTTGATTTGAGTGAAATGAGGGGTATTATGATCACTACTGAGAGTGCTTGGTCGACAGCTTATGCTGGAAATATGCCCTTCTCTCAAGAGGTACCGGAGATAATTGTTCCTATCTACAGCTCCAGAGATATGTCTATAGCTCCGGAGATATGTCTGTAGCTCCAGAGATATTGTAGCTTTCTCTGTTTAGCTTCGGAGATGCTCCAGACTCCCGCAGAGCTCTGGAGAGGCATTCCTCATTTCTTCAAAACTTCAGGTGTCATGGTACTTTGGTATTGTCTCTGGAGATCATTGAAGACTATCTCTGGAGATGCACAAAATTGTTGTTTCTGGCATCTACACCTATTGAATCAAAAAGAGAGAAGTTTCTACATTTTTCCATCAATTCCATGCACATTATTCTCTCAATCAGTAATTATAATCTTATATAATCTATCTCAGTTAATCATAAAATAGAACGATCTTGCTAGCTTATTTGGGTGCAGACATTATGAAAGATGGACTCAAGAAGTAGAAAAAGAGAGGCAAAATGATGTATTTCATGAGTGCAACTTGGTACTCATCACTCTCCCAGGCTCGGTCTCCTTTGTATCTCCCTATTCACCTCTCTACCTAAACCATAAACCTAAACCTCTAAACCTTAACCCCTAACCCCTAAACCCTAAATAATGTCCCTAAACGCTAGCCCCTAACCCCTAAACCCTAAAACCCCTAAGGTCCTGTTGGTTATTTTTTTCCCGAATCGGCAGAGGGTTTGCCAGTTCCTATGCACAGGCTGATCCAGCCAACAGAAATAGGAGGTTGCATGAGCTGCCTCCCCTTCACTTCTAGTTCTGCCGTACCAAGGGGGGTATCCCTATAACTAAAGGTGTAACATTGCCAACAGACACAGGAGGTTGCATGAGCTGCCTCCCCTTCACTTCTGGTTCTGCCACACCAAGGGGGGTGTCCCTATTTGCTAAAGATGTGACCTTGATTAGCTCAATGATAGAATGATTTAGCTTGACAGTAACAGGTAGAATACTCTCATGTATGGACCCAGATCTAAATGATAGATCACAAGGTTGGCAACGTTCTTGGACGTATTTGTCAGGTCAGGTATGAGAATATGTAGGGGTTCCTAATCCTACTCCTACAACTAACATGTGGAAGCAATGAAAAGGTGGATATGATGATTTGGATGCAAGACAAGGGGTTTTGGGTCATAATTACTAACCCAGGTGTAGACCGGTGCCTATCTCAGGGCAAGGAGTCAACTAGACATATGCAATAGATGGTTTGCAACTAGCATTCAAGTTTCAAGGGGTTGGATTGATGCTTGCCTTACAAACATCACCCAAGAATGGGTATTTAGCTACCTCTACTTACAGACATCCCTGCTAACAAACGACCTTCTCCATGTTTAACCTAAAACAGTTTAATCCACTCCTTGAGTGGAAGTTAGAGATCAAGTATGCAATACAGAACCCTATGTTCTAGAATTTGAGAAACCCTTAGCAACCAAATTCAGAAGAAGAGATGCATACAACAAGTGGAGACAGACAGCAAAACACATGCAAGAAGTATTTTTCATATAAAATTGACACTGAAACTGAACATATGTGCAAGATACATCACAGATGCAACACATAAACTCCAAAATGAGATAGAGCAGCAAGGAAATGCCCTATTTTTCACTATTTACACAAAAATGCCCAGGTCTTCAACAACCAAATATGAGTGACACAGTTTGCATTTTATAGCAAAACTGTGTACTCAGCCAAAATTACAATGGTCAACTCAAAAATTGCCAGATACAATGCATCGTGAGAAATGGCGCTCAAAATTGAATGCAGTCGGGAAGCAGAGGAAAAGAGCAGGTGGGAATCAGGATCTGCACCGCCGCCTAAAGATTTTCTCTTAAATCTGGTAGTTCATCTGTCATTTCATCCATCGATGCATCTGAAAAATGCCATTAATGCTTAGCTACCCACAGCCATTGCAGTTTCACTTGTCTATGAAGCTTTTCTCGCTCAAATTGGTGCAGACACACAGAAAGTCCTTCCTTCATCAAGCATTCAAAACAGGGCCGTCGATCTCCCCCCATCGCTGAGATACAACGGCCCAAAAACCTGTAGAAAAGCTAAGAGCCAATGATATCGTGCCACGTAGGCAGCTTTTTCCTCTATCGCTGACTTTTCCATTCACTATTTTGCCATTTCGCCCTCTGTATATGCATGAACAAATGCATATACAATTGTCACTGTTCGCCCCTCAAAAACCCTTTGTATATGCAAAATACATATACATCTTTTTGATATACAAGGCAGACCCCAAACTTGTTTAGAACAAATTGAAATTCAATTCAGGTCCGGCTTGTATCTTCTTTTCCTGCATATTTCCTTGTACATGCACATATACATTCTCCTTATGCATACAAGACGGATTTCAAATTTTATGAAGCTTGCTGAAGATACTTTGAAATCCGGCTTGCATGTTAACCCTTGCATCTTTCGAATGTACATTGGCACATACAAGCGCCCAATATACATGCCGCGGACCCGAAATATTATTAACTGCATTTGATTTCTCCTTCAAGTCTGAAATGTATATTCTTCATTGTATATTTTGTTTGTATGCTGAATATACAAACACAAACATGCAAGCAGGGAATCTTTCTAGAATATGCGATGAATGTATATTTCCCTTGTATGTTTGAACTTTGCATCCTTTTACTTTGTACATACAAACAAGGAATCCTTAGAGAATATTCCTGCAATGTATCTAACCATTGTATGTTTTTCAATGCACCTCCACATGCAACCTGATATACAAAGAGGGAATATTCCCAAGAATCTACGAAAGATTCCCCCTTTGTATATGCATCATTTCAAGCCCGATATGCATTCAAAATGCATACAACTCAATTTTTATCAATTTTTTGGAGGCCGATAGAGATTTCTGACCTGCCAATGCATATTTCGACCTGCATGTATATACAAACACCCTTGTATATACAAAAACACCTGCACCTTAGCTGATTTCTTTGCATTTCTTCAACTACAGAGGCTAAAAGTGTTAGAATTTTTTGGACTTTTGGGAAGGGGCCTGCATATTTAAATGCTTAAAACCTGATTGCTTATGCAGGCACCACTAGGTCCCTAAACCATAAAACCTGGAAGCAACCCTAAACCTCTATCTCCCTATCTCTCCCAATCTCTATTGTTTCCCTCGCTCTATCTCTCTCTAAACCCTAAACCCTAACCCCTAAACTCAAGCAACCCTAAACCCCTAACCCGTAAACCCTAAACCCTAACCCCTAGACCCTAAACCCTAAACTCGAGCATCCCTAACCTAAAGCCTAAATAATTCCCCTAAACCCTTACCCTAAAATCTAAACCATATTTACTTAGGAAACCCTAAACTCATGTAAACCTCAAATAGTGAGGGAGAGAGATAGAAAGGTAGAGTTAGAGAAAGGGGATTGAAAGAGCTCTAGCAAGATAGAGAGACAGGGGGAGAGAGAGATAGAGAGGTAGGTATAGTTAGAGAGAGGGATAAAGGAGACATAGATATCTCTCCCAGGCTCAGTCTCCTCTGTATCTCCCTATTCACCTCTCTACCTAAACCATAAACCTAAACCTCTAAACCTTAACCCCTAACCCCTAAACCATAAATAATAACCCTAAACCCTAAACCCTAACCCCTAACCCCTAACCCCTAAACCCCTAAACCCCTAATCCCTAAACCATAAAACTTGGAAGCAACCCTAAACCTCTATCTCCCAATCTCTATAACATGAAAACATGAAAACATTAAGCTTTCATTGTAACCAAATGCATTCCTAATCAATCCCAAATCATCCCTAATCCATTTAATTTCATCTCTAATCATCCCTAAACCACTTCTAATCAGCCCTAAACCACTTCACACCATCCCAAATCACATCCAAATCAATTTAACTTCATCCCTAATCATTTTCCAATCAACCTAGATTTCATCTCAAATACCATCTCTAAACTAAATTCCTAAATCATTCTAATTATTCCCTAATCAGCACTAAACCACTTCGAACCATCCCTAAAACCATTCTAATCATTCCCAAATCATTCCTAATCTAGTCCTTTTCACCTCTCATCATCCCTAAACCAATCCATCTCATCCCAACTCCATCCCAAATCAATCTAAGCTCCATCTTAAACAATCCCAAAAATAATCAAAATCAAACAAATACCTCACTAGGAGCCATTAGAAGATCATAGTGCCAATCTGTTAGTCATTTGCACCATTTTGTATATCATATGTGCCAATATACTCCTTAGTAACACCTACCTATCAATCACAAACATTATTCTACACCTAGCTAGTCACAGGTGTCATTCTACCCTCTGCCAGCCACAGGAGCCATCAGAACATCATAAGCACCAATATGTTAGTCATTTACACCATTCTATACATCATATATACCAACCATAAACCCTAAGCCTAATCAAACCTAAACCCTTATCTCCTTGTCTCTATCATCCCTCTACCTCTCAATCTCTCTGCCTATGTCTTTGGCCATGTCCATCACCCTCTATCTCACTATCTCTCCCTCTCTAAACTCCTAACCCCTAAACTCTAAACCTAATCAACCCTAAACCCCTATCTCCTTGTCTCTATCATCTCTCTACCTCTCAATCTCTCTGGCTATGTCTCTAGCCATGTCCCTCACCCTCTATCTCCATATCTCTCCCTCTCTAAACTCCTAACCCTTAAACCCTAAACCTGATCAACCCTAAATCTGATCAACCCTAAACCCTATCTCCTTGTCTCTATCATCCCTCTACCTCTTAATCTCTCTGCCTATGTCTCTAGCCATGTCCCTCACCCTCTATCTCCCTATGTTTCCCCTTGGTCTCTTCTATATCTCCCTATCGGTCCTCTCTCTCTAAACCCTAACATAAAACTCTAAACCTTAACCCCTAACTCTTAAAACATAAACCTTAAGTTACCCTAAATAATGCCACTAAACCCTAACCCCTAAACCCTAAACTCTAAAACTGAGCAACCCTAAACCCTAAACCTCTAAACCATAAACCTCAGAAGCAACTCTAAACCTTTATCTCCCTATATCTCTCCCAATATCTATCGATCCCCTCACACTCTCTCCCTCTCTCTAAACCCTAACCCCTAAACCCTAAACTTGAGCAACCCTAAATCCCTAACACCTAAACCCTAACCCCTAAACCATAAACCATAAACCTAAGCAACCATAAACCCCTAAACCCTAAATAATTCCCCTAAACCCTAAACTTGAGTAGTCCTAAACCCCTAAACCCTAAATGATTCCCCTAAACCCTAAACTTAACCAACCCTAAAGTCATAAACCTGACCCATCCTCTCTCTAAAACAAGAAAACTAGGAATCTCTATCTCTCTCTCTCCCTATCACTAGGTATCTCTCCCAAGTTTCTCTCCCCTCCATCTCCATCCTCTCTCCCTTTTCCTCCCTCTCGCTCTCCCTTGTCGACAAAGAGCATGGAAATGTAATAAAAATAGGACATGTAAAGATGGATGAGGATATAAATTGGGATTCAATGAAATGGAAACAAGATAATTTATGAAATTTCATTGGATGGGAAGAATGAGGAGGAGAGGTAGAGAAATAAGGGTAGTAGAGAGTGAGAGAGTGGATAGGAGGTAGAGATAGGATGGAAGTAGAGAGTGGGAGAGGACCGTAGGAGGTAGACAGGTCAAGGAAGAAGAGAGAGAGGGTAGGAGGTAGATAGGGGAGGGAAGCAAAGAATGAGAGAGAGGGTAGGAGGTAGACAGGGGAGGGAAGTAGAAAGTGAGAGAGAGGGGAAGAGGTACATAGGGAGGGGGAGAAGAGAGTGAGAGAGAAGGTAGGAGGTAGAGAGGCAAGGGAAGCAAAGACTCGGAAAGAGGGTAGGAGGTAGATAGGAGAGGGAAGTAGAGAGTGAGAGAGAGAGTAGAAGGTAGATAGGGGAGGGAAGAAGAGAGTGAGAGGGAAGGTGGGAGGTAGAGAGGGGAGGGAAGCAAAGACTCAGAGAAAGGGTAGGATGTAGAGAGGGGAGAGAAATAGAGAGAGAGATGATAGGAAGTGCAGTTGCCCTTGTAGACATGTATATAAAGTGTGTAAGCATAGACAAGGCATGTCAATTGTAAGATGTAACACCTCAAAGAGATGTTCTATAATGGAATGCAATGATTGCAATATATGCAAAAAATGGATTTGTTGAAAAGTCTTTAGAAACTTTCAAGCAAATGCAATTGGCATGTGTATTTCTAGTTAGGCTCATCATAACGTGAGCATGTTATAACGCGCTTGTGTTATGCTCAACTTTGTTTGACATGTTTTTATCAGTTTTTAGCAAAATCTGGAGATAATATGGAGTGTGCTCCCCATCAGAATGACACTTTTTTCAATGAAAACTAAAAAAAATACCACCATAATCTTAAGCTCTCTGTTAGCTATCTAACCATATAATTTTTTTCACATTTTGAGTATGTTTAGTGTTTCATCTTGAATTTCTTTTGTTAGTGTGTCCAATTTTTGTCAAAAACCAGTCTTTAGTATTTTTGACTTTTTTTTTAACTGTTCATCGAAAATTGAAATAAGTTATATTTTTAGAAACTAGACTCCATTCTACACGAATTCAAAAAAAAAATTGATTTTTGATTAGTTTTCAAACATTTTAGGGGGAAGCACACTCAAATTTTTGTTTTCCAAGATGTGTCCACTTTAAAAATTACTAAAAAATCAATTATTCATTAAAAAATATCAGAAAAATTAGGGATAAACTACATGGTGTTACCTAATTTCTCACTAGAGTGATTATTGAAATACTAAAAAAAAGTTAACATTTTAGGGGGAGCACACCAGACGCTATGTTATGTTTTTTTCAGAAAAACAAGACCAATTTGTGTGCTCTCCCTTTTTGAACCCCTTAATCTCAACCATTTTTGGAAAAAAATAGTTGTTTATAAACTAGATTCGGAGTACTACAACTCTTGTTTTCGTTCCATCTTCAAATTTTGAGTGTAGATATCTTCAATTTCTCATCCAACATCAATGTTTCTTGATTTCAGAAAAAAAAAAGTGGCAACTTAAGACCCCATTTTAGTCCCTCATCTTTGTGCACTTACCCAGACAATAAACGGATGACTTACAGAAAATGCTGCTACAAAGATATGTAAAATAATAAATCACTGCGTACTTGTTTTCGAGGTTTAGAAACGGAAAAGTCGAGGACTAAGGAGTGAGCGCCCAAATCCAATGCCCTACTTTTTGTCGAGATCTAGAAACTCAGTCTGCAACCTGTATCTATTGTACCAGAGATTTTCTCGTTGCGAAACTTTGAGGACTAAGGAGCAGGCACCCTAGTCCAGGGCATTTTTTTCTTCACTGATCTACAATTTTGACACTCTGTTGTACCCTCCTGCAACTTCACTTTGTCTGCAACTCCATCCTGTAACCTGCAATAATGAAAACTTTGGGAGGGGGTTTTGGTGTTTAGAGGCTTGCCTCAATCAATCCCTGGAGAGACACTCAAGTCTTCTGAACACCGTTGTCAGATAGAGAGTGTGTACCTTGGGAGGTAGAGGCAAAAACCAAATGATAAATTCTTACAAAAACAAATTATATCACCTTGTAGTGAAGATCTCATGGGAGGAAGAAGCTCTTCATTCTAGAATGAGGAGATGAACGCTCAAATTTGCAAATACAAACACATAGACAACACAAATCTTCTCTTGCTACACAATGAAAGCCTTGAATCACCTTTAGGATGCATAAAGTTCACAATAACAATCTAGTTGAGATCTAGTTTACAAATGAATGCCTAAGCATGCTTATATATGCAACTACAAACACTCCCGCCAAGAATTTCGTAATTCAAACTTAACATGTCGTCATAGGACCCAAATAACGGTCACAAGCCGATACCCAAAAATTGGGACTACCTCAAAATAGGGCAGGACTAAGGTGTGAGCACCCAAGTCCTCCCCCCTATTTTGGGCAGGGTTTATCTCAAGTGGTCCCCCTAGGTCTCATTTGCCAAGACACTTAGGGGTTTTTCTCATCGGGATGTTGAATTATGATATAATATGTCCTAAATGCAGATAAAAGACCCAAGAACTAAACCTTATGAGGGAAAAGCCCCCAAGAGGACATTTTTTTATGTTACACATATAAATGTATGTACATCACATTGAGCTGGCATGCCTCATTGAAGACTCTCTATGTACTTATAGGTTGTGCCATCCATTTAAAATAGGCTAACTCATACATTGAAAGTTTCAAAATGGTGTGTAAGAAATGCACAACACATCCTAGACATTTGCTTTGCTTAATGCCCTAAAATGACCTTAGGCACTTGTAGACCCAAATTGGCTTAGAGACCAACTAGTTGGCTCAACAACCAACAATTGTTACATCTTTTCAACATGTATATATATCATTACATTTTCTCTTCTTGCATTTGGGAAAGAAAATAAATTAGGGCACCCACAACTACCACATTAAATCCACCAACCTCTGCAAATAATCACTACCTACCTCCAATCTAGTCAAATTGGGGATTAATGGCATTTCTAGGAGGTAGGCAGGCATATAAACTCTTGGACCCACAAAACATGTGTTTAAAATGTTTTAAAATATTTAATTCTAAATTTTTAGAACTTTTGGGCTCATCAGGAACTATTTCAAGGATTTCCTGACAACCAGGAACTCACCAACACCTTCTTTTCTCTTCTCTTTTATCCTTGTTCCTACTTGTCAGGAACTTCTCGACAACCAGGAACTCTCTGATTTCTTCACTTTCTTCCTTCTTTCTTCTTTACATCTTTTTCTTCTTCCTTGTTGTCAGTGATTTCCCACCCACTAGGAACTCACTGAATTTATTTCTCTTCTCTTTCCCTTAGCCATTTTCTATCTTTTACTCTTGCCAGGTATGGACCGGGAACAATTCCTAATCCACTTTGTCAGTACCTAATTTCCCAATGACTAGGAACTCACCAAAATCTTGGGTAAAAGTTTAAATTTGTGTCACACTTAAGTCCAACTTATCAACATAAATGAATTTAAGTATTTCCAACTAAAAGTCAATTTTGGTGAAACATATATGTTCTATCTAGATTCATTCTAGCTAAATTAGATCCAAGCCACAACTTTTTAAATTAGAACCATCCACTAAAAACATATGTAGCATCACTTTGGCACTAATTTACCGAAACAATGAAATTATTTGAGTTTTTTTTTTCTCTAACAACTCCTACTCATGCAAATAATCATTTTGAAAGAATCTAAAAATACCCTTTTGTAGATCTATAAGTCTACTTTGTAGAACTATAATTTTTTAGACATTTAAATTAATGTTTATATTTTATTTTGTATTTTTACTAAAAGTAGGTCATCAACACCAAAATATGATGTTGATTTTCCTCTCAAGAAAAAATAGTAAAGTAAATTAAAAAAATTAAAAATATGATGCACTAGAGGAGAGATTCCATGTTGATATGATATAATTTTTTCTTATTTTGGATAAATAGTTAAGACAAAATTTGACGTCCCATTGAAATAATTATTTTTTCATTACACACAACTTCCAAGATTTATTTAAAAATATATATTTATCAAAATGGAGAAAAAATTAATCCATGCACTAAAGTTTTGAGTTATGAATACACAAAAAATATAGCAGGAAAGTAAATGAAATTTACTATATAAAGGGCAACATCCCATTCAACCTTATTTTTCAACATTTTATCAGCAACCAAATTTTACTGTCAATTTTATAAAATAACACATTTAAATCATTTTAATTTTTTTAAATACAAACATAAAATACACAAAAAATCTACATTTTACTCTTTACATATTTTTAAAATTCAAAACATATATCTCACTTTGTAGTGGTTCAAGTTAAAAATGTAGATTAGTGTTGGTCATTTCCTTTATAAAAGTGTGACACAACTTTGAACTTTCACCCTCTTTCTTTTCTTTGCCTTAGAGACTTTTTCAATCTTTGCCTCATCTTTCCTTTGTTCCACTTTATTGGGGATTTCCCACCCACTAGGAACTCACCAACATCCTCCCTCTTCTCGCTTGCTCCATCTTGTCAATGAGTTCTTGCCCACCAAAAACTTGCTAAAATCTTCACTTCATTTTATCTAACACTTTACACTTGCTTTTTTGGGGGTCAAGGGTAGACTAGGAACTAGGAACACTTTCAAGGATTTCCTTGGTTCCAAGAATCAAGGAAATCTCTAACTTGTTCCCAATAGGCTAGAAAGGGCTAACAATAGAGAACACTTAGTCATTTTTGAAGGTTTTGGAGATTTTTGAGGATTTTCAAAGGCATTGGGAACAAGGAAAAACACAGGGGCATAACTTAGGAAATTTTTTGATAAATTTTGGGCATAATTTTGTAGGTCTGGGAGCCAAAAAATATGGGCACCAACACAACCAATAAATCAAGAGGAAAAAAGGATAAGAACTTAACTAAGTAGGAATCAATTAAAGAAAATAAGCTCTAGGATGAGGTCGAAAAGTTGACATAACAATCAAAGGTAACGGCACAATAAATAGAGCAAGTTCTTGTGTTTCCTCCTTAGCAACAATTGATGGATGCCTCCACTTCTCTCTTGCCCAGATGGCTAGAACATGTTAACATCTAGAGAAGACAACCAATAGTGAAGTCTTCTATAGACACCTAAAATTGACTACATCCTAGTGGTACATCTAACATCACAATTCCACTTTTGACACCATTTCAAGCCTATCCTAACCACATTCGCATTATCCTAACACTAATCAATCAAATAAATTACATTTTAACTAATTATGATTATCCTTTTAACATTTCATCCATCATCAAATTAATTAAATAAATCATATTTATTTAATTAAACTAATTTCCCACATCCCTTTCGAAGAACTAAAGTAATTTCATTATTTATATTTAGTCTAAAAATCCTAAATCCTATTCTAATCCCCCATTTATTCTAATTAAATCCTATCCTTATCCATTATCTCCAAATAAATAAATTAAAAATTCAAGGAGTCACATGTCTAGCTAAAATTTATCTAGATTCATTAAACTAAGACACTCCCACAAAAGTCAAACTAATCTTACATCTTCACCGTCCATTTCCATACAACATCTTTTAATCATAGCCATTTACATAAGGATAATCCATAGAAGCTTTCATCTTTGCCCTAATTCTTCTCATCCAATCCTATATGTCCATTCATCTTTAATCAACCATTCATCTTTATAGAATTTCGTAGAAGCTTATAACCTTGCCCTAATTTGTCTCATTCAATCCTATCCATCCATTTTAATCAAATCTTAGCCCTCCATCCTATCATCCAAAAATCTATAAACTAGTCCTCAATCAAGCTATTTGCAACAAGCTTTTGGAATGTAATGTCATGTTGTCCATGTGAGAAACCAACAATCAATCTCAACCTCAAGAATCCATTGGAGCACAACCACCATTGTTGGTGCAACAAGGGATGGTGCTGGTGAGATATTTCTAGGTTTCATTGATTTTTGCTAACTCTTTTCTCAATTTGAGGTTTTCTTAGATATAAAATAGGTCATTTATTTTGATGCAATGTTCATCATTATGTTTCACATTTCAACATACACAACTTCATCAAAGGATTTCTCTAGTATCATGGTGATGATAGAGGTACCAAGGTAAAAGAAGAAACCAAGAACCCTATCTTCCATAACAATGTATGCCTCTAGATATAGGATAGTTGAAATTGCAACACCCATGGTTGATAAAGATGATAGGGACCTAGTGGTTATTGATTATCAAATCACTACTAGGTATATGCAAAGACATGAAGGACCAAAACGTTGCCACATGACCTTTTGGTCTCATAGAAGTCAAAATGTGAGTGCGTTATAATGCACTCGTGTTTTGTAAAAGAAAAAATTTGTAATAAAAACCCAAATTACAATAGTCACAACTCATTTCCCCCTTTTGGAAACCAAGTTTTAGGTTTCATAGCGCAAACACGTTGCAAGAAAAAGGATTCAAGCAAATTTTAAGTGCAATCGATATTTTCACCATGCCACCTTGCCAATCCTACTTTCGAGGACATCATGAATGAAGTGTAGAGGGTGTAGTAGCTAAACAAGGTAGGGTTTGATTGTTTTTTGTGAATTTGAAAATAAATTTTTACTTTTATAATGTTTGATTATATTTTTATATTGAATTTTCAGTTAATGAGGCACCACAAAACACTAATCCAACAGAGAAGGCTCAAAACAACCCCCAAAACCCTCAAAACCCCCACCTTCACATCCTCACAATGAAAGAGACACACAAGAAAATTATTTAGGGAAAATTGAAGAAAACAAATAACATCTTGAAACCCTAATTGAAACATTAAATAGTCTAAGTGCAAGCATCGATCATAGGAGAGCCCTTGCCAAGTCATTAGAGGTGATTGTTTCTCACATTGAATCAGTGACAAACCAAATCACCGAATGGAATCACTATGGGGAGAGGAGTCAGTAATAATATGTTGACAAATTGTCTTACAAACAAGCGAAGGACAAAAAAATTACAAAATCTGCATTATGTTCACAATTTATCAATCCTAAAACTGGTCAAACACTAGAAGAGACTTACAAATGGTTCCCAATTCATTGGTGTGTGAATGAAGATATATCCCAAAACTTTTGGGATAATGGTACATGGTCTTTGATGAGCGTCCTTGTAATAACAATGAGGTTCCACAATATATCTTGAGGAAACTCTATTGTGAGTTTGTCCTCAAAGATATTCCTAATTACTTTGACATTCAAGAGTTCTAGGGCAGAGGTGGTGGCTCTACCCAAGATAGAGAGGGGGCACATCAAGACCAAAACTATGTACCTAGACCCCTCATTAGACTAGCACATGTCTCACTCCCTTTGACTTTGAAGGAGAGTGTTGAGGTGGAGATACTACATTCATTGAGTTCTCTCACCTAGTCTCTAACATAGCATGGTGATCATCTCACCCAAGCTGATGAGGGTAAAAGTAGTAGGTGTCCTTTGTCCCCACATCTTTGCAGTTCATGTGGGAACTTGTGTGATTATAGGACACAGGACTCTCGCCAGGATGCTACGATGCAGGAGCAACAGCCAGTGATGGACACATTCGTATTGGATGATATTATTCTCACAGATGACCTCTTACAACATACATTTGGTATTAACTCCTAGGTAATTTTTTACAAGGTTCATCTTGATTAAATATATTTGTATTTGAAATTTGTAATTAATTATATGACTATCTATATTATAAGTCAAAATTAATGTATGTAATTGTCTGCACTATGAAATTCTAGGGTCAAAGTCCTCATCCTGCATATTAGTCATCCAGTGCATGGTTATGAGAGGAGGTCAAGTTAACAGCTATGTAATTTATCATATGAGCATAAATATAGTACATATATCAATGGTAATCTTATTTAGTGACAATTTAATAATGAACGGGGAGCTTCACCACCACCTCCATGATTTCCTTGGTCTCCTGGATGTAGAACCACTTTCACAGAGGTAAATTTAACCATTTGTAATCATTATGCATTTAAATAATGTTATGTATCTATTTTGGTCAAATAACCTTGAACTCTAGTTTTTAGATGTTGAATATGGAGACTCCTCATCTTTGTCAGTCAGTGGAGGTGGGCATTGTTGCAACTGTGTTTTCTACAAATCCTTTGATCGAGGTATAAGCCAGTAACATGTAAATGTCATTTTATATTTCTTGTTTTATCTCATGTCATTTGATGTACATAAATAATATTCTTGTTTACTCAATTTTGTTTCTTGATGCTTCTCACAAGAGGTCACAACTCCAACCCATCTAGCTACGAATGAAGAAAGACAAAAAATGATCAAGAGGGATCATCATCTAGAGATAAGTGATTGATTACATATGTGATGTTATATATTTCATGTTTTTTATATTAATGTGCATATTGTTTGATTGTATTAACAGGTGGAGCTTCAAAAATCTCTATCGAGGAGGTCTAGTCAATGGGAGAGAGAGGATGAGTCGCTGATTGACTCTCCATCTTCACAGCCAAGCAAGGGTCGTCGATTATTTGATAGCAGTTCATAGGAAACTAGATTTTGGGACATTTTTTTGTATTCCTAGTTGGCTTTGTATACATACTTTTGTATGTTACTAATGTATATCTTTGTATATTCATGTATGGCTTTGTTTGTATATGCCTATATATGGCTTTATATATAGACTAGATGTTATGTTCATGACATTATGTATATGACATTTTACATTAAATATAATATGATGATCAATTATGGTTACATGAATTTGGTTTTACACGTGCCAATTGCATTTGCTTGAAAGTTTATAAATCCTTTTCAAAAAATCCATTTTGTGCATATCTTGTAATCATTGCATTCCATGAGACTATACATTTCATTGAGGCATCATATCAAATAGTTCACATGCCTTGTCTACGTTTCCACACTTTGCATGCATGTCTACGAGGGCAGCTGCAAATACATGTGACAAAATTCCTATATCCTTTATGCTTTGATGGTTGTCGACACCCTATTCTGAAGATCCCATTTTGGGATAGGCAAGGAGGATGTTGTATAAGGTTGTGGAATTTGGTTTTACATGTGCCAAATGCATTTGCTTGAAATCTTCTTTTGTGCATTTGCTTGAAATTTTCTAAAGCCTTTTTGAAAAAAATCCATTTTGTGCATATCTTGCAATCATTGCATTCCATGAGACAACATTTCTTTGAGGCATCATGTCAAATAGTTTGAATGTGCTTTATCTATGCTTCCAAACTTTGCATAAATGTCTCCTAGGGAAGTTGTAACTACAACATATGTCAAAATCCCCATATCCTTTATGCTTTGATGGATGTCCATACCTTGTTCTGAAGATCCCATTTGGGCATAGACAAGGAGGATGTTGGCTAAGGTTGTGGAATTTGGTTTTACATCAACCAATTACATTTTCTTGAAAATTTCTAAAGCCTTATCAAAAAAACCATTTTATGCATATCTTGCAATCATTACATTCCATGAGATAGTAATTCTTTGAGGCATCATGTCAAACAGTTCACCTACCTTGTCTATGCTTTATCACTTTGCATATATATGTCTCATAGAGTAGTTACAACTACAACATCTGACAAAATTCCCATATCATTTATGCTTTGATGGATTACTGTAGCATTTTTTGAAGATCCCATATGGGCATAGACAAGGAGGATGCTATCTAAGGTTGTGGAATTTAGCTTTACACCCACCAATTGAATTTTCTTGAAAGTTTCTAAAGCCTTTTTTTAAAAATCCATTTTTTGCATATCTTGCAATCATTGCATTCTATGAGACAACATTTCTTTGAGGCATCATGTCAAATAGTTCATTTGCCTTGTCTATGCTTCCACACTTTGCATACATGTCTCCTAGGGCAATTGAAACTACAACATTTTTCAAGATTCCTTTATCCTTTATTCTTTCATGATTGTCCATACCATAGAAGCAAATAGTAAGTACAGTTCACAACAACAATCTCCCTAACCTCTTGATATACCTCTTAATTTTATTATTAATATTTCCTATAATGTTGACTATAGTATTGAAGCCCATATTAATTGACTACAGTACTAATAAGGATGTTACTAAACATCATATTGATCAAGAATGTATAGGTCACAATAATGACAGAATGCTATTGATTAGTGATCATAAGAAGATTACTAATCACAAAAGGATAGTTATGTCCAAATACAATGATGATGACAACCATCTCAATTAGTACAACATTATTAACAACTGCTATGTAATTATGAAAATTGCCAAACAATTGCCTCAATAATACAACTATTTTACAAATGAAAGAATGACAACAATATCCATTGATAAGTACAAATGATAACACTAACATCTGTGATGCAATAATAATGACAAGCCAAAGGATAGCATAATCATTTGATAGTTTTGTCTAGTAATGACTATGCCCATAAATCATAAATAATGACATAAGTGTTTGTTGTTGTCAAAGACAACAATGATTATCACTAATCACAATAACAATCTCAGAATATATCAAGATATTTTAAAGATATATGCTTCTATGGTCCATACCCTATTCCAAAGATCCTAATTTGGTAGAGGTAGGGAGGATGCTTGCAAAGGTTATAGAATTTTATTTTACACGTGCCAATTACATTTGCTTGAAAGTTTATAAAGACTTTTTAAAAATCCATTTTCTGCATATCGTGCAATCATTGCACTCCATGAGATGGCATCTCTTTGAGGTGTCATGCCAAACTATTCACATGCCTTATCTATGCTTCCACACTTTGCATACATGTCTACAAGGGAAGCTACAAATACAACATGCGACAAAATTCCTATATCCTTTATGCTTTGATGGTTGTCTATACCCAGTTCCAAAGATCCCATTTTGGCATAGGCAAGGAGGATGGTGGATAAGGTTGTGGAATTTGGATTTACATCCACAAATTGTATTTGTTTGAAAGTTTGTTTTGTGTATTTTTTTGAAAGTTTATAAAGCATTTTTGAATAAATTCATTTTGTTCATATCTTTCAATCATTGCATTCCATGAGACAACATTTCTTTAAGGTTGTTGCAAGTATGTGCTAACCGGTGTTGTCATTGATGTCAACATGTTTGTATTGTCATTGGTGTCAATTGTGCTCTTGTCTTGTTTCTTTCTTGTGATGAGTTATTTGCTTTGTAATTCTTTGTATAAGTGTTGAAGATGATGAGAATATGTTCCTAATATTGATTTTCCAAGTGCTTTTGAGAAAATTTTGTCCTCAAGTGGAAACAGTGTGTTGCAGAGTATTCCGGCTTGCAGGATACTGTCTGAGCTTTCTCTCCACATTTTCTCTATGTTGAAGATCAGAGTATGAGATTTGGATATTTTTTAGAGAAGTGGTTGAAGATTATAAATCCACAATTTAGTGGTCTAGATCGTTGTGTAGCAAAAGTTCTATTCACCAGTTTGAAGACTGTGTCTGGCAATGTTTGCAATGTGACAGGGAGAAAGTATTTTGCTCCGCATTTCTCTACATTTTAGTTTTTGGTCTTGCGGTCTTGGACATATTCTTATAAGGTCATTATCTATCTTCATTCCAAATATTTTGTGATTTGATGATTTGGAAAGCAAGTTATTGATTAGCAGAGTTCGACAGTGTTTGTTGCAAGTAGTCTGTGATCTATTTTCAAGTGATATCTGTAGTCTTCAAGTGAGATCTATTGTGGTTGGATTTGTTGGATCACAAATGATTCTATGATGTCTCTATAATGTATTGAAGGTTTTGGATTGATCCATAAGATGTAATGAAGCTCTTGGAAGCGTGTGTCTAAGTATTCTTGATGATTGCACCAGTTTGGATGCCTTGGATGCTAACACTCTTTGCGGATGAGTTTCCTAAATTGTAGAAGTGTGTTGTAGTGTGTGAAGATGTATTTGAGTCTAATCTAAGCCATGAAGTGTTCCTTTTTCATTCATCTCCTTTGCAAGTTTGTTTAGTTTCATTCCTAATTTGATTTATGTATGTATGCCGACCTTGGAGATAGTTCTAATGGTTGAAGATTGTAATGTCGACCTTGATGTACATTCCAAGGTTGATGATAGGTATAAATACATGTAATGAATTCATGAATGATGTGAGGAAGTGTGAAGATGCAAAGATAACATGTGTTTGTTGTAAAGGTAGAGAAGGAGAGATATATTACACTTCAATGGAACTGGACTCAGGCATGTTGTAGATGCTACTATATTAGTTCATGGTAGTGAGCCACCCATCTTGGAAGTGAGCCACTCCTCGGCAGTGAGCCACCCCTCTTGGGCAGTGAGCCCTTTTTGTAGTAAGTATTCATTTGGACAGTGAGCCCTTTGGTAATGAGCCTCTTGTGTAATTCGGTATTGTTACTACATTATATTGTGAGCTAACACTCACTGTGGTTTTTCCCTTTTAGGATTTTCCACATAAAAATTTGGTGTTCATGTGTGTATGGTGTTGATGTGTTTAAGTTTTATTTCTGTGTTTCATGATTAATCTTCATAACAGACTAAGTGGTTAAAGCAAGTGAATGTGAATGTGATTCTAATTAAGAAAGGTTAAAGTTTTGATACAACTGATTCACCCCCCCCTCTTAGTTGTCTTGTGCCTTCAACAATTGGTATCAGAGTGAGGTTCCTTGGAAGACAGCCTAACAAATCAAGGTAGATCCAAGATGGTGTACAAGAAAGATATTCCTCATTTTGATGGATCTAACTATGCCTACTGGAAGGTACAATTGCAAAGTTATCTTATTTCTATTAGTTATAATGTCTAGTCAATGGTTAAAGATAAATACATAGTACCTAAAGGTGGTCCTAAGACTGATGAAGAGATTAGGGATTATGAGATAAATCACAAGGCTAAAATGCTCTATTAAATGTGTTGTCTAACACTCAAATGGCAAAAGTTGTGGACCTGGAAACTACTCATGAGATCTAAGAAAAATTGAAAAGCATCTATGAAGGTATGAATCTATCAAGAAGGCTAAATTGCAAAACTTGAAGACCACATATGAAACCATGTGAATGTCTAAAGATGAGAACATAACAAGCTACATACAAAATGTTGATGAAGTTGTCAGTAGCATCAAGGGTCTTGGTGGAAATTTGGAAGATACAGATGTTGTAGATAAATTCTCAGAACTCTTCCCAAATCTTAGTCACAAGGTATTTGCCATTGAAGAATTGTTTGATATGGGTAAACTTACAAAAGATCAACTACTTCATAAACTGACTGCTTTTGAGATGAGAGAATTTGCTACTACTGATGGCTCTATAAAAAATGGGACTACCTTTAAGGCCAAGGAAGAAAAGACTACTAGATCAGATAAATATGATGTGGAATCAGATGAAGAAGATTTTGAAGACATTGATGCAAAATTTGCAGGCAGAATAAAAAGAGGCAATAGAGGAAAGTTTAAAGGCAAGCTACCTTTCAAATGTTTCAATTGTGGTAAAATTGGTCACTATGCTTCAAGATGTCCTGACAAAGCTTTGAAGATCAAAAACAATGATCTAGTAAAGGAAAGATGGTAAGAAAGAGTTATTATGTTAGAGATGATGATGCTATAACTGATGATGAGCCTGGTTCTGATAATGGTAATGGTAGTGAATTCTTGTTTATTTCACTAAGAGAAGAACCTATTTCTTCTAACCTTGCAAGTTGTGTGAAGGAAGAAAGTCTGGGAGAGTTGTCTGCATTTCATGTTAAAAAGGAAGATGATTGGATCATTGATAGTGGATGTTTAGATCACATGACAGGAGACAAGAGTAAGTTTGAAAAGTATGATGGAGGAATTGTTAGGTTTGGTGATTATGTAGTTGGTAAGATTTGTGGAAAAGGATCAATTACTTTTGATGGCAAGCATAATATAGATGATGTTCTCTATGTTAAGGGCTTAAAGCATAATCTTCTAAGTGTTGGACAAATGTGTGACAAAGGGTATAATATGGTGTTTAAGGACAAAGGGTGTGAGATAAGGAAAATCTTCAGAACCATAATTGATGTCAGTAAGAAGACTCATGGTAATGTTTATCATTTGAAAGATATTGATAACTGTTGTTTGCTAGAGCTAAGTCAGATGAAAGTTGGCTATGGCATAGGAGAATGGGTCACATTAACTTTGATAATCTGGTGAGATAAGCATTGCTCAAGTTGTAAGAGTCTTACCTAAGATTGTGAATCTTGCCAATGTTATGTGCAAGGAATGTCAGTTTGGGAAGATGACAAAGACTACCTTCAAGAGTAAAGAACAATTCTCTACCGGTTTGCTGGAGTTGGTGCATATAGACCTATGTGGTCCTACAAGACTAAGAAGTCTACAAAGTGATAGGTATTTCGTGCTTCTTATTGATGATTTTTCAAGAATGACTTGGGTTATTTTTCTTAAAGAAAAATCATAAGCCCTAGATAAGTTCAAGACTTTCAAAGCTATGGTTGAAAATGAGTTGGACTTGAGAATCAAGTGCTTGAGGTCTAACAAAGGTGGTGAGTTTACTTCAAATGAGTTCAATGCTTTTTGTGAAGAACATGGAATAAAGAGACATTTGTCTACCCCCAGGCTCCTCAACAAAATGGAGTGGTTGATAAGAATAATAGAACTATTCAAGAATCTGCTAGAACAATGATCAAGGATGTAGACCTACAAGAAGTCTATTGGAAAGAAGCAATACACACTGTTGTCTACATTCAGAACAGAGTGCAAGTCAGAGAAAATAAATCAAAGACACCTTATGAGTTGTGGTATGGTAAAACTCCTACTGTCAGATACTTCAAATTTTTTGGAAGTAGATGTTACATCAGAAGATATGAAGAATTAGGAAAGTTTGATGCTAGATGTGATGAAGGCATATTCCTTGGGTACTCTACTGAGAGCAAGGCTTACTGGTGCTATAACAAAAGTCTAAAAAAGATCATTGAAAGTGCAAATGTGAAGGTAGATGAAGATCTTCAACCAGATGGATATGAGTCAGATGGACCTGCTGATACAGAAATGGTTGAAAAAGAAAATGAAAAGGAAGTTCAAACTGAAGTGCAAGCTACTCCAGAAGAAGAAGAAATTCAAGTTGAAGCTCTAGAAAGAATTCCTAAAACCCCCAGGTATGTGCAAAGAGCTCACTCTAAAAATCAAATTATTGGTGACAAAAAGAAATGTGTGTTGACAAGAAGCAGAGCTGCAAAAGAACAAGTAAATCACTATCTACTTTCAAAGGTAGAACCCAAAATAGTAAATGAAGCATGCAATGATGAACATTGGGTTAAGGCAATGGAAGAAGAATTAATGCAGATTGAGAAGAAAAAGATTTGGGAACTTGTCCCTAGACCTATAGATAAGAATGTGATTGGAACAAAGTGGGTTTTCAATAACAAACTAAATGAAGTTGGAGAAGTTGTGAGAAACAAGGCAAGACTTGTGTGTAAAGGCTACTCACAAGTGGAAGGAATACTATGAAGAGACTTATGCTCCAGTGGCAAGAATGGAAGCTATAAAACTATTTTAGCATTTGCAACACATAAATATTTCAAGGTATATTAGATGGATGTGAAGTCTACTTTCTTGAATGGTGAGCTAGAAGAAGAGGTCTACATAGAACAATCGGATGGGTTCTAGCTATTAGACAAAGTAGATATGGTATGTAGGTTGAAGAAGGCCTTCTATGGATAGAAGCAAGCTCCTAGAGCTTGGTATGCAAGGTTAGACAAGTATTTGTTCCAGCAAGGTTTCAGTAAAGGATCCACCTACAGTAATTTGTATATCAAGGCAAGCAAAGATCAAATACTGATTGTTGAGGTCTATGTGGATGACATTATATTTGGTGGAAATAAAGGGATGTGTAAGAATTTTGTAGATGAAATGGAAAAGTAGTTTGAGATGTCTATGTGTGGTGAGATGAACTTCTTCCTTGGACTACAAATCAATCAGACTGATAAAGGTATTTTCATTTCTCAATCACAGTATGTCAAGGAATTATTGAAGAAGTTTGGAATGGAAG
This sequence comes from Cunninghamia lanceolata, assembly GCA_027924645.1. Taxonomy (NCBI): domain Eukaryota; kingdom Viridiplantae; phylum Streptophyta; class Pinopsida; order Cupressales; family Cupressaceae; genus Cunninghamia; species Cunninghamia lanceolata. The sequence goes on along the minus strand of BSBN01000091.1, from coordinate 2,105,988 downwards.
ACTCTAAACCGGTGTGCACTCCTATGGTCACTGGTTCTAAGTTAAGAAAGAATGATGAATCTCCTAAGGCTGATCAGAGCAAGTACAAATCAATGATTAGAGAACTACTTTACCTGGCTGCTATCAAACTAGATATCATGCATGTAGTCTGTCTTGTGGCTAGATTTCAATCAGGTCCAAGAAAATCACATGTTATTGCAATAAAGAGGATATTCAAGTACTTGAAGGGCACTCTGGATCATGGTTTGCGGTATCCTAAGAACAATGACTTCTCCCTAAGTGCCTATACAAATGTAGATTGGGCTGGATGTGTTGATGACAGGAAAAGCACAAGTGGAGGTGCATTCTTCCTTGGAGATAGGGCAGTGTCCTAGCATAGCAAGAAACAAGAATTAGTCTCCTTATCTAATGCAGAGGTATAATATATTTATGCAATATCATGTTGCGGATGAAACAGACCTTGAAGGATATCAAAGTTGAGTATGATGAGCCAATTCCTATTCTTTGTGATAATACAAGTGCCATAAATATTTCAAAGAATCCAGTGATGCACTCAAAGACAAAGCACATTTCAATTATCACTTTTTGAGAGAGAAAGTTGCAGAGAATGAAGTGAATCTTGAGTATGTGCCCACAAAAGATCAAGTTGCTGATATATTCACTAAGGCTCTTCCAAAGGATACATTTGAGTATCTCCAAGAAAATTTAGGGGTTATTGGCCCTCCTTCATTGAACTAGATGCATAAGGAGATGCATTAGTCTAGTGTGCCTCAAAGAACATTTCTTTTTGGTCTGATGATTGGAGGCTACCCCTAAGGGGGAGTAGGTAGTGATCTAAGATGAGTGTTACAGTCAGGGAGAGTAAATAATAATTCTAGATTGATTAGAGTAGTAGTGTGCAAGTATGTGTAGTAGAAGAGATGTGATGTCCTTTGCCATTGATGTCAAAGGGGGAGAAAGATCATGTGAAAAACTCAAGGGCAGAAAGAGTTTAGATGTGTAAAGAGAAAGGGGGAGAAGATGATTAATGCAAAATCTTGTCTTGATGGTTTTTCACATCAATGTTGCCATCAATGACAAAGGGGGAGATTGTTGCAAGTATGTGCTAACCGGTGTTGTCATTGATGTCAACATGTATGTGTTGTCATTGGTGTCAACTATGCTCTTGTCTTGTTTCTTGGTTGTGATGAGTTAGTTTCTTTGTATAAGTTTTGAAGATGATGAGAATATGTTCCTAATATTGAGTTTCCAAGTGCTTTTGAGAAAATTTGCTCCTCAAGTGGAAACAGTGTGTTGCAGAGTATTTTGGCTTGCAGGATACTGTCTAAGGTTTTGCTCCGCATTTTCTCTATGTTGAAGACCAGAGTATGATATTTGGATATGTTTTAGAGAAGTGGTTGAAGATTCTAAATCCACAATTTGGTGGTCTGGATCACTGAGCAACAAAAGTTCTATTCACCAGTTTGAAGATTGTGGCTGGCAATGTTTATAGTGTGACAGGGAGAAAATATTTTTCTCTGCATTTCTCTACAGTTTAGTGTTTGGTCTTGCGGTCCTAGACATATTCTTATAAGGTCCTTAGCTATCTTCATTCCAATTTTTTTGTGATTTGATGTTTTGGAAAGCAAGTTATTGATTAGCAGAGTTTGACAGTGTTTGTTGTGAGTAGTCTGTGATCTGTTTTCAAGCAATATATGTAGTCTTCAAGTGAGATATGTTGCGGTTGGATATGTTGGCTCCCAAATGATTCTATGATGTCTCTAGATTGTATTGAAGGCATTTGATTGATCCATAAGATGTAATGAAGCTCTTGGAAGCATGTGTCTAAGTATTCTTGATGATTGCACCAGTTTGGCCGACTTGGGTGCTAACACTCTTTGTGGATGAGTTTCCTGAATTATAGAAGCATGTTGTAGCATGTAAATATGTATTTGAGTTTGAGCTAAGTCATGAAGTGTTCCTTTTTCATTCATCTTCTCTGCAATTTTGTTTACGTCCAATCCTAATTTGAATTATGTATGTATGCCAACCTTGGAGATAGTTCCAATGGTTGAAGATTGTAATGCTGACCTTGATGTACATTCCAAGGTTGATGATAGGTATAAATACATGTAATGATTTTGTGAATTATGTGAGGAAGTGTGTGTTGGTTATTTTTCCTGAATCGCAGAGGGTTTGCCAGTTCCAATGCACGGGCAGATTCGGCCAACAGATATGGGAGGTTGCGTGAGCTGCCTCCCCTTCACTTCTGGTTCTGTCGCACCAAGGGGGGTGTCCCTATTTTATAAAGGTGTAACATTGACTAGCTCAATGACAGGAAGATTTAGCTTGATAGCAACAGGCAGAATACTCTCATGTGTGGACCAAGATGTGGATGATACATCACAAGGTTGGCAATATTCTTGGACATATGTGTCTGGTTGTGGATGAGAGTATGCAGGGGTCCTAATCCTACTCCTACAACTAATAGTTGGAAGTTATGAAAAGGTGGATATGATGATTTGGATGCAAGACAAGAGGTTTTGGGTTATAATTACTAACCCAGGAGGAGGCCGGTCTCATGCCCATACCAGGCCCACCTGTATGTCAACCATACAAGTGGGGAAAAAATGATGGAAATATTTTTTTTTTAAGGAATTGAGTTAAACACGAAACTCCATTATCAGTTTACCTATAGTTCACCCTTGTATAACAAACATGTATTGGTTTGATGATGATCGTTCTCTAATTTACAAGTATCCTAATAACTAATTGCCAGGTTAAACTAATAAGGATATTAATATATTTTGTTAAGCTTAGTCCATAAAGTTACACTATAATTTTTCCACCACTAAGTGATTTAATTAAATATAACGATGTTTTAGTAAAATTTAATTTTAAAAATACCATTACACTTAATATAACATTCATCAAAGTTTATAAGATATTAATGACTTAGATCTATTATTCGATTCTTTAATTTAAATTTAGAAGAATGGGTTTAGTTTAACATTTAATAAATCACAGTTGCTAATTTGATAATACAAAATATTAAATATGCAATTACAACTACTAATTTAAAACTTTCACAACAGTATTTCATTTTAAACTAATTTCTTTTAATAATGCAATAAACCATTTTTTTCATGATGTCAAATTGAATATTTTATTAGTAAATAATCAAATCTTTCAAATTCTTTCTAGAATAAAACTTCAAGATAATAAATTCAACGTAATAATAATAGGTTCCATATTTGATAATTAAAATCTATTTAACAAAAGACAAAGCAAATCTTTGTTACTAATTATGACATCAATTTAATATCTTCAATCTCTAAATCTTTTCTTTTTAATAAAATTGACTAACATCTTTCTTATTTAGAACTAATTGCTTTTATGGAGAAAATCCAACTAAATCTCTTCACTCATTCTCAATTTCAAAATAACATGATTTATATCTTTTAATTGTTATTTAAAAATAGAAACTATTAAATATATTTAAACAAATCCATTTCTATAATAAAACAAGCTTTTTTTTCAAAAAAAAGAATATACAAATTTTGTTTCCATAAAATCTAATTCTTTTATTTTTCTAATAAAGAAATAAAACTAATACTTTTTCTATTTTTTAAAAAAATAAAGCTTCTTTCTTTAATTTAAATATATCAATTGCTTTCTTCAATAAAAGAATAAAACTAATTATTTTCTAAAAAATAATATATTAAATCTAATTCCTTAAAGCAATAAAACAACTTTTTCCATTAAACTAGTTTTATTTTTCCATCTTTCAAACAAAAACTTTCTTTTCTTTATTTAACTATAATAATTGTTTCCTTTTTATGAGAACATAATAAATCTAACTATGTTTATGTTTTAAAAATAATAAGATAAAAACAGATTCTTTTTCTTCATATTTAAATAAATCAAAGCTAATTCTTTCTAATAAATTAATAAAACAACTAAATTTCTTTTCAAATTAAATAAAACATAAAGCTTTCCTTTTGGTTTCTATTCTAAGATTAAAATTCTTTTTCTATTCCAAAAATATAATCAATCCAATATTTTTCCATTATAGAATTGTTTAAAGCAGTAAAACCCAAACCATTGATTTATATTATAAATACTAATTCTAATTATATCTTTTTTAATAAAACAAGTTTTATTTTTTATTTTTTTTCCTTTTTAAAATAATGAAATAAAGCCAATATTTTTCTAAATAAAATTGATTTTTCTATTCTCAAAACAATAAAACAATTATTAAATTATACATTTAAAATTTCCCAATCTTTTTAAACTAAATAAAGCAAATAAAGAAAACAATCTTTTCTTTCTAACTCAATAAAGCAAATACTTTATTTCAAATATATGTAAAATAAAATTAATTTTTGATTTCTTTTTAAGAATTTAATTAAATAATTAAAATTGCTTCTTTCGAATAAAATTAAGTATAAATCTTGCTTTCTTGTTTCATTTCTAAAATTAACACACTTTTTCCATTTGAAAATATAAACATTAATCTAATATATATATATATATATATATATATATATATATATATATATATATATATATATATATATATATATATTTTTATATATATGAACATGTTTTTTTTGTAATAAAACTAAACCATTGTTTTATATTTACCTATTAATATAATTTTACCTACACTTTGCATTTATTTTGTAGGATAGTAGTACCATGGAAATCTTATAATATTTATAGAATCAATCTACACAAAGGAGACTTTTTTATATTCAATCAAAATAAAGGAAACCATATTCTGAAATAAAAACCATTAACACAAGTATGAATACAATAGAATAATCATTTTTTTTTTATTTAAGAGAAGATATGCCTGTGATATTTATTTCTTTCTGAACTCCCAACATTCTCCTATTAACACAGAATTGACACAACTTCACAAGAAACCCTTTTGTACACAATGAATGAAACCCCAACATATAATGGCACTTCTGCCAAAACTTACAAACATAGATAGTTTTCTTTTTCGATGAACACATAGAGACTAATATCAACTTCCAATCTTCAACTTGAATCTTTTCATAACCTACACACATTCAGCCAAAATAGATGGCCAAATCCTGCTCTCCACCCTACCATAGGGATTGCCTAAGCACATCCCACCCCCGAGCAGGAGAACTCCATAAACCGGGTTAAACACTCATGCAAACACATAAATCCATAAACCAGAAAAGATCATTTACACATAAACATGAAAAAGCCCATTGGTCGACTCACAAACAAAGGATCCAAACTAGATCCAAAATAGGAGGAGAGAGGGGATAATCATCTCTCTTGGGGGGGTAAAATAATCACATCAATCCTCCTTAATCTTCAATAACAATACCATCCATGCAACACCATAATCCACCACCAACAACACCATTACTCAAATCATGGCCATTATTACATTATCTTTTAAATAAATATATTTATTTTAATTGTTATTTCTTCATTTCATTTCATTTTTATTTTATTACCATTTCCTTTCATCTCCACAAAACTCCATAATCACAAACCTCCTCCAACAAACCTCCATAATTATCCTCAACAAAATATCAATAAAACATGGGCACTCATGCCCAAACCCAACTCCACTCTCAAATTACTCCACAACACCATCACATATAAAACAAATCCCCCCCAAGAGAGGCTCCACGCCTCTCTCAAACCCCATTATGTAGGAGGCTCTCATCAGATACGGAGGGCCACTCCTATTACAACCCAACCCACAATAACCAAAAAAAAAATACAAAAGCACATAAACAAAGTCTTTCATAAGCATGCATACATTTTACAAAAATATGAAGAGGAGATAATTTCCTACCTCAGCTCCCCAAGTTAGGGTGAGCTCAAAAACCCAAATGAGACAAAAATCTTGCTCTTGAATTCAGAATCCAAATTCCAAAGCCAAACTTCTCTACCAAAACTTCTCACCAAAATTCTCTTCCAAATCTTCTCACAAAGAAATTCTCTTCCAAAAATCTTCTCACAATTTCCTAATCCCAAAATCCAAGCATAGCAGAAGTGTAAAGACTCTTCCCAAAGATTCCCATAAATAAAACTCAAAGCTTCCAAAAAGGAAAGATTTAAAAAAAGAAAGAAAAACAAAAAAAAAAAAAACTTTCTTTATTTTTCTCAATAAAGCTCTTATTTTTCCAAAATTAAAACAAAGGGGTAAAATCCTTTCATAAAAATAAAATAAAATATTAAAATATTAATTTTAAAACATTTATCCACATTCCATAAAAGAAATAAATTAAAATAAAATAATTAATTAAAAAGACTTTCTCCCAAAATGCAATTAAATAAAATAAATAAAATACCACCACCACACACAAAAATTAAAATAAAAATCAAATAACAATATTACATCACATATTAGCCTTAACCCCTTCCATGGGTTAGGCTAGGCTTAATTGGTCTGACATAGGGTTTATGGAGTCTCCGAGTCCACTTAAAGAGCTTGACCACCCACCTGCACACTTAATTTTTGAACATCATTTTGTCAAGGAAATATAGCCGAAGCAACTTGAAATGCATAGAAAAATTAATTAAATAATCCAACTTCATTCATGATTACATAATTCAAATAATATAATTTATTCTATTTAAAGACTATCACAAAATCATTTAATTCATTCAATACTTTCTTTTTCCACACAATTAATTATCCAATAGCAACTCATCAGAATAGAAAGCATACAATCCAAACATAATTCCCAAAGATTTTAATTATATCATAATGTCCAATCACACATATCAAAATAGACAATTATAAATAGTATCATATCATGGTCTCAAGTGCAGTACTAGCTAGGCCTCACAGCCGGTGCCTATCTCAAGGCAAGGAGTCAACTAGACATATGCAACAGATGGTTTGCAACTAGCATTCAAGTTTCAAGGGGTTGGATTGATGCTTGCCTTACAAACATCACCCAAGAATGGGTATTTAGCTACCTCTACTTATAGATATCCCTGCTGACAAACGACCTTCTCCATGCTTAACCTAAAATAGTTTAATCCATTCCTTGAATGGAAGTTAGAGATGAAGCATGTGATACAGAACCCTATATCCTAGAATCTATGAAACCCTTAGTAATCAGATTCAAAAGAAGGAGATGCATGCAGCAAAGGAGACAAATAGATAAACACATGCATAAGAGCATTTTTCATCTGTATCAACATGAAACTGAACATACGTGCAAAATACATTCATGATGCAACTCATAAACTCCAAAATGAGATAAAACAACCAGGAGATGCCCTGTTTTTCACTATTTACACAAAAATGCCCAGGTCTTCAACCAACACAAAATGAGTGACATAGTCTGCTTAATACAGCAAGAAAGGTACTCAGCATTAATTACTAGGTGATTCAAAATTTGCCAGATACAGTTCCATGAGAGAATGGTGCTCAACATTGAATACAATAGGTAGAGGAAGAGACAGGGGAGGTTGGCCTCGAGCCATGCGCTGCCATTTTGGGGATTCACAACCTCAATCAGGTGGTTGATCCATCCACACCATCGCCTACACCCTATAATATCCACCATTAATGGCGCACCAACTCACAACCTTGGGAATGCAGCGGTTGCACGATCCCTTGAAAGCTTTTCCCACCAAGAATCAGGATCCTGATATTTCAAATTTGGAGGGAACTAATTATCCCATATGCACTCTGCGGTGACCTCTTCAATACTTTATTTACTAGGCTGTGAGCATATATGATGTCGGTGATTTTGCTCCCGATGGCACTAGTATAAACCTCATCATCATCCTCCTGCATGATATCCCGTCAGCCAGACCCCTGATATCGACGAGCCACCTGCATGTTCGCCCGATATGAAATATCACCCCGCGGGAAATATCACCCCACGGGAAAATATAACCTGATATTTGGAAACCAGCCAGATAACCAACCTTACCTTCATGTGAAATATCACCCCGATATTCACCCTCATTGGCACAACCTGATGTGTCAGAGGAAGATCCTCCTACTTTGCCGATACCATATGTCTCGCCGATGATCCACCTAATCATGTCCATTAATATCCTGATGATGTCACCATCACATTGCAATATATCGAGGTGATCTTCGTAAGATGACTGATGTTATAAACATGACCCCCCTCGGACCTAGATGACATCATCGTCATGTATGCATAAGGTGACATTCGGCGGGGTGATATTTGTAAGATCACCTAATATTTGAAATATCACCCCCCGCAAGAATATCGGGTTGCACTGCAGCTTCATTGTAACATTGGGGTGATGTTTGAATATGACTGATATTAGAAATATCACCCCCACTTCAGAAAATCAGGTTGGCATAAAAAATGACCCTTGCAAGAAACACCAGGGTGATAACTAGAAACATGATGATGATGACCTCCTCTCCTTAAGAAATATCAGGTTACCTTTGAAATATGATGTGGAGGCCCAAATACTTAGAACTTTTTTGAACTTTTGGGAGGGTGCCTGCAAAATTTATGCTTGAAACTTGATTGTTCATGCAGGCACCAACAGTGTGAAGATGTGAAGATAAAGTGTGCGTGTTGTAAAGGCAAAGAAGGAGAGATATATTGCGCATTGAAATGGAACTGAACTCAGGCATGTTGTAGATGCTACTATATCAGTTCATGGCAGTGAGTAACCCATCCTAGCAGTGAGCCACCCCTTTTGGACAGTGATCCCTTTTTGCAGTGATCACTCATTTGGACAGTGAGCCTCTTTTGTATTTTGGTATTGTTACTACATTATATTGTGAGCTAACACTCACCGTGGTTTTTCCCTTTTAGGGTTTTCCACGTAAAAATCTGGTGTTCATGTGTGTATGGTGTTGATGTGTTTAAGTTTTGTTTCTGCATTTCATGATTAATCTTCATAATAGACTAAGTGGTTAAAGCAAGTGAATGTGAATGTGATTTTGATTAAGAAAGGTTAAAGTTTTGATACAATTGATCATCCCCCTCTTAGTTGTCTTGTGCCTTCAATAGAGGTATCATGTCAAATAGTTCATGTGCCTTGTCCATGCTTCCACATTTTACATGCATGTCTCCTAGGGCAGCTGCAACTACAACATCTATCAAATTTCCCATATCCTTTATGCTTTGATGGATGTCCATACCCTCTTCTAAAGATCCCATATGGGCATAGACAAGGAGGATTCTCGCTAAGGCTGTGGAATTTGGCTTTACACCTGCCAATTGCATTTTCTTGAAAGTTTCTAAAGCCTTTTTTAAAAAATCCATTTTGTGGATATATCTTGCAATCATTGCTTTCCATGAGACAATATTTCTTTGAGGCATCATGTCAAACAGTTCACTTGCCTTGTTTATGCTTCATCACTTTGCATCCATGTCTCATAGGGTAGTTGCAACTACAACATCTAATGAAATTCCCATATCATTTATGCTTTTCAATGGATGTACATACCCTGTTCTGAAGATCCCATATGGGCATAGACAAGGAGGGTGTTGCCTAAGGTTGTAGAGTTTATCTTTACACTCGCCAATTGCATTTTCTTGAAATTTTCTAAAGCCTTTTTGAAAAAATCCATTTTGTGCATATCTTGCAATCAATGCATTCCATGAGACAACATTTCTTTGAGGCATCATGTCAAATAGTTCATGTGCCTTGTCTATGCTTCCACACTTTGCATACATGTCTCCTAGGGTAGCTATAACTACAACATCTTATAACAACTCTCTTATAGATCTTATGCAAATTTCTCATTACCTATGTTGACTGTGCATTTGTCTTTCTCTTGCAAAACAAGGAAGAGAGTAAGAGAGAGAGAGAGAGAGACATGTCTGGCATGTTGTACATATGTTACCTTAGGTTGTTTACTAATGTGGTTCTCATTGATGTCAACACTCAACTTGGCTAGTTATGTTGATGATATACTATGATGGTGTGCTAAAAGTGATGTTGCTGATGTTATGGTTGGATGTCATGCCCTTTTTAATGTTAGTTAAGGTTGTGTTAAGTATGCTTTTTGTCAGCAGAGATGATATCATGATGATATATTAAGATGGGAATTAGAAGCATTAAGATGACAATTAGAAGCATTAAGATGACAATTAGAAGTAATGTTGATGTTGGAAAGATGGTATTGATGGTCTGTAGCATGTTGTTATTGAATGCACAAGTCAACTGAGAGGAGGGGTGAATAAATTGTATCAAAAATTTCAAACCCTCAGAAACATAATCACATCCACATCAGTTCACTTAAACCCTTAATTTGTTATGAAGATTAAACATGAAAAGAAGATAACAAAAACTTAATCACATCAACACCATGCATAAGAGAACACCAGATTTTTATGTGGAAAACCCTAAAAGGGAAAAACCATGGTGAGGATTAGCTCACAATATAAAGTAGTAGCAATACCAAATTACAAGAGGCTCACTGCCAAAGGGCTCATTTCCCACAAAGAGAAAGGTTCACTTCCAAGGACTCACTGTCTAGAAGAAGGAAGAAGAAATGGCTCATTGCCAAGGATGAACTGATATATTTGCATCTAACACATGCATGGGTTCAATTCCAATGAAGCACAACAAACATTTCCTTCACAACTATAACGAAATATGGTAGGCACCTTCTACCAACTACATTCAGTCGCCTAACACATGAAAGTTCTTACTGACTTGATCAGCTTCACATCACATTCATCACATCCCTCACACACACAGTCACATGCGCGAACCCTTGACACTTATTTATGTTTAGGGTAAAATTGGGATAGGGTTTTGATTTGATTGGTTTGGTGTATCCTCTTTTCACCCTAAAGCATTCAAGGACCTTAGGTCAAGGAAGACTCTCCTATCAAGCCTTTGGTCAATTAGAATGTTGGGAAAATTGGATTTGTGTGGTTTGATTGCTTGATTATGCCCAATTATGCTTAAAACCCTAATTATGCAAATACGGAAGCAAACAGATGAATACCGAAAAATGCTGCTACAGAAAGATATAAAATAACAAACAAATGTGTACTAATTTTCAAAGTTTAGGAAGTGGAACAGTTAGGGACTAATGAGCGGGCACCCTGGTCCAGTTTCATGCTTTTTGTCAGGATCTGGGAACTTTATCTACCACATGTTCCTATTGTCTTAGAGATTCTTCTATTGTGGGATCTGAAGGACTAATGAGTAGGCACCCGAGTCCAGGTCCCTATTTTCAGCTTTGATCTGCAATTCCAACACCCTGCAACACTCCTCTACAACTCCACTTTTCCTGCTTCTTCAACCTGTAACCTGCAATCATGGGAAAATGGGGATGGGGTTGTGATTTTTAGAGGCTTGTCTTAGTCAAGCCCCAAAGAGACATTCAAGCCTTCTGAACACTATTGTCAGATAGCAAGTGTGTGCCCTTGGAGGACAGAGACAAAAACCAAATGATAAATTCTTGCAAACACAAATGATATCACCTTGTAGTGAAGATCTCATTGAAGGAAGAAGCTCTTCATGCCATGAGGAGATGGATTCTCAAAACTACAAATACAAACACATAAACAACACAAAATCTACTCTTGCCACACAATGAATGCCTTGAATCACCTTTAGAATGCATAGAATTCACAATAGCCATCTAGTTTACAAATGAATGCTTAAACATGCTTTTATATGCAGCTACAAACATTCCCACCAAGAATTTTGTAATTGAAACTTACCATGTTGGCATAGGACCTAAGTAACAGTCACAAACTGACACTTAAAATTTGGGCCTGACCCAAAATAGGGCAGGACTAAGGCGTAGGTGCCCAAGTCCTCCCCCCTATTTTAGGAAGGGTCTATCTCAAGTGGTCCCTCTAGGTCCTATTTACCATGACACTTAGGGGTTTTCGCATCAAGATGCAAAAATATGATGCAAGATGTCCTAAACGCAGATTAAAGACCTGAGAGCTAAACCTTAAGAGGAAAAAGTCCCCAAGGGGACTTTTTCTAATGTTACATTTAACCCCCACTTTAATGTATGTATAAACTCAAGGCCAATACATGCATTAAAGTATAGTCAACAAACACAGCAAACATGCCAAGCACGGAGAAGACACACCAATCACAGAGAAGATAGTAATAGGCACACAAAACACAGAAAAGATAGTTACAATCATGCAAAACACGGAGAATATAGAATTGAAGACATGCAAAATAGAGTGAATACAGTGAATGCAGTGAAGATAGTGATGATTTTCTTTTTCTTTTTCTCATATATATATATATGAAATGCAGATGCAAGTACAAGAAAGTAAACACACCACCCATAATGCAGGGAGCACTCATCGCGCTGGTCTTTAAACTGCATATGGGGCAACACATGCGCAAGGCACGCCAAACCTCCCATAATGTAGGAAACACTCATCGCGCTAGTCTCTAAATTGCACATGGGGCAACAGACACACCAAACACACACACAGACTTTGAGACATAGAGAAAACATGGCAGACAAGTGATGGAGTGTTCCTATTTCTAGGTTCATCACCATCTCAGACACATTACAGGCACACACCGACAATTGGTATTTGCCAAAACAATTACCGAAGAAACACTTAAGGGTTGAGTTAGTCACAAAACCGCTCCCCGCCTCCACAGAGGACTTTTGAAAATGACAGGAGATGTTCTCTCTTCGAGAAGTACACCATCCCTACCTCTATAAAGGGCTTAAGATGATTGATGATTTATTGATTGCAAACAAAACTCAGAGTGCAAGAGGGACTCATTGCCACAAGTCTTTAAGACTGCACCTAAGGACAAGCACATTGCTATCATCTACAATAGGCAGCTTACCTTATATATGCCCCACCTTAAGGTGGTTGATATCAGGTATCGATATCAAGCACGTTAAGGTAGGAAGAAAACACACAAGGGAACACGAGCTCTCACAAAGCCCATGCTCCCCGGAGGTGACATGTATTTTATGATTGCCAAATGTTCCCACAAACACATTCCTACAAGAAAAGTGTTAGCATTCATATAATCATGATAAACAACAACATCAATGCATATGATCAATCACACAAAGAGCCAAGGTTATACTACAAATTTGGAGATCGAGGATAACCATGGGGCTATATCATGAAAATCTCATAACTGAGTGTCACCAAGGCGAGATTCAAAGACAAACAAAGTGCACGAAGCAGCAGTATTGTTATGTTTTGTAAGTGAGATAAAACATTGTCAAAATCACTACGCAGAAAGCACAGAGTGCTTCTACTAGCCAAGCGTCGGATAATATATTACAACCCCATCGTCATATTAGGAACTAAGTCCAATTTTTTATTTCTCGCTAAAGGGACGCTACGTCCTCATTAGTATAAATGTTTTTGGTCATCCACCTGCTAGATAGAAACACTAGAGGAAGGGAAATAATAAATTAGAGAGGAGAAACAAGTGCCTTAGGGACAGTCATGTAGGAGGTTGCCCCCAATTCACCAACCACAATGCTATGTCCGTAAGACACAACACACAACAATGAAAATAGAGAGAGGCAATATAGAAGAATGATGATACAAATAGAAGGTCACAACAAAGATGGTCTCCTGGTATCTCGGACCTTACAAGAGAATCAAGGGTCATCCCAGGAGGCCTAAACAACACATAACACATCACGGGGGAAACACATCACTAGAGATAAAGGGTTAGAAATACTTACCTATTGGTGCTATCAAATTAAATTTTAGAGCCTACGAACCTCTTGGAGAGGTACTCAATTATATTTAGTACAAAGTTTGAGTGGTTCTTATGAGATTCTTGCTTATTGTCAGAAAATTCATGTACTTCTTGTTTCTTAAATCCTTTTGTAAGTGAGACCTTTGGTTGCTTGGGCTTGAAGGAGAACCACTATTATTTCCAACTAATGATAATCATCTAACTCTTTTCCAATTTTTAGCGAGTTTTTGTTGTTGATTTCATCTACCATGGTTATAAGAATCATCTTGTACTATCTCGCTCTCTTCCTTTGTTATAGTCTCTTGTTTCAGTTGTTTCATTTGTTGTTCTGATGCATTTTGGTTATCTCCTGATCCTTGTAAGGATAACGGAGGAGGAACCTTAGCATAAATTCCTTTTCTACGTGGACGAGGTGGGTTATCTAACTTTTCCTTATCCACTTCTATCATACCCACGATGTTATCATATTTTGAATAATCATCATCCTCTACTTCCACTAAACCTTGTTGCAACATATTGTTATCAGTATACTTAGGGAAAGGATAAGTGAAGATTTGTAAATTCTAATTCGGCGGAGTGACCAATTTATTTCCATTATCATTCACACTCAATACCTATATGACATTTGAATCAATGAGGTCTTGTATTTCATGTTTAAGATGCATACATCGTTCAGTATCATGTCCTTGTGTCCAATGAAAATGACAAAAGGCATTAGCATCGAAATAAGGTCATTGTGCTTTACTAGGATCTAAAGGCTTAATTGGGGGAAGCTTCAGAAGATTATTGCTCACAACTTGATTCATGATAGAATGATAAGACTCAGATATCAGAGTAAACTTTCTTGTTTGATATGATGCCTTCTTTGGATTAGTGATAGCAAACAAGTTAGAAAAGTTATTCATATTCAGTCCATTAATCCTAATGAAACTCCTACTATTATTTCTCTTAAATTTTTTTTGTGATAATCCACCCATGGATTGACCAACCTGAGCCAATGAGTTATGATTTTCATATTGACTAGACGAAAGTTGATAATCATGAAGGGCGGTGCATAAATGTTGAAAGGAGTTATACTTCATCAAGAGGATCTTATCATGGATGTTAGGTTGTAGATTTGTAATAAACACCTTCTGAACATCCTCATCTTTCATCTGATATTGAATTTGTGCATATAAAGCTTGATACTAGCTAATAAACTCAGTTAACTTCTCTTTCAAACCTTGCTTGCAATGAACTAAGTCAATCAAAGAAACTTGAGGTCCAATATTTGCTTGGAAATGTTGTAAAAATTGATCAACCAACTGTGAAAAAGAGTGTATTGAATTCGGAGGTAATGAGCAAAACCATTCTAATGCAGTATCCTTGAGAGATCGCAGAAAACGTTTTGCTAGCAAGTCGTCTTCAAAGTAGAAATCACTACACATAGCTATGAATGCTACCACATGAGTATTAGGATCACCTTTTCCACCATATTTTCAAAGTGAGGGGTCTCAAACCTTTCAGGCATAGGAGTTCTCAAAATTGCATAAGATAGGGGATTACGGGCATGATAAGTTGGTATATTAGGTTCTGAAGAATTTGTCAAATTTGTCACTTTTTGTTGTAAAGCAGTCATGCCCTGTAAAAGTTGGTTTAGGATGGCATCATTGGGAGATGCAGTTTGCTGCGAGGAATTAGAACCAAAGTGAGGAGGTGATTGATCCTAAGTTATAATAGGCAGAGGCTGTGAATAGGTCAATGGTGGTCGGACATATTGATAGGTGGAAGATGGTTGCGAATAGGTAATAGGTGGTTGGGAATAAGTGGAATAGATAGGTGGTTGAGAACAATTATTCATAGAAGAGGTTCCCCTAGAAACCAAATTTTGGTAATTAAATCCAATGGCTTTTTAATTTTGTGAATTAGTTCCATTAGATTCTCCAATACTAATGGTAGCATTACTACAAGCATTTACATTGGTTGTTTAAATTGTTGATGTAAAGGTAGATATTCCCGTAGTCAGTATAGGTGCTGATACTTGTGTATGCGATGGTGACATGTTGTTAATAACTTTTGCACATTCAGTCACTGGCATGACATTAGTTTGCACAACATACATTAAACCTTAGATAACATCAATACCATCTTGTCCTTTTATCAATTCTCTTACATGGTGTATTACGGGTACAACTTCTTCTGCTATTCTCTCAGTTTCCACGAATGTTTGGAATTTAGGTAGATCTTTGTCGAGTTTGTTTATTTTTTCATCAGGTACATGTGTGACCACCTCAATAGTGTCATAGACATCATGAAATATTTGATCTTCCATAGTGGTTGTAGGAGGTATGATATCTTGCTAAATTTGTGTCTCTCCTTTTGTAAAGAAGGTATTCAATAGATTTTCATATGTCTAGATATCGTTTTCTTCAAGGGGACTAGATCCCATGAGTCTTATGCTTCTTCTCAAAGGAATGTTTCTATTAGGGCAGCAGGTCATAAGGCTCACACAAGAGCATGCAACATAAAGTGTACAAACTAATAGAACAAACCCTAGGAGCAGGATATGTGTGAGATCCAAAATGTTTGATTTTTTAGCTTTTTTCAATGCAAATAAGTGAAAGAAAAAGGTGTTGTAAGGAAATTGATCAGGGGAAGAAAATTATATGTCTGATATCAGTCCAATACAGCAATAATATCCTTCACAACACACTTTTGATGCAAATCTAGGATGATGAGTAGTCAAAATCTAGTGATAAGACACAAAAATATGCGATTTTTTTCACCAAATCTCAATGCAAAAGAGTATGACAAAGAGTGTTGTGAGGAAAATGATGATGGAAATAAAATTATATCAGTAATATCAGCCACCTAATGCCACAAAATCCTTCATAATATGCTTATAGTGCTACTCAAGATCAAACCCTAGTGAAAATATAGCAAAAATATGCAATTTTTCACAATTTTTCAATTCCAAAACCTAGCAAAAGGGGTGTTGTAAAGAATTTTAGGAGGTGAAGCAGATTATAGAAATAATATCAGTCACCTAATTCCATAAAAATTGTCACAACATGCGTGGAGTACAAATCTAGGTCAAACCCTAGGGTAAATATAGAAAAAATATGCAAATTTTCACCAAATTTTCAATACAAGAGCCCAATAAAAAGGTGTTGTGAAGATTTTGAGGAGGGGAAGCAGATAATAACCCTAGTAAAATCCAATTAATAAAAAAATATGCTTCACAATATGCCTCTAGTGCAAATTTAGAGAGTCGATAAGGCCAAATCTAGTGAAAATCAAGTTTTTCAAGCCCTAGGCATGAGATCTTAGTCCAAATGAATGCAAAATGTTATATGAATGATTTTTAATCTAATTTATGATGAAAATTAATTCCACTCAGATTTTAAAATGATTTTCAAACCGTACAATGCAAAATGCAAGTGCAAATCTAATGAAAAATGATAGTTTTTGTTGAAGTTTTCTATGTAAAAATGCAAATTTTTGAAATCTAAATGCAAATTTACACTAAAATGCAACACTAAAGCCAAATGAAAATTTTAATTAGTGTCTAAGATCAGTGGAAAATTTTGAAACAAGATTTTACCTACAAACCCTAGTTTTTGAAATTACTAGGTTATATGAAAAATTCAAATTTTCTAACAAAACCCTAGCAATTTTATGATTAAAGTGCAATGCAAGTGATTGATTTTCATAATTTTCTGCAATTTATCTCATATATAATGCAAAAATTAGAAATTTAATGAAATTAAAATTACTTGATGGAAATTATGTGCAAATGCAAACCCTAAAATGCAATTTTTTTTCAAATTTTTCAATTTTTTTGTAATTTTTCCAATGCAATAAGATGAATGATGATATGAATGAATGAAATGAATGTAAATATGAAGAAAAACACTCATAAAGGTGCCAAATTCATTAAAAAAAATGGGTTCACCAAAATGTTTAGGGTAAAATTGGGATAGAGTTTTGATTTGATTGGTTTGGTGTATCCTCTTCTCACTCTAAAGCATTAAAGGACCTTAGGTTGAGTAAGACTCTACTATCAGGCCCTTGGTCACTTAGAATGTTGGGAAAATTATATTTGTGTGGTTTGATTGCTTGATTATGCCCAATTATGTTTGAAACCCTAATTATGCAAATACGGAAGCAAACAGATGAATACCAGAAAATGTTGCTACAGAAAGATGTAAAATAACAGACAAATGTGTACTAGTTTCCAAAGTTCGAGAAGGGCAACAGTTGGGGATAATGAGAAGGCACCCTAGTCTAGCGCCATGCTTTTTGTCAGGATCTAGGAACTTTATCTGCCACATGTTCCTGTTGTCTCAAAGATTCTTTCATTGTAGGATCCAGAGGACTAATGACCAGATGCCCGAGTCCAAGTCCCTGTTTTCAGCTTTGATCTGCAATTTTGACACTCTACAACACTCCTCTGCAACTCCACTTTTCCTTCTTCAACCTGTAACCTGCAATCAAGGGAAAATGGGGATGGGCTTGTGGTGTTTAGAGGCTTGCCTCAGTCAAGCCCCGGAGAGACATTCAAGCCTTCCGAACACCGTTGTCAAACAGAGAGTGTGTGCCCTTGGAGGACATAGGCAAAAGCCAAATGATAAATGCTTGCAAACACAAATGATATCACCTTGTAGTGAAGATCTCATGGAAGTATGAAGCTCTTCATGCCATGAGAAGATGGATGCTCAAATCTGCACATACAAACACATAAACAACACAAAATCTGCTCTTACCATACAATGAATGCCTTGAATCACCTTTAGAATGCATAGAGTTCACAATAGCCATCTAGTTTACAAATGAATGCCTAAACATGCTTTTATATGCAACTACAAACATTCCTGCCAAGAATTTCGTAATTGAAACTTACCGTGTCGGCATAGGACCTAAGTAACGGTCACAAATTGACACTTAAAATTTGGGTCTGACCCAAAATAGGGTAGGACTAGGGCACAAACGCCTGAGTCCTCCCCCCTATTTTAGGTAGGGTCTATCTCAAGTGGTCCCTCTAGGTCCTATTTACCATGACACTTAGGGGTTTTCTCATCGAGATGCCAAAATATGATGCAAGATGTCCTAAATGTAGATTAAAGACCTGGGAGCTAAACCTTAAGAGGGAAAAGCCCCCAAGGGGACATTTTCCAAAATTACAATTTATACCACCATCAACCTTGAAATCAATCTTCAAGGTCGGCAACACAATCTTTAATCCTTGAAACATTCTCCAAGGTCGGCAAGCACACAATATTTGAATTAGGTCTGGACCTAAACATTCTACGACACAAAGGAATGAATGAAAACCAATTTAAGCCTTAGCTCAGACCTAAATCTATCCAAGCACGCTACACAACACTTGCATAATCATCAAATCAACTCCATAATCAACGCAAACATCCAAGGTCAGCCAAACCATGTAAACATAGAGAAATCTTCATCACACGCTTCCACGATCACAAACATAACTTGTGGACCACACACAAGGATTTAGAATCATCTATAAGCATCCACAACCAACTTGAAGTTACTTGAAAGCCAACAAATTCATCCGCATCAACTTTCATCTGAAGAAGATTCATTGTCTACTCACAAACAACACTGTCGAACTCTGCCACACAAGGACTTGCTTTCCTGAGCACCAAATAACAAATCCTCTAGTGTGAAGATAGATAAGGACCTTATAAACACATGTCTAGAAGTGTAGTACCTAAAACCACTCTGCAGAGATATGCGGAGCAAAATACTTTCTCCCAGACACCTCTGCACAACTCAAAAACACTATCAAATACTGTATTCAAACTGGTGAACATAACTTCCACTGCACAATGATTTGGAGCACCAAATTCTAGATTTAGCATCTTCAAATACTCCTCAACAACATATCCAAACCATACACTCAGATCTCCAACACAAAAGAAATGCCGAACAAAACACGAACAACACTCTGTAAGCCAGAGGACTCCTTCAACACACTGTTTCCAATATTTATCAAATTTTCTCAAAAGCACTTGGAAACTTGGCTACAGGATCAATTTACCAACATCATCAACACCTCTACAAGATATTCAAATAACTTTAACACAACTCAATCAAACAACAATAGTAATATCAGAAGATACAATTGACACCAATGAGAACACAAATATGTTGACATCAATGACAACACCAATTAGCACATACTTGCAACAATCTCCCCCTTTGTCATTGATGGCAACATATGATGTGAAAAACCATCATGACATAACTCTGCACTAACTACACTCTCCCCCTTTCTTTTATACATCTTACTCTCATTCTTTCTCTTTGTTTTTTACATGAACTCTCTCCCCCTTTGACATCAATGTCAAAGGGTGACACATATCTCTCAAGCTTTCTCCCCTTGATTATGATACTGCAGATACTTGCACTATTCTCAACTGCTCTGAATACTCCCCCTTGTGAGTACACATCAACTTGTACCAATTCTGACTATCACAAACATCAGTGTCACTACCTTCTCCCCCTGAGAGGTAGCCTCTATCATCAGTCTAGAAAAAGAATAAATCTTGAGTCACACTGGATTGATTCATCTCCTTATGCATCTAGTTCAAAGGAGGAGCAATAACCTCTAACTTCTCCTAGAGATACTCAAATGTATCCTTAGAAAGAGCCTTGGTGAATATGTCAGCAATCTGATCCTTTATAGGCACATACTCAAGCTTCACTTCATTCTCTGCAACCTTCTCTCTCAGAAAGTGATACCTAATAGAAATATGCTTTGTCCTTGAAAGCATCACTGGATTCTTTGAAATGTTAATAGCATTGGTTTTATCACAAAAAATAGGAATTGGATTATCATACTCAACTTTGATATCCTTCAGGGTTTGTCTCATCCACATCACTTGTGTACAACAGGATGTTGTTGCAATGTACTCTACTTATGTAGTAGTTAAAGATATTGAATCCTACTTCTTGCTTAGCCATGACACAATTCTATCTCCAAGAAAGAATGCACCACCACGTGTACTTTTCCTATCATCTACACATATGGCCCAATCTGCATTTGTGTAGGCACTTAGGATAAAGTCATTGCTCTTAGGATACCACAACCCATGATCTGGAGTGCCCTTTAAGTACCTGAATATTCTATTTACTACCATGACATGTGACTCTCTAGGATCTTCTTGAAATCTTACCACAAGATAGACTACATGCATGATATTCGGTCTGGTAGTAGTTAGGTATAGCAATCCTCCAATCATTGATCTATATTTTCTCTGATTAGCCTTAGGGGATTCATCATGCTTGCTCAGCTTGCAACTAGTTGTCATGGGGGTACAAACTGGTTTAGAATCTTCCATTCCAAACTTCTTCAACAATTCCTTGACATACTTTGATTGTGAAATGAAAATGCCCTTATCTATCTGATTAATTTGTAATCCAAGGAAGAAGTTTAGCTCTCCACGCATTGACATCTCAAATTCTTTTTGCATCTCATATGCAAAATTCTTACACATAGTTTTATTTCCACTGAATATTATGTCATTCACATAGACCTCAACAATCAGGATTTGATCTTTGCCAACCTTGATATACAAATTATTGTCTGCAGACCCTTTACTGAATCCCTGTTGTAACAAATACCTATCTAACCTTGCATACCAAGCTCTGGGAGCTTGTTTCAATCCATACAATGCCTTCTTCAATCTGCATACCATGTCTAGTTTGTCTGACAATTGAAATCCATTTAGTTGCTCTATGTATACTTCCTCTTCCAACTCACCATTCAGAAAAGCAAACTTCACATCCATTTGATATACTTTGAAATCCTTATGTCCTGCATAAGCCAGAAACAACATAATAGCCTCCAGTCTTGCCACCGGAGAAAAAGTTTCCTCATAGTCTATTCCTTCCACTTGTGAGTACCCATTACACACAAGTCTTGCCTTGTTCCTCACCACTTCTCCATTCTCATTCAACTTGTTTCTGTATACCCACTTAGTTCCAATCACATTCTTATTCTCTAGTCTTGGGACAAGTTCCCAAGTTTGATTCTTCTCAATCTACATTAGTTCCTCATCCATAGCTTTAATCCAATACTCATCCTTGCATGCCTCAACCACTGTTTTAGGTTCAAATTTTGAAAGTAAGCATAAATTTACCTGTTCTTCTATAGCTCTACTTCTTGTTAATACACATTTTCTCTTGTCACCAATGATATGATCTTCAGTGTGATGCCTCTGCACATATTTTGGAGTCTTAGGAACTCTTTCTGAAGCTTCTTGTTCTTCAACTTGTGCTTTTCTTTCTGGAGATTCTTGAACTTCGACCTGTACTTCCTTCTCTTTGGTATTTTCCTCTTCTCTGCAAGAAGACTCATCTAATTCATATCCATTAATCTCTAAAAACTTCTGTATATCTTCATCAATTTTAACATTAGCACTTTCCACAATCTTTCTTAGGCTCTTATTATAGCACTGGTAAGCTTTGCTTTTGTTAGAGTATCCAAGGAAAATACCTTCATCACATCTTGCATCAAACTTTCCTAGTTCTTCATCTCTTCTGATATAACATTTGCTTCCAAAAACTTTGAAATATCTAGCAGTGGGAGTCTTTCCATACCATAGCTCATAGCGTGTCTTTGTGTCATTTTCTTTCACCTATACTATGTTCTAAATGTAGACAACAATATGAATTGCTTCTCTCTAGTAGACTTCTAGAAGATTTGCTTCTTTTATCCTTGTTCTTGCATCTTTGTGGACACTCATGTTCTTCCTTTCAACCACTCCATTCTGCTGAGGAGTTCTAGGAGTAGATAGATGCCTCTTTATCCCATGACTCTCACAAAACATGTTAAACTCATTATATGTAAACTCTCCACCTCTATCAGACCTTAAACATTTGATTTTCATATCCAGCTCATTCTCAACCATTGCTTTAAAATTTAAAAGTATCTAGGGCTTTTGATTTTTCTTTAAGAAAAGTGACCCAAGTCATTCTATAGTAATCATCAATAAATAGCATGAAATACCTGTCACCTTGAAAAATCCATAATCTGGTAGGACCACATAGGTCTGTATGCACCAACTCCAATAGTTTGGCAGATGACTGATCCTTTGTAAACTTTTCAAACTGACATTCCTTGCATACAACAGTAATAGGCTTTGTTAACTTTGGTAAATCTCTCACAACTTGAACTGAACTTATCCTTACCATGCTATCAAAATTGTTGTGATACAATCTCCTATGTTGTAGCCAACTCTCACTGATCTGAGTCATAAGATAGTAACTAACACCACCCTTGAGATGATAAACATTTCCACCTATCTTCTTTCCAGCAGCAATTACTGTTCTGGAGCTTTTTCTGATCTCACACCCATCATTCTAAAACATAAGATTGTAACCCTTGCTACACATCTGTCCAACACTTAAGAGATTATGCATTAAACCTCTGACATATAGAACATCATTAGTGTTATGCTTTCCATCAAAACTGATTGAACCTTTTCCACAAATCTTAGCAGCTTCATCACCATCAAACCTAACTACTCCACCATCAAATTTTTCAAGTTTAATAAACTTACTCTTATCACCTATCATATGATTTAAGCATCCACTATCAATGACCCAGTCATCCTTTTCACTACTAGCATGAAAAGTAGATATTAAAGTGCCTTTAGGGTTAGTACATGCTTCTGGATCCTTTTCCTTCACACAGATTCCAGAGTTAGTAGAACCAATTTCATCTCTTATGGAAATAAATAAGCATTCATCATCATTATCATCCTCAAAATTATATTCATCATCAGAAATGCTTGCATAGTAATTTTCTTATTCAACCTTTGTTTTCCTTATTCTTGATTCTCATAGCTCTATCTAGACATCTTGAAGCGTAATTACCTATATTTCCACAACTGAAACATTTAAAAGGTAAGTTACCATTGAACTTACCAGTACCCTTTTTCATCCTTCTTACAAAGTTAGCATCCACTTCATCAAAGTCTTTTGGATCTGATTCAATGGTATTCTCTATTTTACCATCTTTAAAAGTGGTCTCATCTTTTGCAATTCCACTACTTGTGCTAAACTCTCTTAATTCAAAAGCAAATAAGGTGCCAAGCAACTGTTCTTTGGTAAACTAATTCAAATTTTGTAATTCTTCAATAGCATACACCTTATGACTATAAGATTTAGGAACAGTTTTAAGTACCTTCAATATTACTTCTTGATCATCTATTTTTCCACCAAGTCCCTTTATGCCATTGACATCTTCATCTATCTTCTGTAAGTAGCTTGCAATGTTTTCATCTTCAGAAATATGCATGGTCTCATAGGTGAGCTTCAAATTTTGCATTTTAGCCCTTTTAACATTCTCATCTCCTTCATAAACACTTTCCAAACTTATCCAAATCTCATTAGTAGTTTTCAAATCCACAACTTTCACTAATTCAGGATTAGTAAATCCACTTAAGAGAGCATGTTTTGCTTTACCATCTATTTATGCAGCTTTGATTTCATCTTCAGTATTTACACCATCCAGAGGTACAGTGTAATTTAACTTGACACATTTCTAGATGTCATAACCAAGAGAAATTAGAAAATATTACATCCTTATCTTCCAGAGCGCATAGTCTGATCCATCAAACAAGGGATTATCCTTCTTGTGCGCCATCCTAGATCTACCTCAAGCTATTAAGCTTTCTTCAAAGGAACCTTTCTCTGATACCAATTGTTGAATGCGTAAGACAACTGAGAGGGGGGGTGAATCAGTTGTATCAAAAATTTCAAACCCTCATAAACATAATCACATCCACACCGGTTCACTTAAACCCTTAATTTGAACTATGAAGATAAAACATGAAAAGAAGATAATAGAAACTTAATTACATCAACACCATGCACAAGAGAACACTAGATTTTTACGTTGAAAACCCTAAAATGAAAAAACCATGGTGAGGATTAGCTCACAATATAAAGTAGTAGCAATACCAAATTATAGGAGGCTCACTGCCAAAGGGCTCACTGCCCACAAAGAGAAAGGCTCACTGCCAAGGATTCACTGTCCAAAAGAAGAAGGAAGAAGAAATGGCTCACTACCAAGGATGAACCGATATATTTGCATCTAACACATGCATGGGTTCAATTCCAATGAAGCACAAGAAGCATTTCCTTCATAACTATACTACTGCATTTAGTTGCCTAACACATGAAAGTTCTTAGTGCCTTGATCAACTTCACATCACATTCATCACATCCCTCACACACACACTCACACGTACAAACCCTTCACACTTATTTATACCACCATCAACCTTGAAATCAATCTTCAAGGTCAGAAACACAATCTTCAATCCTTGAAACATTCTCCAAGGTCGGCAAGCAAATAATATTTGAATTAGGTCTGGACCTAAACATTCCATGGCACAAGGGAATGAAGGAAAACTAGTTTAATCCTTAGCTTGGACCTAAATATATCCAAGCACACTACACAACACTTATATAATCATCAAATCAACTCCACAATCAATGAAAACATCCAAGGTCAGCCAAACCATGTAAACATAGAGAAATCTTCATCACATGCTTCCATGATCACAATCATAACTTGTAAACCACATACAAGGCTTTAGAATCATTTGGAAGAATGCACAACCAACTTGAAGTTACTTGAGAACCAACAAATTCATTTGCATTAACTTTCATCTAAAGAAGATTCACTGTCTACTCACAAACAACACTGTCGAACTCTACCACACAAGAGCTTGCTTTTCGGAGCACGAAATCACAAATCCTCTGGAATGAAGATAGCTAAGGACCTTATAAGCACATTTCTAGAATTGTAGCACCTGAAATGACTCTACAGAGAAATGTAAAGCAAAATACTTTCTCCTAGATACCTCTGCACAACTTAGAAACACTGTCAAATATTGTCTTCAAACTGGTGAACATAACTATTGGAGTAAATGGTTTTACCATTTACTATGCTTAAGTTTTACTTAGGCAAATATTATTATTTAGGTGCATATAGTTTTGGTAGTTATTGTCAGGTATTTCTTTTACCGACTTGCATCTTGCCTTTATAAGGCACAGTTGTACATTGTGTACCTCATCTCAATACATATTTTCATCTTTGGTGAATCGTTTATCTCTCCCTGTAAAGGTGTATTGCAGATTGGTGCTCCTAGGAGTTTGTTCACTCTAGCATGGTATCAGAGCCTCCCATTCTGCTCTCCTTCCACCATTGAGAGTTTTCATCTGAGTTGTTTTGAGATCTCGATTGATATTCTAGTCTGAGGATACTTCATTCTATCGATGATGGATAAATATTATCACAAAAGGCTAATTTCTGGTTGATTTTTGTTGTGTGTGGGGATGTGTGAAAGTCTGCCACAAATGAGGACTAGGAAATGCCCATCTCAAATCATTTTGGTCATTGTTTATTCACGGTGATCAAAGGCAGATTTTGGTAATGCCATCTCTGCTGATTCAATTTGCACCTTAATATCTGCACCAGAATGTTAGCTTGGTTTGTCTAGGCTACGTTTTAAATCTCCACATGGGCATTTTGAGTGCTTTGTGGAAGGCATTTTGAGTGCTCTCTAAAGTGATTTGGAGTGTGGAACCTGTATTGCCTAATTTCTACAAGGCAGCACGTAGCCCAAGGCATGAAGAGGCATGCTTGAGCACATACCAAACAAGCCTGTGACCTGTGCACATCTGTTGGCCACAGAAGGATATATGTGGAGCAGCGACGTAGATTTCATCAGTTACCAAGCACCATATACACTTCTCTATGCACAACATTTCTTATTTGGCAAACATCTAGTTTTCAAACTTTATATAGTCTAAAGTTTGTAATAAATATTTCTTTAGGGTTTTCTACACACAGAAGAGTGGTGGGCCCACGTGGCACAGTCTTGAGCATTTGGCAGGGATTTTAATCCCACATTTGTAGTGTCAATTCTTCTTTGGCTATTGAAATAGCCTAATCACCATTTCATTTGTTGTGAGAAAGTGAGACTTTTGTTATTCTCTGTTGCACGTGGAGAAAGCCTGATTGGTGAGCGGTGACTTGTATATTTCTTGGTGATTAGCCGCTTGGTTGTGTGACTTGGTCCCTTGTGCTCAAACCTGGTGATTTGGAGTCCACTTGGCCCAAAAGGCCCCATTTTTTTCCCTTATGCAGTAGGTGGTCACGTGGGTGACCAAGGGCTTAATTCATCCCTTCATTCATGCTTTGCACACCATATAGGTGACTATCTTCCACAGAGCATATTTTGGGCATCTGAAGTCTATTTTTTAGTGTTCCACATATCATAGGAAAGACGACTTCGCCAAGCTCGCAGTGTTATAGGTCAATCCAACTGATTTCGTCGTCTATCAACATTTATTGCATTTGGAAGTTGTCTTCGTGGAAAGGACTATCTTTGTATTGTTTTGAAGAATTATTAGCTATAATGGGTTTTTCATTGGACAAAGGAAACTATAGGCAATGGAGTGATTTCATCCTCACTCATCTTAGTGAGCACAATCTATTTCCATATCTATATAATGATGTTCCTATTCCTGGCACACATGGTGGGTATATTATTTGGAAAGGCTATAGGGCTAGAGTCTTTAGAGTTATTTTTTAGCATCTAAATGATGACTTTTTGGAGTCTCTTGTTCATTTTGAATGCCCTTATGCTCTTTGGACTTACATTCAAGAATCATATGGAGATCATGATCCTCCGCCATCTCTCGATGCTCCTCTTTCCAACTCCAATGTGCCTCATTATCCTTCAAAGAAGATAGACCATGTTTGTGATCCTTTGTACATTTCTGAGACTTTAGATGTAGTTACAGTTGCTTCAGAGGTTCCTGATTCTTTTTCAAAGATAGTTTATCCACCTTCACTAAGTACTTCCATCATTCCTGAGCAACAGGATTATCATTGTCTTCCTGATTGGGATTCGTATTTGCCAGACATTAGTTCATTGTTCATGGAGTCTCACATTTCAGAATTGGAAGACACGTCACTTTGTCTTTGGAGAATGTTCAAAATCAGTTTCCAATGGTACCTTGTTTGTCACCTTCTATTTTGATTAGGCATGTTCCTGATTGGTTTGTGGCACCATTTTCCAAGGTCTTGGTGACACATGAGCAGATTTCAGAGACATTATCATCCTACATTTGGATTTCACTTGCTAATTCATAATCAGAATGGGAAGCATACCTACATTTGTACCTAGCTTTGTTTCTTACAAAAGGAAGACAAGTTGTTTGTTGACATTCGATCATGTTTTGTCTTCAGGCACTTACCATTTTTGAAAGTGATTACACATTGTGGGGGACTACATAGTCTCTCTCTTTCCCTCTTATGGGGGGGGTCATTGATTGTATATACATGATGTATGTAGTCCTTGGGGGGTGTAATTGAGCCCTCTATCCATGCATCATTTTTTTTTCTTTTCTCTCTTTTTGAGAGGAGTTTTCTCCCACAAGGTTTTTCTCCTTTTCTCCATTTGTGAGAGATTTCTTTTTTGCATTGTAAATGGGTACCTAACATGGTTGTGTAGTCGGGACCCATATTCATATTGCATAATAATCTCCCTAAATTGAACTTAAGGGGGGGTGTTGGAGTAAATGGTTTCACCATTTACTATGCTTAAGTTTTACTTAGGCAAATATTATTATTTAGGTGCATATAGTTTTGGTAGTTATTGTCAGGTATTTCTTTTACCAACTTGCATCTTGCCTTTATAAGGCACTATTGTACATTATGTATCTCATCTCAATACATATTTTCATCTTCAATGAATTGTTTATCTCTCCCTGTGAAGGTGTATTGCAGATTGGTGCTCCTGGGAGTTTGTTCACTCCTTCCACTGCACAGTGATTTGGAGCACCCAATTCTGGATTTAGCATCCTCAAATACTCCTCAATAGTTCATATCCAAACCACACACTCAGATCTCCAACATAGAAGAAATGTGAAGCAAAACTCAAACAACACTCTCTAAGCCAGAAGACTCCTTCAACACATTGTTTCTAGTATTTATCAATTTTTCTAAAAAGCACTTGGAAACTCGGCTATAGGATCAATTTACTAACATCATCAGTACCTCTACAAGACATTCAAATAAATTTTAACACAACAACAAAAACATCAGAAGATACAGTTGACACCAATGACAACACAGATATGTTGACATCAATGCCAACACCGATTAGCACATAATTGCAATAGTTGCATGCAGGAAGACTCTAGTCTCCAGATGTTGGTGAAGGTTTCTGATGTAGGAAGTTTCCTTGAAGATTGTTTGGAAGAATGCTCCGCATTCCTCCATATTTGAAGATATGGTCATGTAGTTCAAAAGTTAAGTTCAGAATGTTGAGAAGGTGCTTCATTCAAGGTTTCATATCATTCCTCTGCAATGAAAGTTATAAGTGACAGAGTTCCAGTCTATGCTCTAGTAGAGTAAAGTGATGATGAAGGTTGGTTAGAATGCTCCACATTCCTCTAGAAGTGAAGATTTGTCCATGTGGTTTTATGGACATGTTTAGGGATGTTTAATACATGCTACTTTGTAGTATCAGATGATTTAGAGGTCTACAAGTTCAGTTTTCAAATGACAACATGCTACAAATAGTTTCAAATGCCTAATTGTTCTACAAAACATATGTTTGAATACTTGCCAGTTGGAGATTGTACATATTAGTTATATGAGTTCATGTGGACATTCTACATGCCTCTATGTTTCTCAAGTTTGGAGCACATGCATATCTTTCATGTTTCCAATACTGCACAAAGTTTTCAAGTTAATTTGTGAAGAGTTATTGTTGTTGAGGCTGACTTGGGAGTGTTGGTGATGTGCACCACAAAGTTATTGCTGTACAGAGTTCAAGAAGTGTTTAGAGATGTTGTGTGGGCCATGCTAACTCATTTGGGAGAAGCACAAGTATTGTTTAATCTACCATGAGTATTGCCAAGTTGTAATGGCTGATGTGCTACAAGCTTCATGTTTTCTTGCTTAAGGGTGACCTAATTCAATTGTGTGAAGCATGCGGATGTTATTCTATGAAGGATGATGTCTTGAAGTATGTTTAGGACTGGGTTAAGCATGTGTTGGAATCCACAAGGCATGTTTCTCTTCCTAGAGTTGTGTGTAGTTCATGTTAGGACTTGTCCTCTACATGTTTCATGTTGTTTGATCTCTAACTGACTTGTAATTGTAATATTCTTGTGGTCTCTAGCTGACTTGTAATGTAATCAATGTAATATCACGTATATATTGTAAACCTAGTTAATCTAGGTGAAGTATGATTGCGAGTATGATGTGAAAAGAAGAATATGGATGTGTAATGCATTATGATGTGTGACTAAAAGAGAAAGAGCAGAAGTGATAGATCCTGTCTAGATTCATTTTGAAGATATTTTTGAGATAGAAGGGAATTGAAGAGTGTGCCTAATTGATTGCTAGAGGCAATGAGCCAAAGGTAAAACTTCTTGAAGCTTGAAAGCAATGAGTTAGTAAGCTATAGAGAAGACATTTGAAGAAGTTACATAAGTTCTCAAATCATAAGAGAAATCATCAAAAGAGGAGTAAAAAAGGTAGAATTGCAATCATCAGAAGGAGTAATCTTCATTTTCAGTTTGAAGCAGTAGAAGGACTGTCATGCTGTAATCATTTCTGAGTTTGTTCTCAGTTCAGGGAGTAGTTGCTTCCTTGGGTTGAAGCCCTAAAAGAAGGTCTGCATGGAGTTGTATCTTCCTTGGGAGTGACCCTAAAACCTTTCTTTAGGGAGTAGTAGCTTCCTTGGGTTGAAGCCCTAAAACAAATTCTATAAGGAGTACTAGCTTCCTTGGGTTGTAGCCCAAAAACAAAGTTGTAACTTTTATTGCAGTGAGCTTCATATATTGTGAGTTATCCTCACCCTAGTTTTTCCCCTTTGGGGTTTTCCAAATTTATTTGGTGTTATGTGGTGTTATGCATTGTGTTGGTCTTTTATGTTTTTGTTAATGCTATAAAGTTTAAGTTTTATTATGCTCTAGAGGATTTGAGATTTGTTTGGATATTGATTCATCCCCCCTCTCAGTTTTCAGGTGTGTTCAATAATTGGTATCAGAGCGAATTTACTTAGAAGAAGCTTAACCACTTGAGGAAGGTCCAAGATGGTTCATAATGGATCTCACAAGGCACCCATGTTTGATTGAACAAATTACACCTTTTGGAAGCTAAGGATGGAAAGCTATCTATCTTCTCTAGGGTTTGGTGTGTGGCAATCTGTCAAAAAATGGTTAAACTACTCCTGCTTTTGATCCTACAGATGTAGATGAGATTAAGTTGTATGATAACAATGCCAAGGCAAAGAGTGCTATCATGAGTGGGCTAGATGATTCAGAACTTCTGAAGGTAATGGGTTGCAAATCTACTATGGATGTATGGGTAAAACTTAGTAGCATTTATGAAGGAGATAGTAAAGTGAAGTGGGCCAAGATACAAATCTTCAAGTACAAATTTTAGACCTTGAGGATGGAAGAAGATGAAGACATTGTCAGTTATGTGCTCCGAGTGGATGAAATAGTTAATTGCATCAGAGGTCCTGGTGGAATAGTGAAAGAAGATGAGATTGTGAAGGTGTTGAGATCTGTCACTAAATCTTATAATCATAAGGTATATGCCATTGAGGAGACTTGGGATTTGGATCACTATACAGTAGATCAATTGTTTGCCTCTCTCACAGCCTTTGAAATGAGAGAATTTGATAAAGGGGCTCCAAAGAAGGAAGCAACATTCAAAGCAAGTAAGAAGGCAGATGATGAAACAATTGATCAAGATGATAATCTTGATGAGGTAGAGGCAAACTTTGTGAGAAAATTGAAGAAAGGCACCAACAAATACAAAGGTAAGTCACCTTTCAAATGTGTCAATTGTGGGAAAGTTAGTCATTTTGCCTCTGAATGTCCTTTTAAAGAATCAAGGGGTAGTAACAAGAGAGAGAAGTTCAAAAAGGGGCTTTATTCCATGGAGAACAACTGATCTTCAGAAGATGAGGATCATGGTGATTTAAATGATGGAACAGTTTTCATGGCCTTTAATGTTGGTGACAAAAGAGGTGATATTGGGAGTTGTAAAAGGTATCATACCTTTCAGGCTAACCAAGATAATGAAAATTCAATGGTTGTGTGAACTGCCTTTCATGCAAAAGAAGAAGCAAATGCTTGGGTAATTGACAATGGTTTCTCTAACCACATGACTAGTGACAAGGAGAAGTTTATCAGCCTTAAAAAGTTGAATGGTGGAGTTGTTAAGTTTGGTGGTGATGAGTAAGCACAAATTTGTGGAAAGGGTGCTATAACTATTGATGGAAAGAATAAGACTGAGGATTTCCTCTATGTCAAAGGGCTGAAGCACAATCTCCTTAGTGTCAGTTAGATATGTAGTAAAAGATACAATCTTACTTTTCATGCCAAATGATGTGAGATCAGCAAAGCAGGGTCTGGAAGATTAGTTGTAGAAGGTGTTGACACTCATTTTGACCAGGGGTTGATTTGTCATGATCAGGAGGTTTCTTCATTTGAAGCCTTTATCTTCTTGCCCATTTTTTCTAAGTGTTGGACCTCCTCAGCATTTTTCAACTGCAGCATCATATTTTCCTGAGGAGGAGGTCATCATCATCATCTTGTCTTCGATGATGATCTGCATCATCATGTTCCTCGTCGACTTGTTTTTCAACGTCATCATCATATTTCAACTGTCGGGTGATGTTTGCTTATTATCCTGATGATACTGATGAGCTACAGTGCGCCCTCATCTGCTTGCGAGGGTGATTTTTCAAAGTATCCGGTGATCTTTCATTTATCACCTTGCTCAAACATGATGATGTTGCCCCGGTATCCTGAAGGGGTTATTCTCTAAGTGCTCGACACAACTTGTTTTTTCTTAAGGGTCGTCATCATCATGATATTTCCAGTTTTCATCCTGCTGCTTGCGGAGATCATCATATTTTCTGCCTTCATGATATTTCGCCGGGGTGATATTTTTATCATCGGGTGATCTTGGTTATGATCATCCTGATGATGTTGTTGAAGAGTTCTAAGTGCGACCCGATATTCACTAGGGTCATCATATTTTGAACGTCAGGATGATCTTAGTCAATATCATCCTGATGATATTGTATCACTTCTTGTTCGTTGTTTCTTCATCCTGATGATGCTGACGTCATCCTTATCTCAGGGTGATATCTTTTTCTCTGCCTATCTGCATCATGATATTCCGAAGGAGGGGGTGATATTTTCATATCACCCGGATATATGTTTGTTTGTTCGAGCATCATGATGATGCTAATATTAAGGAGATATCCGCCTGCTAGCTTCGCGCATTATCTACTGGGGGTGATCTTTTCAAGCAGCATCATCATATTCAGTTATCACCCCGATCTTATAGAGGAGCTACAGTGCAACCTGATATTTGAACATCAGGAGGATATTTCCAAATATCCGGTTGTCTTCCGAATATCATGATGATGTTAATATCATGATGACGTCAGCAGGATATGATGATGACGTCATCAGGATGATCATCGGCCAGACTTTTGGTATAAGCTCAGCAGGAGGATGTTCCTCCGATGGATCAGGTTGTGCCGATTATCATGCAGGTTATATTTCAAATATCATGATGACGTCAGGGTGATATTTCGAACAACAGGATATCATGCTGCTGAGGGATGATGATGATGAGGTTATATACTAATGTCGTCAGGAGCAAAAGCACCGACATGATATATGCTCATGACCTAGTATATAAAGTGTTATTGAGGTCATCGCGGGGTGCATGTGGGATATTGTTATCCTGCATTTTCAAATATCATGATGATGAATCTCGGCGGGAAATGCTTGCGATAGTCTGTATGATGTTCTTCCCGAGGCCGCGGGTTGGTGCGCCATTAATGGCGAAGGTTGCAGAGGTATGGGCGATGGCGTGGGTCGATTTGGTACCCGACTGAAGGTGTCAATCAGCGGATGATGGCGCAGGGCTCGAGAAATCTTCCTGTCTCCTCCCCTACCTGCTGCATTCAAGTTTGGGCGCCAATCCGGTTGTGTTTGAGCGCCATTTTCATGATACTGTGTATCTGGCGAAATTTTGGTCAACAATGTAATTAATTGCTGAGCACCTACCTGGCTGTTATAAGCGGGTGGTGTTGCTCATTTCAAAGTTTGTTGGAAGTTGATGATTTTGGCTCTGTAATGCATAACAAGCTGATCTGGTTGCTCTATACAGCTTACCTGTGAGTTTATGTATCTCCTGTTGTTTGTTTTTGGCATGAACCCACTGATTTCATGATTAAACTTATATGAGAAATGCTGTTTGGCATGTGTTGTGTTAATTCTGTCTCCAGTATTGCATGTATTCTTCTTCTGAATCTGGATGTTTGGTAATGTTTAGATTCTAGAGCATAGAATTCCTATGTTGACTGTCTGACCTTTTAACTTCTACTCAAGGGGTAGATTAAACTGTTTTCAGGTTGAACATTGGGAGGGATATACTGCAGTAGGGATACCATAAGTAGAGATAACCTAACACTTTGTATTGGGAGATGCCTGTAAGGCAGGTATCACACATATCCCCTTGAAATCCAGTTTCAGCTGTTCATGCTGATCATCCACAGGTGTATGTCTACTGACTCCAGGCCCTGGATAGGCACCAATCATGCTTTGTTTTGTGTTATAACCATGTCCAGCTTTGCATCCACACTTAAACTTCAAATCAAAATCTAAAACAACCATTAGGACTTTAGAATTAGTTTAGGACCCTCAGTCCTCTGTCTACAACTGCTAATAGGCCCAAAGCTAGCCCCTTTGCTCTTATCATTCAGTTTTGGTCTACTTACAGGAGGACTCATCTGCTTTCTGTCAGCATCCCAGCCTTGCATGCATATCCTCATGGATGTTGAGTAGGGAATACCCCCCTAGGTCTTGCAGAGCCTGAAGAAGAAGAGGAGATAAAATATAGAGTCTATCTCCTACACTGTTGACCCCCTGGCCCAGAGATCCTGTTGATCACTGATGGCTACCTTGTAGGGAAATCTGGGAATAAGCATCCAGTCTGGGAAAAAGTCAACAGAAATTGGCGACTCCGCTGGGGACTGAGGAGTAAAAGTGTTATCTAATCATCTCCAGTGATATATATGTGACCCATCTGAGTCAGCAACAGAAGAAAACACCCTGGGGAACCTTGTGAAAGAACCATGGTTTTCAGAAGAAAACAATTCCTAGAAATAGGTGGCGACTCCGAAGTAATCTCCCAACCGGTCAAGGTAAATTTATATGCAGGGGAGAAGATCCCAACAAAATCCTCTATTTGAAGAGTTACCATTAACAAAAAGAATGATGTATAGAAGAAAGGGAACTGTCTCAGCTAGTCATGAGAGCTCCCCCAGAAAAAGTGATGAGGTACAAGATAACCCTAGGCCATCAGGATAGCATGCTCCTTATTTTTCAATTGCAGAAGCAGATATCCAAGGTGCATATGAGAGGCAACAGGGTGGTAGTATTAGAATGAGGTCAGAGGTGTTCCAAGAACGCCCCTTTCTAGACCCAAGTGAAAGGTTTGAAGAGGCAGAGTCTCTGAGGGATGATGAGGATGATGAC
This sequence comes from Cunninghamia lanceolata, assembly GCA_027924645.1. Classification (NCBI taxonomy): domain Eukaryota; kingdom Viridiplantae; phylum Streptophyta; class Pinopsida; order Cupressales; family Cupressaceae; genus Cunninghamia; species Cunninghamia lanceolata. Next base: position 2,070,693 of record BSBN01000091.1, on the reverse strand, counting down.
CAGAATGGCATGAGACCATCTACCTCCAGACCTAAGGATGAACAGCTAGCTGAAGAAATCAAAAGCCTAAGAGCAGAACTAGAATACCTACAAGCCATGAAAATCAGAGATGATATACAGCAGAAAGTGCAAGCCTTGAGAACTGCCCAAAATAATTCAGTTCCTACCCTAGAGAATGCAAATATGCAAAGACATCAGCAAAGATATGAAATGCAACATCAGCATCATGATGACAGACAATATGTGAATGATGCTAGGATACCACTGAACAATGCAGGAAATCAAAATGCAAATAGAAATGTTAATGTTAATCAGCCAAACAGACAGCCCATGCAGTTAGATAGATTCAGGTAGCTGGTGTTTGATGGTATTCCTGGGTATCCTAACCCCATTGACAAGCATCTGAGGCTGCAAGTGCCTAAGTTTTCAGGAAACAATACAGTGTCAGGAGAAGATCACCTAAAGGCCTTCCAAAATGTCATGGATAATTTTGAGGTTGAGCATGAGGATGTTTTCATGAAGTCATTCATGCAATCCTTAATAGATGAGGCAAGAGAATGGTACAGGAATCTGCCTGACCGGAGCATATCATCATGGGATGATTTTAAGAGGATATTCAAGGAGCAATATGGTGATAAAACTGACCCTAGCTTCTTTGTAAATGAGTTCACCAGTATCACCAAAGGGTCAAATGAACAGGTTGCAGACTTTAATACAAGATTTACTAAAGTGTTGAACAAACTGCCACATCACATGAGGCCAAATGAACCAATGTGCATAATTTTGTACATCAATGCCTTTGATGCAAAGACTGCATATGGATTAAGAGATAAAGGTCCTGCCACTCTCAGGGATGCTTTCAGAATTGCAGTAAATATTGAAAACAATAGGAAAGCATCAGGCAAGACCAATAGAAGGGATGATGTAAAAATTCTGCAGAATCCAAACAAGCCTCAGAACACTCAAGGTAGTACATCTGCTCCTGAAGATAAGATAGACAAACTGGCAAATGTTGTTAAGGACCTAAGCTATAGATTAGCTAGAAGTGAAAAAGGGATGGGTCCTGATAGGCAAGTCTATCAAAGGCAGGAAAAGAGGCCATCATTACATGATATGCCTTATAACACCAATTGGCATGATGGTAAGCCTGTATTTTCACGTAACAACACAAATCAGAGGGCTCAACATGCCAAGGAAACTCCTGATCCCCTAAAGAAAACTATAAATATTGCTGATGATGCTCCGTGGTGTATAATCTGTCAGATGCCACATTCACAGTCACAGTGCATGATTGCCCAATCTTTGTATGATAATGCTACATCTTGTAATGAGTGCAATGAGCCACATCATGTGCAGGATGATGATGTTAACATGATGTCCATAGGTAATGGATACACTCTGTATGATGCTGATGACAATACAGATCATCAAGTTCAGGCCTGCCAACAGTCCCCATATGATGAAGATAATGAGGATAACTATGTGTATGCTCAGAACTCACACAATTTTCTGAGTAACCTACAGCGACCTTCTGATGAGGAAATCAGAGCCTTCACAGCTGCAGCAGTTGCTCAGGTCAAGAGCAACTACAATCTCAGAGGTAAACATCAGGTTGGCAGCCCACATCAGCCAGAGGATATTTCAGTAGGTCAGCTGATGCATGGTCATAAAGGAACTGAACCACAAAAAAGGCAGTGGGTAAATAATAAACAGAACTTTAGATACAGAGCAGGTCCTGAATCTCAAGGACCAGAAAACAAAACCCCTCAGGCTGAAGATCAAAGAAGAGGTTCCCAAGACAGGAATGATGATCAGGGAACTATGAAAATGAAAACTAAATCAGCTCAGGATAAAAGCAAGATTGTGGAGCAAGCTACAACTGTTGTACAAAACTATGCTCCATTTGATATAGCCCAGATCCTCTCTCAGGTAAAGGTCTCTGTTCCACTTATGGAACTCATGAAAGTGGAAGAGATCAAGAATAGGACAATATCCCTAATCTCAGGGGTACCTTTTCAAGCTAAGCAAAATGATCAGACCCAGGGTGAGAAACAGGTCATGTGCAATGAAGAAGATGAGACTCCTGAAGTCTATTTAGGAATGACCATGACAAAGTGTCCTTCACAGGTGGAACCATTTTATGTTTCCCTGGTTATAAATGGTAAAATAATTAGAAATTGTATGCTTGACTCTGGAGCATCCACAAATGTCATGCCTTTGGCTATCATGCAGCAAACTGGATTAAAAATTGACAAGGCATGTGGGAAGTGTTATGCTATGGATGCCAGAGAGGTACCAGTTATTGGAATCATGAAGGATGTAGATTTCAAACTGGCAGCATTTCCTGAAAAGAAATATAAGATGAATATAACAGTGGTTGACATCAAGCCACAGTATGGTATGTTGCTGTCAAGAAGATGGGCAGCACTAATTGGTGGAAGTATGCAGCTGGACCTGTCATATGCCATGATTCCAATGAATGGCAGGGATGTCAAGCTAATTAGAGAGCAAAGGTCATCAGAGACAGTGGAAGACCAAGAAGCAAATGAACAGGTATGCTTTGTGGACACTGACTGTGATAACTTCAGGGTTGTCTCAGATGATGCAGAAGACAAAAAGAAAAATGCCTGTATTGAAGAGCTGGATCAGCACGGGTTATGGACCATGTTTTTTGATGGAGCTTGTGCAAAAGAAGGCTCTGGAGCTGGAGTTGTTTTCCTGTCTCCAACTGGTAAGCTCCTCAAATCCTCTTTCTTGCTGAGGTTTGATTGCACAAACAATATTGCAGAATATGAGGCTTTACTTTTAGGCCTGAATATTGCTCTCAAACATGGAATTAAAATGTTAAGAGTATTTGGAGACTCTGAGCTGATTGTATCCCAAATCAGAAATAAGTATGCTGCAAAGAATAAAAGACTGAAGCAATACAAGCATGCTGTTTGGGATACTATTGAACTTTTTGATGCATTTTCAATTGGCTGGGTAGAAAGGTCAAAAAATGTTATGGCTGATTTCTTAGCTAATATTGCAATAAGGCCAGATGACATCACTCTGTCAGGTGTCACAGATATAGAAGTTAAAATTAGGCCTGCCATACCAGAAAACATATGCAGTTGGCAAGTTTTTAATGATGATAGGGATTTGCTGAAATTTTTGCACTGCATAGATGAGTATGAGAATCAACAGATTGATTTCCAAGCTTTTGTAGAGACTGTAAATGGAAAAGAGACCCTTGTGGGAAAAGAGATCATCCAGTTGAAGACTAACAAGATCCCTAGAGGGTTAGTGGCTTTGGAAAGAGCCTTTGACAGTAGAGACAAAATGGTCACAAGGACATCCCCCACAAATAAGGAGGATTTAGAAGAAATAAATTTGGGGACATCTCAGGCCCCTCAGAAGGTATATATTGGCAAACAACTCAAACCACACATAAGAAGTATGCTGATTGCATTGCTAAAAAGGTATAAACATGTTTTTGCTTGGTCATATGAGGACCTAAAAGCTTATAGAGAAGACTTATTCCAGCATGAGATCCCACTGAAGCCTGAAGCTAAGCCATTTAGACAAAGGCAAAGGCCTATAAATCCTACCTTAGCTCCCAAGATGCAAGAGGAACTCAAAAGGCTCAGGGAGGCTGGAATAATTGTGCCAATAAGACATTCAACTTGGGTATCTAATCTTGTCCCAGTCAGGAAAAAGAATGGTGATATTAGGTTGTGTGTTGATTTCAGGAACTTGAATGTATCCTCTTTGAAGGATAACTATCCACTGCCTAATATGGAAGCTATGTTGCAGAAAGTGACTGGTTGTGAACTCCTATCCATGATGGATGGATTTTCAGGATATAACCAGGTGAAGGTAAAAGAATCAGAACAGTATAAGACTGCCTTTACCACTCCATGGGGAACGTATGTGTATGTTAGAATGCCATTTGGACTAACAAATGCAGGTGCTACATTTCAAAGAGCAATGGATGTTGCTTTTGCAGGGCTGATTGATTCAATCCTGGCAGTATATCAGGATGACCTGACTGCCTACTTAAAGAAAGAGGAGCAGCATTGTATGCATCTGGAGCAGATCTTCATAAGAGCACTAGAATATGGTATTTCTTTAAACCCAAAGAAGTGTGCCTTTGGAGTAGTTGAAGGAAAGCTTCTGGGACACATTGTTTCCAAGGATGGAGTCAGGATAGATCCAGAGAGAGTGGCAGCCATTGACAGGATTCAAATGCCAAAAACTGTGAAAGGAGTTCAGTCCTTCTTTGGACAGATAAACTTTGTTAGAAGATTTGTTCCCAACTTTGCAGAGATCACAAGGAACATTTCCAAGATGATGAAGAAGGATGCAACTGTCAACTGGGAAAGGGAAGCAACAGAATCATTTCAGAATATCAAAGAGGCAATAAAGATGGCCCCTGTTCTTAAATCTCCTGATTTTTCTAGGCCATTCCAGGTGTTCTCATTTGCTTCCTTTCATACTGTAGCTGCATGTTTGTTACAGAAAAATGAAGATGGTTTTGAACAGCCCATTGCTTTCTTCAGTATGTCCCTGCAGGCCTCTGAATTGAAGTATGATATTATGGAAAAGCAGGCATATGCACTTGTTAGAGCCATTAAAAGTTTCAGACCATACTTGGTAGGGTCACATATAATTGCATATGTACCTCATGCTGCAGTCAAAGACATATTCACTCAGCAGGAGGTGACTGGAAGAAGGTGCAGATGGATAAACAAACTGCAGGAATTCAACATAGACATACAAGTTACTAAATTGATAAGGGGACAAGGATTAGCCAAGATGATGGCACAGTCAAACTTGGAAGCATGCCAAGTTAATGCAGTCCAAGATGAGAATGTAAGTGTATCAGGATCTGAATGGTACAAGGATATTGTCTATTATTTGCAAAATCTGAATTGTCCTTCCCATTTCAGTGACTGTCAAAAGAGGACTCTAAAGCTACATGCAATCAGGTATGTCATTGTTCAAGGTGAGCTGTACTGGAAAAATCCTGATGGTGTGCTGCTGAAATGTGTGGATAAGAACATGGCTAACAATATTTTGATTGACATGCATAAAGGATTATGTGGTGGCCATTATACTGCCCAAACAACAGCTCCTAAAATTCTCAGGGCAGGATATTGGTGGCCCACTCTCTTTTCAGATGCACAAAAGTTAGTAAGGAAGTGTGACCCTTGCCAGAGATTCTCAGGAAAGCTGAAATATCATGGTGCTTTACCCCTCAGAACTGCACCTGTGGATGCTCCATTCCAGCAATGGGGAATTGATTTTATAGGGGAAATTGCAGACAAATCAAGTGGGGGACACAGTTGGATTTTGGTGGCAACTGACTACTTTACCAAATGGATTGAGGCCATTCCAACTAAAAGAGCTACAAGTAAGGTGGTGACAGATTTCATACTAGAGAACATCATCATCAGGTTTGGAGTACCATCTAAAATAATCACTGATAATGCTATGTGCTTCAGATCAGGTGAGTTTGTTGATTTTTGCAACAGGTATGGGATAAGCCTGTCATATACATCACCATATCACCCACAAGGAAATGGTCAAGAAGAATCAAGCAATAGGAGCATCATGAAAATTGTCAAGAGGATACTGGACAAGAACAAGAGAGCTTGGGACTCAAAGTTGAATTTAGCAGTATGGGCTGACAGAGTGACTGTGAAAAGGGCTATTGGGAAGTCACCTTTTGAGCTAGTATATGGTGCATCAGCTAGACTGCCCATAAACAATCTCCTACCAGTTTACAGATTCATTCAAGAGTATGATGAGGAGATTGAAGATCCCATGACAGAAAGAGTGAATCAGCTGGTTGCATTGGATGAAGACAGAAGGAGAGCCCACCAGATCAATCTCAAAAGACAACAAGGGGTGAAATATCAGTTTGACAGGAGAGCTACAAAAAGGAAGTTTCAAGTAAATGATCTGGTGCTCATTTGGAATGCTAAAGATCAGGAAAAGGGTAAACATGGTAAGTTTCAACCCTTATGGATGGGCCCATATCAGGTTTGCAATACTCATGGGGAGGATTCTTATTTCCTCCAGGCCCTAGATGGTGAAATTCTGGAATTGCCTGTGCATGGCCAATTCCTTAAGTTCTATTTTGCATAATGACTGGTTGCTGTGCACATTTGTAAAATATGTATGTAGTGTAAATGCCTTGTACAGCTCGCGTTTTTTGGCTTTTTGTCAGGTCTGCCCGGAGATCTGGTTCTCGCTGCAGGTTTTCACCTGCACGTCCCCATTCGGAGCCACTGTTGACACTCATTTTGACCAGGGGTTGATTTGTCATGATCAGGAGGTTTCTTCATTTGAAGCCTTTATCTTCTTGCCCATTTTTTCTAAGTGTTGGACCTCCTCAGCATTTTTCAACTGCAGCATCATATTTTCCTGAGGAGGAGGTCATCATCATCATCTTGTCTTCGATGATGATCTGCATCATCATGTTCCTCGTCGACTTGTTTTTCAACGTCATCATCATATTTCAACTGTCGGGTGATGTTTGCTTATTATCCTGATGATACTGATGAGCTACAGTGCGCCCTCATCTGCTTGCGAGGGTGATTTTTCAAAGTATCCGGTGATCTTTCATTTATCACCTTGCTCAAACATGATGATGTTGCCCCGGTATCCTGAAGGGGTTATTCTCTAAGTGCTCGACACAACTTGTTTTTTCTTAAGGGTCGTCATCATCATGATATTTCCAGTTTTCATCCTGCTGCTTGCGGAGATCATCATATTTTCTGCCTTCATGATATTTCGCCGGGGTGATATTTTTATCATCGGGTGATCTTGGTTATGATCATCCTGATGATGTTGTTGAAGAGTTCTAAGTGCGACCCGATATTCACTAGGGTCATCATATTTTGAACGTCAGGATGATCTTAGTCAATATCATCCTGATGATATTGTATCACTTCTTGTTCGTTGTTTCTTCATCCTGATGATGCTGACGTCATCCTTATCTCAGGGTGATATCTTTTTCTCTGCCTATCTGCATCATGATATTCCGAAGGAGGGGGTGATATTTTCATATCACCCGGATATATGTTTGTTTGTTCGAGCATCATGATGATGCTAATATTAAGGAGATATCCGCCTGCTAGCTTCGCGCATTATCTACTGGGGGTGATCTTTTCAAGCAGCATCATCATATTCAGTTATCACCCCGATCTTATAGAGGAGCTACAGTGCAACCTGATATTTGAACATCAGGAGGATATTTCCAAATATCCGGTTGTCTTCCGAATATCATGATGATGTTAATATCATGATGACGTCAGCAGGATATGATGATGACGTCATCAGGATGATCATCGGCCAGACTTTTGGTATAAGCTCAGCAGGAGGATGTTCCTCCGATGGATCAGGTTGTGCCGATTATCATGCAGGTTATATTTCAAATATCATGATGACGTCAGGGTGATATTTCGAACAACAGGATATCATGCTGCTGAGGGATGATGATGATGAGGTTATATACTAATGTCGTCAGGAGCAAAAGCACCGACATGATATATGCTCATGACCTAGTATATAAAGTGTTATTGAGGTCATCGCGGGGTGCATGTGGGATATTGTTATCCTGCATTTTCAAATATCATGATGATGAATCTCGGCGGGAAATGCTTGCGATAGTCTGTATGATGTTCTTCCCGAGGCCGCGGGTTGGTGCGCCATTAATGGCGAAGGTTGCAGAGGTATGGGCGATGGCGTGGGTCGATCTGGTACCCGACTGAAGGTGTCAATCAGCGGATGATGGCGCAGGGCTCGAGAAATCTTCCTGTCTCCTCCCCTACCTGCTGCATTCAAGTTTGGGCGCCAATCCGGTTGTGTTTGAGCGCCATTTTCATGATACTGTGTATCTGGCGAAATTTTGGTCAACAATGTAATTAATTGCTGAGCACCTACCTGGCTGTTATAAGCGGGTGGTGTTGCTCATTTCAAAGTTTGTTGGAAGTTGATGATTTTGGCTCTGTAATGCATAACAAGCTGATCTGGTTGCTCTATACAGCTTACCTGTGAGTTTATGTATCTCCTGTTGTTTGTTTTTGGCATGAACCCACTGATTTCATGATTAAACTTATATGAGAAATGCTGTTTGGCATGTGTTGTGTTAATTCTGTCTCCAGTATTGCATGTATTCTTCTTCTGAATCTGGATGTTTGGTAATGTTTAGATTCTAGAGCATAGAATTCCTATGTTGACTGTCTGACCTTTTAACTTCTACTCAAGGGGTAGATTAAACTGTTTTCAGGTTGAACATTGGGAGGGATATACTGCAGTAGGGATACCATAAGTAGAGATAACCTAACACTTTGTATTGGGAGATGCCTGTAAGGCAGGTATCACACATATCCCCTTGAAATCCAGTTTCAGCTGTTCATGCTGATCATCCACAGGTGTATGTCTACTGACTCCAGGCCCTGGATAGGCACCAATCATGCTTTGTTTTGTGTTATAACCATGTCCAGCTTTGCATCCACACTTAAACTTCAAATCAAAATCTAAAACAACCATTAGGACTTTAGAATTAGTTTAGGACCCTCAGTCCTCTGTCTACAACTGCTAATAGGCCCAAAGCTAGCCCCTTTGCTCTTATCATTCAGTTTTGGTCTACTTACAGGAGGACTCATCTGCTTTCTGTCAGCATCCCAGCCTTGCATGCATATCCTCATGGATGTTGAGTAGGGAATACCCCCCTAGGTCTTGCAGAGCCTGAAGAAGAAGAGGAGATAAAATATAGAGTCTATCTCCTACACTGTTGACCCCCTGGCCCAGAGATCCTGTTGATCACTGATGGCTACCTTGTAGGGAAATCTGGGAATAAGCATCCAGTCTGGGAAAAAGTCAACAGAAGGTATTAAGACATACGGAGATATCTATCATCTAAAGGAGGTAAATGGAAGAACATGTTTATTATCTCAATCTAGTGAGTGTTGGTTGTGACACAAGTGGGTGGGACACATCAACTTTGACAATATGGTAAAGATTGGCTCTATTCATGCGATGAGACATATGCCTAAGATAACCAAGCCTTCAAGTACATTATACAAGGAATGTTAAATGGGAAAGCAAACATAGAAAAACTTCAAAAGAAAGGAGTTTTCTTCTACAATTCCTTTGAAGCTAATTCACATTAACCAATGTGGTCCTAAAAGAACAAAGAGTCAACAAGGTGAAAGGTATTTCATGTTGCTTATTGATGATTACTCTAGAATGAATTGGGTTACTTTTTTAAGAGAAAAATAAGATGCCTTTGATAAGTTTAAGATTTTCAAAGCAATAGTGTAGAATGAAATGGATGCTAGTATCAAATGCTTAAGATCTGATAGAGGAAGTGAGTTTACTTCAAATGAATTTGAAAATTTTTGTGAAGATCATGGTATTAGGAGACATTTGTCTACTCCTAGGACCCCTCAATAGAATGGGGTAGTGGAGAGAAAGAATAGGAATGTGCAAGAGATGGCTAGAGTAATGTTGGAAGATATAGATCTTTATGATATGTACTAGAAGGAAGCAGTTCACACTATTGTATATCTGCTTAACAAAGTACAATTGAGGGTCAATAGCACTAGGACTCCTTATGAGCTATTGTATGGAAGACCTCTCGCTGTCAGATACTTCAGGATCTTTGGCAGCAAATACTACATCAAGAAAGATGAAGAAGACCTTGGAAAGTTTGATTCAAGGTGTGATGAAGGGATCTTTCTTGGTTACTAAACCAAAATCAAGGCCTATAGTTGCTACAACAAGAGATTGGGAAAGATGATTGAAAGCACAAATGTTAAGGTAGATGAAGACTTGTATCAAAACTCACAAGAACTAGAGGATTGTGGATCTGATATACCTCCTTGCATTGAAGAAGAAGAAGAGGAGGAGAAAGAAGAAAAGGAACAAGAATCAGAGTAGATCCCTAAGACTCTAGCAAAGTATGATCAGAGGAATCATTCGACAGATCAAATCATCAGGGATAAGAATGGTGTGCAGACTAGGAGAAGGCTTGCAAAAGAAAGTGAGCAAGTAAGTGTCACATCCCTAATTTTGACTTGAAATTACTTTTTACTTTTATGTAAATATAAGTGAATTCTATGGATAAATGATTTGGCATTTAGGTATAATGTCAGGATAAATCATTAGTTTCCTAGATTCTAGTCATGTGAATAAAGGCATGTGATGTAATGATTCTAGAATGTCCTTTTGAATTTGTTATTCATGAGGTTATGAATGGACTAACGATACACTAATCCCATTTACGTGGTTGCAAGTTGCATACAAGAAATAGGTTTCTGCTACTCTGAGAAAAGGAGGGAGAGCATCATCGGAGAGAAGAGTATAGATATATGGAAAAGTATAGTTTGTCGCCATCTTAAGTCTTGTTGGTGCAATTGGTGAACCTAATTAAGTCGGGTAAGTGATACTTGACCCTTTTGGTTTTATTTTATGTTCTTGACTCAACAAGTTGTCGATATTTTTTAAAGTCTTTTAACGTCAATTTAGTCGTTTCTAGCATAATCTACGTTGTTAACGTTGAGCATTAGTCGTATTTTGACTAACACGACTTTTCGACGAAAGAGACATCCTTGGTGTCGTAAACAAAAATATGTTTACATCTGCAATGACGTTGTTGGGAAAGAAAATGAATATGTTCTCGGTTAAGGACTTAATGTCGAGATTCTCGTATGTTGTCAAATCGACATGACTCATATTTCTCTTTTACGTGAAGGGAAGAATATCTCGACCCAGTCACATTTTGTACGTAAGTTTATGTTACCCTATTAGAATCCTTACCGATTAATAGTATTTTATGTTTTTAAATTATATGTAATATCTTGAGTGGTTAGTTCAAGATTGCTAGTGGTCTTATTTGATAACCACCTCCTTTATTAGAAGAAAACATACCTCCTTGACCAATTCAATAGCATTGAATGCTAATTGAAGGTTCGTTGTACATGTGAGGTAGTGGTATTTTATAACCACATTTCCCTATCGATGCATGCTCAAGATAAGAGCACTGAGAGGCATGTTTTATGGAATCTTTAAATGCTCGTAAGGTTTGAGTCAATGGGATAACTTTGACTGACATCTCCATATTAATTACATATTAGTAAAGTTTGAAATAAGGCCAAGATCTTGCCTATGTCTCCACGACTTAAGAAAAGTCTAATGGTAATTATCAGTGGGAGTCGTTGTTAGTGAGTGGAGGTAATTGCTACCCATGTTCTCCTCAAAACTGTGCATGCCCATCGAAGAGCCTTCATATGCTAATCTAATGGAGAAGTCCATAGTTAGTGGATAGTTAGTTTTAACAACTTGTCAGTAGTGGCATAACGGTTGAAGAACTTGGTTCTCGTGTGGAGCATTTTTTTTTAACACCACGTTGAGCTATCCAATTCTCAGACTCTTGTTTCTTTCACGCTCCCCAAATAAGAAAAATAGAAGAGAGAGAGAGAGAGAGAAGAATTAGAAGGGTTAGTGCAGTTAAAGGGAATTCTATGTTCCCCTCTCTGCAAGGATTCTCTCATAATACTCAGAAAGAGAGATGAAAGAACTCTACTCAAAGCTTTTGGCAGAAGAGGATATCTTGGTTTTGTTGTTAAAGATTTCAAGGGTGAGATTGAAGAGTATTGATGAGGGTTTTAGTTTTCAAGGCAATTATAATTATCAACCTTGAATCTTGTACACAGTGTTGAGGTATGTGCATATTTGAAGATGTTCATTTGTATGCATTTAAAATCTAGGTTTGTTTTCTGTATAGATTAATACTGTATATACTTGCTCTTTGATATTCTAAGTCTTTTATCAAACCTAAAGCATACTTATTATATATTTTCTAGATGCCACAATTAGTAGATACTATATTAAGACTTTTGTGCCTTATCTATGTTCCACACATTATAATCTTGATGCTTCTAAAGCCTTCAACATTTCTTATATGCAAATCCTATGACCTCAGTTTACATTAGAATCATTTTGGAATCTTCTGTGCAACGGCAAGGAGGATGTCAATAACGTTGAAAAGATTGGTTTTGTTGCATTTCATTTAAGGTTGACTCTTTATTTTAATCTTTTGATGGTTCTGATAACAGTGAAGATACTCTGAAATTATTCCTTTGCACGCCTCCTGTTGCAACATCAAATCCACTAATGAGTTGTTTATTAGTCATAGGAAGTTTCAAGATTTGGGTGTAAGCACAACGAAGTTGGTAGAATGGCATGGTTTCATTTGATATCATTCCTCATTGAATGTAATAAGCTTCCTTCAACAAGAAGTTGTCTTTCTCTTTATGTATTGGTCACAACCCATTACTTTTCTTCTTCATTCTTGAAGAATTATTAAACCGTAGATCTTAAGATATCTTTTCCCATCAATTGCATCAAAGGGCTCTAAGAGTTGAAAGATCTTTCGATACCTGTCGCATGCAGCATTGTTGTTATTATGAGTCATATAATAGGTCTACCACAGGTTGTCATCATTTACATTATGAGTTGTTATTTATAACTATTATTACTATTTTTAGCTTAGCATGGCTCTTTGTGTACGATAGGGATAACATATCAAGGTCTCAATATTCCTGAATAAGGTACTTCGGTCTCAAGGCAATAGATTTGTCTCTATTATCATTGTGCTTTATTAACATCTAGTTGAACCTCTATTCTAATTTTCTGTGGAATCCTCCGTTAGGAAATATCTTGAGATAAGTTAAAATATCTTGGTTATTCCTAGAATCTTTACATAAATCTCTGATGACACATCAAAGACGAGGATGATCTAGTTAATATTTTTAAATTACTACTTTTATTGAGAAAGAGTGAGATAATATTTATTTATGTCATAGATACATCATTGAGCTATAGTATTGGGTTGAATGATGATGTGTATGATTTTATATCCTTTAAGGGAAGAAGTATGATAAATGATTCATGGGAAGAGATATGTTATTATACTTTTAAGGAACCATAAGGATTATTTAAGATTCCCATGGTGCCTTATATTTTTGTTTCAACAAGATAATTTAATTGAGAGAGTTAATGCTTTATTTATAATTTTGTGAAAGTATAGATTTCCATTGGAAAGTTAAAGTCAATATTAGAGTGATCCATAGATATATCCATACTTTTGGAAGCCTATAGATACTGTCTCTTGAATGGAGATTTTGATGAGATTACGTTATTATGATATTAAAAGAACTATGTAATGACATGAACATAGATTTTCTTAGGAGAAATATAAATTCTTTCCAAACCATGATATAAATCTAGGAGAGTAGGTGAACTAAGAGAGTAGAAACTCAACTCCTCATGATTGTTGTACTCAAGATGGATGATAAGGTTTATGTGACATTTATTCAAAGGAGTTCATAACCTAGTTTATGTCGAATGTCGAGGGACATAAAAGATCATGAGGTCAAAAATATTTTAGTATCTTTTATGAATCAAACCTATCTAGATTGAGAGATTGATCTTAGACAAAGACTAGTTATGATATGACAGTGTTGGTTAAGGTATACCTCATATATTATGTCTATTCACATTGTGTGAAATGTAAATACGGACAATGCTGAGTGGTCTAGAAAGACTAGAGGTATTTTGTTCTCATGTGATATTATATTTGTGTTATTATCTATGGAAGACAAGGGTGTTCAATATTTCCATTTTGGGTTAGAGACGTTAAACCCTAGAATTAAGACTAGAAGGATTTAGGAAACCTATAACTCTTATGTCGGTTATGACATTGTTTGTATATTTTTTGAAGGTCGAGAAAACCATATCTGATCAACAGTGAAAGGTCGAGAAAACCATAGAATAAGACAGGAAGAGTCTTTGTAATACTTTAAAAAGAATCTATGTTAATGTCGAAACTTGTTTAAATGCATCAAATATGATTGATTATGAATTTAGAGAGTAGAATGACAGAAAGTCATAGACCCTAGAAGTTGCAAGTATGCAACGGGGAGCACTGAAAGGTTAGAATTACCTAAACATATAAATATTGCATGTCTAAGTCAGATTGACTAGAATGAATTTTTAGTTCAAACAAGGTTGTGTCTAGAGTACTAAAAGATGAAATTTAATCTATAGGATTAGATAGTTCCTAAGACAAGTCAGTGGTGAGTGTCTTAATGGCAAGACCATTCAGAATGATCATACCTAGTTAGAAGGAGTCTAGAGTTGTATGGTCAAATGAGTTTTGTAGGATGCATCACTAGGACTTAGATGGAAAAACTTGAATGTTCCTTATATCTATACCCTTCATGAAGGGTAGGGCCACTTCCAGGAAGGAAAGTGTGCAGGAGACCATTGGTCTATGGTTGGAGGAAAAGCACTCAGATGATGCTCTCCCTCTGAAGCAGAAGACTCACCGAGGCTCACGAAGACATATATCTTCATTTCAAATGCGATGTACTCGATGTTATGGTTTATGATAGTCAAATGTATGAGATAAAATTATTCTTATGCCAAATGTACTTTATGTATTATAAATGTTAAGAAAAAAAAGAATTTCACTATGATGCTATCTCTAATTTTGTTATGATTTCAAGAATGAAATTACATAGAAAGTTGTACTCTATTTCTTATATTTGTGCATATGTTATTTAAAAAAAAAATTCTCTCTCATGTTTACCATATTTATTTACTTTCCTGTAAATTATAGAATTTACTCAAGTAGTATGAGGTAGGATGTTACAATAAATATGTGTTTACTGTCAAAGATAGAGCCCAAAACCTTTGTTGATGCTAGCAAAGATGATGGATGGATAAAGGAAATGGAAGAAGAATTGAATCAAATAGAAAAGAACTAAACATGGGAACTAGTTCCTAGACCAGCTGATAAGAATGTTATAGGAATAAAGTGGGTGTCCTAGAACAAACTGAATGAAGATGGTGAAGTGGTAAGGAACAAAGCAAGACTGGTGTGTAAGGGCTATTCTCAAGTTAAATGTATTGATTTTGAGGAGACTTTTGCTCTGATAGTCAGGATGGAGGCAATCAAGATGTTTCTTGTCCTTGCTACTCATAATAACTTTAAGGTTTATCAGATGGATGTCAAGTCAACATTCTTGAAAGGTGATCTAGAGGAAGAGGTCTACATTGAGAAATTAGATGGTTTTAGTTATTAGAAGATCCAGACATGGTGTTGAGACTCAAGAAATCTTTGTATGGACTCAAGTAAGCTCCTAGAGCTTGGTATGCTAGGTTGGATAAGTACTTACTTCAGCAAGGCTTCAAGAAAGGTACTACAGATAGTAATCTTTACATTAAGTAAGAGGGAGACATGATTTTGGTAGGTGTTGTATATGTTGATGACATCATCTTTGGTGGGGATGATAATATGTGTAAGATATTTGCAGAAGAGATGCATAAAGAATTTGAGATGTCTATGATTAGTGAGATGTCTTTCTTCCTTAGGCTTCAAATTATTTAGCTAGATGATGGTATCTTTGTTTCTCAGGCTAAGTATGTTAAAGAGATGTTGAAGAAATTTGGAATGGAGGATTCCAAACCAATAAATACTCCTATGGTTATTGGTTCTCACTTGAGCAAGGCTGATGACTCACCTGAAGTTGATCAGACTCTTTACAGATCTATGATTGGTGGATTCTTATACTTGATTGCTTCTAGACCTGATATTATGCATGCAGTATGTGTGGTTTCCAGATATCAAGATAATCCTAAGAAAACTCATGAGAAGGCAATAAAAAGAATATTCAAATACTTGAAGGGAACTCTAGATTATGGCATATGGTATCCAAGAGGAAATGACTTTGATCTGAGTGCTTACACTGATGCTGATTAGGTTGGTTATGTTGATGATAGAAGAAGTACAAGTGGTGGTACATTCTTTTTAGGAAGCAGATTGGTTTCATGGCATAGTAAGAAACAAGATTCAGTATCTTTATCAACTGTAGAGGCAGAGTATAAATTGTTGCAGCATCTTGCTATACACAAGTGTTATGGATGAAGAAAACATTAAAGGATATCAAGGTACAGTATGATGAACCTATTCCTATTTTGTGTGATAATACTAGTGCTATAAATATTTCCAAGAATCTAGTGATGCATTCTAGAACCAAGCATATATCAATCAGGTATCACTTTTTGAGAGAGAAGGTTGCAGATAAAGAGGTGAAGTTGGAATATGTTCCAATAAAGGATCAGATTGCTGATATTTTCACAAAGGCTCTTGCAAAGGATACCTTTTAATATCTCTGGTAGAAGTTGGAGGTAATTGCCCCTCCTTCTTACTAGATGCATAGTTGGTGCATCTGTCCAGGGCGAGTAATTCATGCTATATCTTTTTCCTAGACTGATGGTGGTTACCTCTCAGGGGGAGTAGGTAGTGGTTGTTGTTGACAGGAGGAGAAGGTTAAAAAGGAGAGTTTGTGCCCTAAGGGGGAGAAGTTGTTTCCCTTTTTCCTTAATGTCAAAGGGGAAGAATAAGTAGGTGTGTGTTTGTTGCACATATGTTACCTTAGGTTATTTACTG
The DNA here is from genome assembly GCA_027924645.1 of Cunninghamia lanceolata. Taxonomy (NCBI): domain Eukaryota; kingdom Viridiplantae; phylum Streptophyta; class Pinopsida; order Cupressales; family Cupressaceae; genus Cunninghamia; species Cunninghamia lanceolata. The sequence continues at coordinate 2,054,183 of BSBN01000091.1, read as the reverse complement.
ATGTCGCTGTCATTGATGTCAACACTCAGCTTGGATACTTATGTTGATGATATACTATGATGGTGTGTTAAAAGTGATGTTGCTGATGTTCATGGTTGGATGTCATGCCTTGTTTAATGTCAATTAAAGTTGTGTTAAGTATGCTTGTTGTCAGCAGAGATGATATCATGATGATATATTAAGATGGGAATTAGAAACATTAAGATGAGAATTAGAAGCATTAAGATGATGATTAGAAGTAATGTTGTTGGAAAGATGGTGTTGATGGTCTATAGCATGTTGCATGCTCTGCCCAATTGTTCCTAAGGAAGTATGTGTTGTTACAAGAAGACTCTGGTCTCCAGCTGTTGGTGAAGGTTTATGATGCAGGAAGTTTCCTTGAAGACTATTTGGGAGAATGCTTTGCATTCCTCTGCATTTGAAGATATGGTCATGCGGTTTAGAAGTTAAGTTTAGTATGTTGAGAAGGTGTTTCATTCAAGGTTTCATATCATTTGCTCCTCCAAAGTGAAAGTTATAAGTGACAGAGTTCTGGTCTATGCTCTAGTAGAATAAAGTGATGATGGAGGCTGGTTAGAATGCTCCACATACCTCTAGAAGTGAAGACTTGTCCATGTGGTTTTGTGGACATGTTTAGGGATGTTCAATACATGCTACTTTGTGGTATCAAGTGATTTGGAGGTTTGCAAGTTCAATTTTCAAATGACGTGCTACAAATAGTTATAGATGTCCAATTGTTCTACAGAACATATGTTTGAATACTTGTGCCAGTTGGAGATTGTACATATCAGTTATATGAGTTCATGTGGACATTCTACATGTCTCTATGTTTCTCAAGTTTGAAGCATATACAAATCTTTCATTTTTCCAGTACCACACAAAGTTTTCAAGTCAATTTGTGAAGAGTTATTGTTTTTTAGGCCAACTTGGGAGTGTTGGTGATGTGCACCACAAAGTTTTTGCTATGCGGAGTTCAAGGAATGTTTGGAGATGTTGTGTGGGTCATGCCGACTTATCTAGGAGAAGCACAAGTAAAGTTTAATCTACCATGAGTACCACCAAGTTGTAATGGATGATGTACTACAAGATTCATGTTTTCTTGCTTAAGGATGACCTAATTCAATTGTGTGAAGCGTGTGGATATTATTCTATGAAGGATGATGTTGTGAAGGATGTTTAGGACTGGGTTAAGCATGTGTTGGAATCTGCAATGTGTGTTTCTCTTTCTAGAGTTGTGTGTAGTTCATGTTAGGGCTTGTTCTCTATACGTTTCATGTTGTTTGATCTCTGGCTAACTTGTAATTGTAATATTCTTGTGGTCTCTTGCTAACTTGTAATGTATTCAATGATAACATGTATATATTGTAAACCTAGTTGATCTAGGTGAATTATGATTGCAAGTATAATGTGAAAAGCAAATATGGATGTGTAATGCATTATGATGTACGACTGAAAGAGAAAGAGCAAAAGTGATAGATCCTGACTGGATTCATTTTGAAGATATTTTTGAGACAGAAGGGAATTGAAGAGTGTGCCTAATTGATTGCTACATGAGAGGAACCTCCTGCAACAATATAATGAAAAATGCATGAAATAACAGAAATATATAAATAGCATAAACAAAGAAGGAATTTATTGATCGCAGGCCACTTCGAGGGGGCAACTTCTTTTGAGAAAGCTCAATACAATAAATTCATGGATGCCTTCATTGGCCTCAACACGTACTTATATACTAAGTCTAATCTAAACAACTATTACTTCCCATGAATGTGGGATAATACAATATGCTCAAGAGATGACTTACAAAGCATATGCGTCCAAATGTAATATACTAACAAAGTAAAGAGAAGGATTAAACACAGGTTTCTAACATCCCCTCCCTCTTAGAAAAGCTTTGTCCTCAAATCTTAAGATGTGGAATTTGTTGTTGAATCTAAAGGAGTGGTTCCCATGTAGCATCCTCTAGTTGCATTTTGTGCCACTAAATTAAGACCTTTGTGATGGATCAGGAGCAAAGCTAATGGGTGCATTTGTCAAGGATTGCCTCCACCTCCAAAATGATGGATCCTTTGTTATCCAATTCTGGTAAAACAGTTTGTGCTCTGACGTTGGTGCCAAGAACTTTCTTTAGACAAGAGACATAAAATACTAGATGAACGCAGGAAGGAGGAAGCTCCAATTTATAAGCAACTAACCCAATTTTTTGAAGAACCTTATATGGCCCATAGAACTTCAAAGCTATCTTATGATGCCCTTTGAGTTTCAGGGATGATTGTTTATATGGCTATAGACAAAGAAAAACCATATCACCTACTTGAAAAGTGCACTCAGAATAGTGTTGATCATCTTGTTGTTTCATTCAATTTCTTGCCATGTGAAGATTGTCCTGTAGGATGCGAAGAATCTAATCTTGGGTTCATAACCATGTTGACTGCCTGAACTAGTGAACTGCTAGGGGTGTATGGAAGGAGCACTAGTGGTGCCTAACCATAGACTACTTCATATGGAGTCATTTTAGATGCAGTGTGGTAGGAGGTATTGTACCAGCATTCAGCGAGAGGGAGCCACTTTGCCCACTGATGTTGTTGTTCTGAGGTGAAGCAATGAAGATAAGTTTCCAAACATTTGTTGATAATTTCAGTCTGACCATCTGTTTATGGGTGATACCCAGAACTCATCTTCAGTTTGGTGCCAGTGTGTCAAAATAGTTCTGTCCAAAAATAACTAGTGAAAGTTGCATCACAATCTGAGACAATGGAAGAAGGGATGCCATGAAGACGGAAGATCTGGACCATGAAAATTTGTGTGACTAAGGAGGTTGTATAGGGATGGCTAAGGGCACAAAAATGACTATATTTGGAGAGGCAATCAACCACAACCAAGATCATTATCTTTCCTCTAGATTTAGGGAACCCTTCAATGAAATCCATATAAATATCTATCCAAATTCATGTAGAGATGGGCAAGGGTTTGAGCAATCCAGGAAGGAGTGTCGTTTCACCCTTGTTGTGTTGGTAAGTATCACATTCAACTACCATCTGTTGAATTTCCCTTTGCATTCCCTTCCAAAAGAAGTTACGCCATGCCTGCTCATAAGTTTTGAGGAACCCAGAGTGCCCTGATGATGGAGAAGCATGGAGTTCATAGAAGACAGCCTGCTGAAGAACTGTGCTTTGGGAAAGCACCAGACAACCCTTATATCACCGAGAAGCACCATCCCAAGAGTAATGTGGTATAGCAGAGGGGTTAGTGGCCAAGTGTTGAATGATTTGAGATAATGAAGAGTCATCGACATAGCCCCGCTGAACAGATTCCAACCAATTTGGAACAGGCATAGAAATAACTAAAAGGGAAGCTTGGTCATCAAATGTGCGAGAAAGAGCATCCGCCACAATATTGTCCATACCCTTCTTGTAAGTGATCTCATAGTCATAACCCATGAGTTTGCTAACCCATTTCTATTGTGCTGGGGAGGAGACCCGTTGTTCCAGAAAATATTGTAGAATCTGGTGAACAGTCTTGATGCAAAAATGATTCCCTAGTAGGTATGGCTGCCACTTCTGTACTGCATGCAAAATAGCCATCATTTCCTTCTCATATGTAGAGAGTACTAAATTCTTGCCAGAAAGGGCTTTGTTGGTGAATGCAATGGGATGTTCTTCTTGAAGGAGAATAGCACTAATTCCATTGCCACAAGCATCACTCTCAATGGTGAAGGTCTTCGAAAAATTTGGCATAGCTAGAATAGGAGTAGTACACATAGCTTGTTTTAATTGTTCAAATGCACACTCAGCAGCATGTGTCCAGATAAAAGCATCTTTTTTTAACATAGTTGTTAATGGAGTTGTAATCTTCCCATAATCCTTGACAAACTTGCGATAGTAGCCAGTCAGCCCCAAAAAACCATAGAGGCTCTAGAGTGTCTGACGACGCGGCCAATTTTTCATGGCATCTATTTTTATAGGATCCACTCGAACCCCTTGAGCTGAAACAATATGCCCGAGATACTCCACTTCCTCCTGGCCAAAAACACATTTTAACTATTTTGCACAGAGATGATGATCAGAGAGAAGTTGTAGTATGAGATCCAGATGTTGGAGATGCTCAGCCCATGTTTTACTATAGATGAGTATATCATCAAAGAAGACCAAAATGAATTTCCGCAGGTAGGGTTAGAATATTTTATTCATCAATGCCTGGAATGTTGAAGGAGCATTAGTGAGGCCAAAGGGATCATGCATGCAGAAAGTTATTTTAGGGATATCATCCTCATGAAACCGAATTTGGTGATACCCAGAATGAAGATCTAACTTGGAGAAAAAATGAGCGCCATGAATCTCATCAAGTAGCTCATCAACAACAAGAATCAGAAACTTATCCTTGATTGTGATGTGATTAAGTGCTCAGAAGTCAATGCAAAGGTGCCATGACCCATATTTTTTCTGGACAAGAAGGACTAGAGAAGAAAAGGAACTAGTACTAGGGTGAATAATACCTTGCTTCAGTAAGTGTCGAATAAGCATCTCAATCTCTATCTTTTGGTGAAATGGGTAGCGGTAGGGCTTGATGTTGGGAGGAACACTTCCAAGAAGGAGCTGAATACTATGGTTCTCTGGTTATGAAGGTGGCAATCCCACTGGTTCGGCAAAGACACATACATACCTATAAAAAACTCATTGTAGATCCAAAGGAGTAGTGGAGACCGCTGATGATTGCATCTGAATGGAATGGAGTTGAGCAATGACACCATGTGAATTCTTCTTAAGAAGCTTTTCCATGCAATGTGAACTTATGATGCTAAGAGACCCCAGTTGTAAGCCCTTCAATGTGTGTTTTTGCCCATTGTCTAAAAACTACATCCAAAGTTTAGCAAAATCCCATAAGATGGGTCCAAGTGTGCGTAACCATTGGGTGCCCAAAACCACATCACATCCGCCTAAGGGCAAGGCAAACATGTCAGAGTGCAGGTTATAATCTCCTATAGAGATACGCACATTGTGACACTTCCCTTTGCAAGGTAATGTACCCCCATTGGCAATCATGACTTCAAAGCTGGAGCAAGGATGGATAAAACAATCAGCTTGTTTAGCGATCTGAGGGTTAATGTAGTTATGAGTGCTACCAAAATCAATGAGTATTGTAAGAGGGAGCTTCTTGAAGTAACCCTTGACCTGCATGGTTCGTGGGGTGGTGACTCCTACTAAAGCATGGAGAGAGATCTCTGGGTGGTCTTCCTGAGAAGCAAGGTCAACAAGCAATTGTTGAGTGTTAACCTGATCATCCACCGTATCCTGAGCATCCGCATAAACTTTAGTTTCAAGCAGAGAATCCACATCTAAGAGATAGAGCTTTTGCTCAACACATCTATGTTCCTGAGTGAATTTCTCATCATAATTCCTACGCACCTGCATCTCTGCTTCAGTAAAATGCTTCATAGCAGTTGTTCTAGGAGCTAGTGTTATTTGAGGTCATTGGGAAGCCGTATTTCTAAATGGAAAAAAATTGGATTTGGATCGTTATTGAGCTATGATCTTGTCCTTCACCAACTTAGCCAACCCTAGGGCTTCCATCATTGTGTTGGGATTGTATGCTTGAAATCATGACTCCGGTTGCCTGGAGGCTATCGGGTCGAATCTCGACATGCACACAGACCCTTTGCCTCCTTGCCACGGTGTGATCTGCCACGTCACTCTTGCTCATGTGGAATTAGCCAGTCCAGAGGAGATGAGACATGGTGGGGGTCTAGCTCGTTGGAGAGTTGGACTTCACGAAGGGGGGTCGGCAAGTTCTGTGGCCTTTGTTATTGTGTGTTTTGTTGTATGTTTCATTCAACTGTTGTGGTGGTAGAGATAACCCTATGACCTGAAGGGTCACTAGTCTCTCTTCTTCTATTTGGATTTCTTGGATTCCACCTTTGTGTGGGCAAACGGTTGTTCTCGTTGATGGTTTCTTTTGTTTCTATGTCTATGAGAAATGCTCTGTGTAATCGTAATTACCTAATTTCCTCAATCAACAAGAGAACAAATGCATCCTCTTGTGGTGGAATGTGTGTCTGTTGCTGTGGTCGTGGATGGGTCTCCTCGATCTCGTCTCAGACAGCTCTCCCCCACTCTCCCCTCACTCTTAAACACATGCGTGAATCAGGATAGAGAAAATCATGTGATTGCTAACTCTAACCAGATCTAGGGTTTTGACCTAGGGTTTGACTTGTATTTTGACTTTGTTTGTACCTTGTGATGAAATCAAGGGTTTGTTTAAGGTCTCTTGAACCGTGTTTACCTCATGATGGAATTGAGGGTTTTTGATGTTGTCTACTTTATATGAATGCAAACTAAATGACATGCAATGCGTCTTTTTGGTATTTTTTAGAGTATTTTTGGAAATGAAGATGCTTCTAATCTATGAAAGAAATATGTATGCAATCCTATATGTCTTTTCAAATGCAATGTGTAATCTATGTTTTTGTGGGTTTTTGGTGTTTTCAATGCAATTTAATCTAATAAAAAGGAAAGATGCTTTTTCTAACAAAGTAGATCTAAGAATGCAAAAAATGACTATTCTACCATGCAAGATCTAATCTATCAAGGAAAAAGCAAGTATGTTACTATTCCCAAGAGCAAGATGATTGTCTAATTACTATGAAAGCAATAAAAGAACCTGAATAGATGAAGATTTGAAGACTCCACTATCCCTCAGTGATCCTTGTGTAGGCAACCTCGAATCCTTTTGTGACAGCAGTTGTTCCTCTCGATGACAAAATGACCTGAAGAAGCAAAGAGAAGCTTTTGTGAAGCTTGTATGAGCTAGATGTGAGCTTTGAATTGAGCACAATGGCTTAAAATTGAGCAGCATGATGTTTCTTAATTGAAACAAAGAAAATAAAAGACACTTACATCCTGTATTGAGCATCTGGATGCTAGGTTGGAGAGTAAACTTGGCAAGAGCTGGTGCACAATGAATTTGCCTCCCTTTGTGCTTGAGGGAGGGGATATTTATAGGTTTGAAGAAGGGATTGGATTGAAGAGTTAACTCATTTGATTGATGAGTTAACAAGAATAGATTGGGGGTTTAACAAGGTTGATTGCCCAGTGAACTCAGCAAGAAGGAGAGTGATGAAGCAATGATAGTTTATCACTGAAGAAGAAAAGAAGATAGGAGAAATGCATGAGATTGATTGGAGAGTTAATTTGAGATAAAATAGAGCTAATTATGCATGTGTGGGTGCATGAAATAGTTAACTCTATATCAAGGATCAAAAATCATGCAAATAGAAGAAAAAAATGGGTGAAAACGGAGCAAAAATGTGAGAGAAACTTCAATTTTTTCGCGAGACAAAAGATAGCAAGGTCACCACTTTCGTCAAGCAGGCTCGCCCAAGGAGCTCATGGGTCGCCCTAGGGGCGACCATGGGTCACCTAGGGAGATCGGGGTGAAACAAGGTAGAATGCAGAAATCAAGGTTGCAGAAGGAAAAGGGAGGAAAAAGATGATTTCTGCATCAAGAAACAGGTCAATCATGAGGAAGAATCCAAATCTCCACTTGCGTCTACAGGATCTCCCGGGGAGATTTGGATAGGAAGGTCGAAACTGAAAATAGAAAGCAGGAGAGGGATCGGGGGACCTCGAGAAGGCTTCTATGAGGTGCACTAGACGAAACACAAAGGGACGAGGTGAAAACTCACCTACAAGACACTCACAAGGCCTAGGATTAAGTTCGCAAGCTAGAAAACACAAGTCAACAAGTGTCGTAACAAGTGTCAAAAAGCATTGCAAACGGGGAAGAAGGAGAAGAAGGAGAATCAACAAAGCAGAAATGACACAAAACAAGAAGAGAGGACACATCGTCAAGAGGCCTGGTACCCAAAGGATTTATTTTCACACTTACATGTACATGACAAGGATCTGACTCATCATAGGGGTCCTTGTGGAGGAAGTGTGTGATTTTTGTGCTTACATATTTTCCCCCTTCGGGGACGATAGTCTACATGAAAGGTAGACACCGTTCCCAAACTAGGCCTTACCTATTATCGATTTTCCGCAATTTGTACCTACAATAACTAGTATCAATCCGACATCTAAATATATCAAAATGAATAATGAAAATTGAAATTACAAACTTACCATGGATCATTTGAGTTTGACTAGTTGCTTGCTTTTGTCAGTTTGAACCTGTAGGTTGAGAGCACGCAAAACAAAACATGAAACAAATGCATAAAAATAAAACAAACTAAGCTAAATGCACAAAATGAAACTAAGCTAAGGGCAAACAAAGAGAGCCAAATTGTGAGATCGAAGTGAAACGGTGATAGAATCGTTTGTTTGAGCATTCAATAAAGAAGTATCGTTGAGGGCATCGTAGAGATGGCCACATCTTCCTCAGCTGCAAAGAACCAGGTAAGTAATTAGTGAAAAACTCTCCTCTAAACCCTAGGTTGAATTTTGCAAAAATCTTTTGAAATCGTTTGTTTTTGGTGATTTTTCTTGTTGCATTGTGTTTGCCTCATTTAGAGCAGGACTGGTCTTTTGTTTTCTGAAATCAGTTGAGAAATAGAGTTTTTGGACCAATTTTTTCTTGAGGGGGTCGCTCATAGGGTTGCCCCTTTTGGCAGGCAGGGTCGCTCAGGGGGATCCTGTCTAACAATAGGGTCACCCGGGGGGATCCTGCCTGACACCTGGGTCACCCAGGGGGCAACCCTATAGGACTAATTTTTGGCTACAATTGATTTTTTTAACGCTTCTTTCACTCTGAACTGACATGAACTTGGTCACTTAATCTGCCTATTTATTACAATTTTTTATGGTTTATACGCTTTCTTTTGTGTTTTTACAAGTTTATGAGATATAATCTAAACTTCTCTTTCAATTTTGTAGGAGATGGAATGCTGGCCGAGAGCAAGGGTGGCTTTTAGGGATGTTTGCTTCCCTAAGTGCAGAGGATCATGTCATACTGAAGAAGACAGGCCTTGGCAGAGTTTGTCATGTTCCTGTGATCCATCATGTATCTCAAATATGCTGTGATATTCTAACTTACTGGGATCTAGATAGGAACACATTCAAGTTCCCACATATTTCAGGAGAGTGGACTATCACTCTATATGATGTATATAGCATTCTTGGGGTCCCTATGAGGGGACAAACTTTATTTCTTCCTACCAGTGAGTCTTTTGAGAACAAGGCTTTTTGGGATGTTTTCATGGGGGTTAATCATCCCAGAGACTAGACAGGAGTTCTACTTTCTTCAGTGCCTCAACTTCGTATCCCACTTCTGGGAAGGTATCTAATTGGTTTGATTGCTTCGAGGCTATCAGGAGACAAGGCCTCAGCTCGTCTAAGATGGTGTTGGGCGCCCATCATTCGCGGTCTAGAGGAGGGCACAGTTTACGCATGGGGACTTGACACCCTGGCTATGGTCTACAGAGATTTTTATCAGATCTCTCGGTGAGGGGCTCTAGCTTTCAGCCACTCTTCTTTGATTATGACATGGATCTTTGAGCACATGAGGCCTTATCAAAAGCTTATTCCTCTTTCAAACAGGTGACTACCGAGAGCGGCGAGGTGGGCACATATTGGTCATTATGATGCTACTCTTCCCACTGTTGCTACCCTCACAGATATGATGTGATTTTTGATCCTTACCATGACATGGAGGGGGCTTGGCCCTGAGATGGTGAGGTGAGAGCATACTGTCGTGAGGTTCTAGAGATCACAGATCGCAATGGTCAGGTTGAGGCTCATTGGGTAGATCGAGTCTTGCAGCAGTTCGACGAGGATGTCCCAGAGGACTTGCCCCCATTGTCTACCTACTATAGGATCGTTCAGAAGATGGGGAGATTGGACAGAGGAGCATTGTCTAGACACCCTTGACTCCAGGTGTTTTCATTACTAGAGCTTCTAGAGGAGGATGGAGGGGAAGGAGAGGGACTCCTTCCCAATCTGTGATTGTGGCCGTTGATTCAAAGTCTACTAACGAGGACTATGTTCCTGATAGTGATGATTCATCAGATGAGGCTCCTCTCAAGGATGAGGATTTTGAGGACATTGATGTCTTGCATGAGGTTCCTAACATTCCTAAGAGTCCTCCTGCTGTTACTCGACCTCCTCAGTCAAATGAGTTGATGCATCAATTTGACCCTAACTGGCAGCTTGGAGATCCACATGAGTTCTATTCTACAAGCACTTTACTTTGGCTTTTGTTTTGTCTTCTCTCTCTTTTTGGCACTGACTTGATCCTAACTTTGGTTTTGGCCTTTTAGGCAATGTCGAAGAGTGAAGAGACTTGGTTGGCAAGGTTAATGTTGGATTAACCTTCCCTTTTACTATGATGACCCATGATCATCTCTTGGATGATCCTGGTGTGCCCCCTGTTGCAAGGCGACACACAGAAAGTTTTGCTCCTAGCTACCATGGGTGTGAGATGATCACAAGTTTGAAGACCCAGGTTAGCATGCTTTAGGGTGAGAACAAAGTGCTTCGGGAGATGGCTCGCCTTAATGTTGGGCATTCAAGCACTAGCATGGTGGGGCCTTCACAATCACATACCCACAATAGAGCACATCACTCTCATAGGTCCCATGGAGTGACAAGTGGTACTCATAGACGGAGGAGCCGAAGCCCCGAGGGTTCTATTGGAGGGAACCAACTTTGACTTGTTTTCTCAAACTTGTGCCCCCTTGCATGGGGAGCCTCTACTTGTCTTGAGAGCATTTTGTCTTAGCTCTATGATACCATTTGTATGTGAAAACTTGAGATATATCTTTGAAAGCTTATCTTTTTCTATGGTTTTTCCCTTGTCAAACTCTGTACTCATCTCTTGTGCATGTTTGGAAGTTTTGAGGAAGTTTTTGACTATGTTTTGACCTTTTCAACTCTTTTACCAAATGCAATTATGACAACAATGACATGTTTTTGTAATTTTGAAGGACACGTCTATGATATGCAGTTTACGATATGATAATGCAGGCACACAAGAAATGTAGTAAATGAAATTACAATACTTTTACTGAATGTCATGAGATATGACACTTGACTTTATTGCTTTGTGACTCTTTTTCTGATTTTGATATGAATGCAATATGGGACAAATAAAATGCCTGCTCTTAAACACCATTTTCAGTTTAGGGGATTGTGGGTTGTCATGATATAAGAAATCTATTCAAGGCTGTTAGATGGGATTTTAGAAAAACTCAAGTGGGGAGTGAAAATGAACCATGGAGTGCTTCTGATTTCTAGGCTTTGCTGAAGGCTAAACATTGATCCTTATCTAGATAAGATAATTTGACAGGCTTTCAACTTAGATGATCATCAAGTTTTATAGGTGTTTGCTAGACTTAGATCAGAGATGGAAAGCAAGATAGACCTGGGGTAAAGGATAAAAACAGGAAAGAACAAGGGTCCCTAGATAGAAGATGATCCTAGAGACAACTAGACTATTCAGCTTTGCTCAGCCTAGTGCGTGTGTGTGCTTTGTACCTTACTTTCTCTGTTAGAATGTCACTCTTGAGGCTTCGAGATTAGACTGATCTCCACCCAAGAGTACGGACATTCAGCAATCTTCTCTCTTTCACTCTCTTTTTTTTTGTATCTCTCTTTTTTTTGCTTTTTACTTTTTTTTTGTATTTTTCCTCAGTTATCTTTTCTCATTTTTTTGGATTTTCTGACTTTTCTAGAAATGAATGCTTTTGGCATTTTTTCTATGCAATGATTTGATCTCTTAATTCTCACTTCTCTACACTCTTATTTTGTTCACTCATTTTTTTTATTCACTTGTATCTTAGATTGCTTCCTTCAGAATTTTGATCTTCCTGACGTTTTTGGCCAAGAGAGATAAGGGGCTGAGCACCACCTAAAGCTTTCGTAATCTAGTCAGACTTCTCTTCTACTAGGGAAGAATTGGGAAGGTCTACTTGCAAGCTTCCTTTGAACACTGTAGGTTTGAATAATGACTTTTCTTAGACCTAACATCTTAACTCATTAAGACTGGGATCAATGTAAAGCTAAGAGCTAAGCTTTGATTTTAGATTCACTGGGAGTGAAGAGGGATTATGGAAAATTGTGAAAGAAAAAGTGAGGGGTCTCTAGGTCCTAAAAGGATGACATATATCTAGGCAACACAAGACTTCTTACTAAAGGGAAAATAGCATAAGAGCAAGTCACAAAAAGTAATGCAAGATGAACAAAATGATGCAAAAATGTAAGAAATAAATTATTTTTGACATTTTTGAGTTTTATAATTTTTTTGTATTTTTATGTTTTGCCACTTTTTTTTGCTTTTTAGACGTAGTATTTCTTGAGGTGAAAGGCATTGACTATTTCACCAAATTCCTCTCCCTCCATTGTGCACAAGAGATAAGCAACATTTCCAATATCTTCTTTAACCATGTATGGGCCTATCCGGTTAGGTATGAATTTTCATCCTTCGCCTGCCCTTTTCTCGATTAGATTGTATATCCTGAGCACTAAGTCTCCCACTGTAAAAGGCCTTGGAATGACCTTTTTGTTACACTACTTTTTCATTCTTTCAAGATGAGAGTCATTCCTTTGAATGGCTCTTAGGCATGTTTCATCCAACATTTCTAGTTTAGCCAACCTAACTACCCTGTATTCTTCATTGTCCAATAATCCTTGTAGTGACACTCTCAGGCTAGGAAATTCTACTTCTAATGGCAACACTGCTTCTAATCCAAAGGTAAGGGCATAGGGGGTGGTTCCAATTGGTGTCCTGACACTCATTCTATAGGCCCATAGAGTTGGATATAGTTGCAGATGCCAGTCTCTCTTGGAGTCCTTTATGATTTTGACCAATATTGACTTCAAAGTTTTTTTGGTAGCCTCTGCTTGTCCATTTCCTTGAGGGTAATAGACCGAAGGGGAACTATGATTGATATGTGTTACCTTTTGAGTCACCCCTTATTTTTATTTATTTATTCATTGGTAATATTTCCCGAGCCAAGAGCCAGTTTACCATGTTATATTTTTGGTCATGCCTTTGTTTCGTAAATCGGCTCTTGGTCCTTCAATTTGTATCTGTTTGTTGTCTTTGTAGACAAGGTTACTTAAGGCTTGAACCTTTGAACCTGAACCATTCTCAAAGTTCAAAGTTCAATGGTTCAATATGTCTAAGTGTCTCATAAAGCAAGCTGTCGTTTTGTTTGTCTTATGCGCCTTTGAACTTTCAGGTTGAACTTGAACCTTCCGCTCGTACTCTATAGCGAGGTTCAAAGTTCAATGGTTCAACGGTCTTAAGGTTCAACACTCTGTCTTCTTATAAAACAGGTCACGCAGTTACCTTGTGTAATTATTGTATCATTGAACCTTCCGCTTGTACTCTGCAGTGGGGTTCAAGGTTCAAGAGTTCACTGTTTCATAATTGGAAACCTTTTACCAAAAGCCACGTAACTTTTGTTGGTCTACATAACCCTTGCATCTTTGAACCTTCGTATTGAACCATGTCTTTTCAAGTTCAACGGTTCATGAGTTAAGTTCCTATTTTAGTAAGTCACTCCTTTGCTTATCTATATGGCCCGATTGGCATGTTCGAACCACCATATTGAACCAACGCATTGAACCATGTCCTAAAGGTTCAATGGTTCAATAGTTCAAAGGTTTGGTGATTTTGGTCCCGTTTGTTCCCATGGCTTTCTAAGTCAAATTTAGCAAGAAAGTTGGAGGAAATTATGTCAGAAACTCATTATGAGACCAAAAGCTCTAATTTAGCGGAGACTATGGATAATCATTATACTTCATGATGGCGTGTGAATACTACTTGCTATTAATGAAGAAATCAGAGTTCACATCTTTTCAAATATTTTTGGCACGTTTTGTTCTGAAGGATAATTATTCATTCTGGTTAGTGCCATTATTAACCAAGAACAAGCCAAGTTTAGCAAGTTAACATACTGTGCAACGCAGAGGAGGATAGCACTGGAAGTGTAAGGCTCTTTTTATTCAAGTTTTCGCAGTGAATTCAGATATCCTAAAGGTGAGTTCTGTTTCCCCTGTGCTATTCCTAGTTCTTATGCTAGAAAGAGGAATCTCTAGAATTTCTGTTGTTTTCAAAATTCGAAGTGTTTCATTATAATCGTCCAAATATGTCTTTGAAATCTACGTGTTTGGGGGATGAACATGGCCCTGGCCTTACTTATTCTCACTCAGAATTTGGAGATACCGCATTGGTTCAATATGATTTAGAGGAATTTAAAGAAAGAGCTAGAAACCCTATTCAAACCCCTACAATGAAGAAAATTGTAGATAGCGGCTTAATTGAAGCCGCAGCCTTTCCTCAGGCTATACTGTGCCCAGAATTGGTTCAAGAGTGTATGAATAGGTACGATCCCCAGGACAAATGTGTTAGAAATACAAACGGGGGTGTGTTATTTTATGTCAACAGACAAACCCTCATGTCTGTGATGAAGATACCACCTAAGGAGGCGTATTCCAGCCTTGACATTACTGCCTCCAATGGGTATTTCTCAGAGAAAAGACCAACTTACAAAAGTGTAATAGCGAGGAACTGGCTGCTAAAATTTCAGAAGGGCAGTTCAAGGTTGCCCAGGCCACTTACCAGAGATCATTTGATAAAAGAAGTAAGGGATATTGTAGTATTGTTACACAGACTGAGAGGCAATCAACATGCCTATTATTGGGAAGATTGGATGTACTTTTTCATACAAGTCATCCTTCAAGGAGAACAATATTTGGATTGGGCTGAAATAGTGGCTGACTGTCTACATCAGAGTTTGAGCAATTGTCTGGGCAACAGAGATTTCTATATGTCTTCGTACCTGTTCTATTGTCTAGCATCTACAAGAGATTGGTTTGACCTACCCCACGCACCCATAGCTGAAAATAGTAAAATTTATGAATATTACTCACAGTTGCAGAGAAAGAATTGCTATGAAAATTACAAAAGGATTAATGATGTCTTCACTGGGAAAATGACTTATGAATTGGCAGGGAACCCAGGTAAGAGAATGTCCAGTGAAGCAATGCAACTGATCAGTATCTATGGTAGCTTCTTCATCCAATTTTCTGAGTTCACTTATATCAGAGTTGGAGGATTTGATGGTGAACCTGTGAAGTCACCTAGATATGTGTTTGATCGTTTTGTGTTGATGGAAGTATGTAGGCAACTGGCACATGTTGATAAGAAATTTCCATCAAAAAAAGGTTGTGGTATTTCTTTTCCTGTTGAACTTGGGCATTATTCATGTCATTCAAAATCTGATGCCTTGAATTTGGAGGTGAACCTCAAAAGGTTCAATTTTCAATCTTTCACCGCCAGGTCTAAATTCGACAGTAAAAGATTTGTCAAAGAGAACCTAGATTCTGGAACAGGGCATTCACACCTTCCTAAACTGGAGGATTACTGGGAAGACTGCCCAGATGAATTCGAGGTCAGAAGAAGGCTGTGGTGTAGATTGTCTTTGGGGCAAATAATTACACTTAATTTAAATATGGATATTTCTAGAATTTCTGATGATGGAGAATAGGTGGTTGATCCACAATTTGAAAAAATAAAACACTTACCCATTCCAGAGGTGGACTGGAGCAAAAAAGAAGAAGACAGAATTGAAGTTAAAACTCTTCCAGTAATAAGAAGAACTAAGAAATGGCTAAGAGAAAAGAGACAGGGAGAACTTCAGGATAAAAATGTCCAGCAAATCTCTTCAATGGTTGGATCACCACTTCCCATAGAGTCTTCTAATCAACCTCTTGCTATCTATGGTGCAGGTGCTTCAAAGCCATCAACTGAGAAAAGCCCTATCACTAAGGGATCAAGAAGAGTACTCACAGATATTCTGCCATCTCGTGTTACCAGGTTGAGGACTAAAGGAAAAAGAAAGAAACAGGCTTCTGAAACAATAGTTGTTGATTTGAATTCAGAAGAAGATTCAGAAGGGCCTATGGGTGACAAGGAGCTAAGCCCAAACAGAACAAAGGAGGTTGACACTGGGTTGCAGTCAGAGGCCATTCTGGAGACCCCTGAAATATTAATGATTTCAAATAAATCCTCTGATGAAGTGAACCCCGAGAAGACAACCTCAGCCCCTGCACCAAAATGGCTAGAAAGTTCTATTTATGATAAGGAAAAAGTGATTCCTTTTGTTGTTCCCTTGGAGGATATGGTAAGCAAATGTTTGGGGAAAACCCCCAAGTCCAAGAGACTCAAGACAACATCCAGAATAAATATTGATCCAAGCACTGGTAACTGGAGTGCTGAAATTGCTAGGCCAGTGACAGAGGAAGAGGTGCAGGATCCAACAGTTCATGATTTCACTGTGGAGAAAGTGGATCTCGGTACTGCCTCCAGAGCTGCAAATGTCCACCACCTCAAAGCTTCTACTAAGAGGATGGTCAGTCAAACAATGAAAGATGAAAAGGACAAGAGGGAGTTGAAACAAACTCTACGCTCAATGGCAGAGTACATAGAGGCTATCAACAATCCTAACCCACAGCCGATCTCACAGCTTCCCCTGTCTTTTGACCCAAAATCACGTATCAACCAAAGGATGTTAGATCAGGTTCATAGAAGCAAAATGGTGACAAAAACATTTGACAGTTGGTTAAATAACATTGAACAAAAAGGGGCTGAATGCATTCATGAGCTCAAAAGCATACACGATCTGACTGCTACCACAATCGAGGATCTTAAAGCACAGGTTGCTGTCTGGACGAAAGACGAAGGTAAGCAGATGAATATGATAAACCAAATAGATGAAGTTCAAAAATATGGGCTGGCTAAGTTTTTGACAGAGAAAAGCATGACTGGTTTGGACGAGGATTTGTTATATGTGAACAAAAAGAATATTGAGTGGAGGAACTCCGTATCCCGGCAAGGTCGCTTTGAACTTTCAAAGTTAATTAAAGAAATAACAGAATTCACTCAATCGTTGCAAAATGACTTGCAATGTATTGATATTAAATACATTCAAGATGATGGAAAACCAGTGGAAGACATCGATACAGTGGTCCAATCCTTCAAAGATAAAATCAGCTTCATCAGAGAAAATGACAATGTTTTAATTGAGGACTTTTCCAGAATTTCTAAAGTTGAATCACTACTTTACCTCTACATCGACGCACTTCCAGAACACAAAGAAAAATTTGGTAAAATGCGGAGGGAAAAGGAGGTTTGGAAGTCAAGAATGAAGCATATCGGTATTCCTAACTTCCCGAAGATTCAGGAGTTCATTGCTGCTTTCCAGGAATGGAAGACCCAACATGCTGCACAAGCCACCGATAACAAAGCTGGAGATACAAACTTGTCTTCCCAGTCATGACCTCATTGGCTTGTTCCCTTTATTTCAGTTCCTCTGTCATGTTATTTTCGGCAAAACTTGTTTCTTTAAAATCAGTTGTTTAAAACTAAATCCCGTATGGGTCAGAGTTATGTTAACTCTGGGTTTAATTTACTCAAGGACATGATTAAGGCATTTATATTTATAGGTTTCTAAAATCTTGAGGAGGGGGGATATATAGAAGTTTAGAAAAGAAAAGAAGAAGAAAACTTTTAGCTAAACTGTTGATAATTTTACATTATGTGATGATTGTCTGAGTAATTTTCATCTGTGAATGAGAAGAAGAAACATTTACTACTTATTTGGATCTGTGCGTCTGAATGTGTGGAATTAGATTTTCTGTGTGAAATCTCCTTTCATCTGGTAATTGTTCTTTATTTGGACAATTTGTCATATGTGTTTTATTATTTATTGGTTCAGCAAGCTCGTGTGAATGTATTCATATATTTAAATGTATCAAAAATAGGATCTGTGCACCCTATTATTCATTGTTACTGTATAAATCTATCACATTCATAACATGGTTATGTATGAATGTTAGTCTGCCTTAAGCATTTTCTGGTTAAAAGTGCATATGGTTAGTTAAATAGATTAAATTTGTTGAAAATCTTAAAGGGGGCTGTACCTAAATTCAGAGGGGAACTAATTTAAAAGGTTCACCCATTTGTTGCTTAACTCATTTGTTCTTCAAAGGAAGGGTATAGAGTCAGAATAAATTATTTTCAGAATAAGGACAAATCTGTTAACCAACAATATGAAACCTTTCACATAATTCTCTCACTTGTGAGTTTTTGAAGGATGAGGCATTATCGGTCACTATGACTTGAGGGATTCTGAACCGACAAATGATTTGGTTCAAGATGAATTTAGCGATCACGGCTCCTGACACTGTGGTGAGAGGCATGGCCTCCACACACTTTGTGAAATACTCCATTATCGTTATGATGAATAGATGTCCATCTGTTGATGGGGGGATATCTTTCCTACTAGGTCTAATCTCCATGTGGAGAAGGGCCAAGGTGTGACAATTGGTTCTAAATCTCTTGTTGGAGTATGGTGAACATGCGCGTATGCCTGACATTTTGGACACCTTTTTATGAATTTAACCGCACCCCCTTGTAAGCAAGGCCAGAAGTATCCCATTCTGTGTATTTTTCTTGTTGTGGCATGTCCTCCAAAGTGTCCTCCACATATTCCACTATGACACTCTTCTAGTATCATGCGAGCTTCTTCCTTGTCCACACATCGGAGCAATATTTCATCGAGGGCTTCTCGATAGAACACATCATCTATCAGAACATATCTTGCAGTGGGGGCAGGCAATCATCTTTTTCCCAAAGGGGTCATGTTTTCTAGGTAAGTTTTGTTCACAAGATAGTTTACAGTGTCTCTATACCAATACGAGTTGGCATATTTCTCCAGATCTACTACACAAATTCTTCGTTCATGGGTTCTTCTTGGGGGACTGGATTATCTGCTAACCAATCCTCTATTATTTGTCCTTTGACTACCTTCTAGTTAACATAAGTTAGTTCAAATTCAATCAACAAGGTTATGAACCGACCGGCTCTCCTTGAGAGCATAGGCTGATTCAAAAAGGTCCTCAATTGTTCAGATTGTATCATGACTTTAGTTTCTTGATTCAACATGTAATGTCATAGCCTTTAGGTTGCAAAAACTATGGTTAGGCACTCTTTTTCAGCCTGCATGTAATTCTTCTCATATTCCAATAAAGTCTGACTTATAAAATCGATGGCTCTTTCTCTTCCACCCTCATCCTCTTGAGCTAGCATGTAGGCTACAGAGATATCAGTGGCCCTGAAGTATAGAATGAAGGGTTTGTCATGCTTTGGAGGCATCAATGTGGGTGGGGTCAATAAGAATCTTTTTACTTATTCGAACATGTTTTGACAATCTACAGTCCAAGTAATGCCCACTTGCTTTTTTAACAATTGGTTGATCGGATGGATTTTGAATGTCATATCTGGTATGAATCGTCTGATTGCGCCTAGTCCTAAGAAGGCTCTTACTGTTCTCTCACTTGTTGGAGGAGTTGTATTTAGGACCACTTTGACTTTGGCTGGGTCGACATCAATACCTCTTTGTGAGACGATGAATCCCAACAATTTTCCTATCGTAACCCCAAAGACACATTTTTTAGGATTTAACCTTACTTTATATTCTCAAAGCCTATCAAAGATTTTTCATAGATCCTCCACGTGTTTCTCCCTTTGCTCTGATTTGGCCAGAAGATTGTCTACATAGGTTTCTACTATCTTGTGTATATAATCATGGAAATTGTGTGTCATTGCTCGTTGGTACATGGCTCTAGCATTTTTCAATCCGAAAGGCATGACTATGTAGCAAAAGGTTCCCCAAGGAGTGGTAAACATTTTTTTTATTTTGGTCAACTTCTGCAATCTTGATCTGGTTATACTCTGAGAACCCATCTATTAGGGAGAGAACCTCATATCTTGCCGTTGAATCGACAATTTGATCGATGGATGGTAATGGGAAGTCATCCTTTGGATAAGCTTGATTGATGTCTCTAAAATTGAGACATATCTAAATTTTTCCATTCATCTTTAAGATTGCAACAATGTTTGAGACCCAATTGGAATAATTGATGGGTTTGATGAACCCAACATTTAATAACTTTTTGAGTTCTTCTTTCACCATTTCGGCTACTTGTGGTTTATGGGCCTTGGTTTCTATTTTATGGGCTTAGCATCTAGTTTCGTTACTAGATTGTGCACCACAATCTTTGGATCTAACCCTGGCATGTCCGAGTATGCCCATGCGAACACATCCGAATATTCAATGAGAAACTCTTTGTATTCCTCTAGCTCTTCATCGTTTAGCTCTCCTCCTAGCTTTAACATCCTAGGTTTTTCAGGTGTACCGATATTGATGTCGATCGTATCTCCTGTCAGGGAGGGGTGTCCTTCAAATTTCTGCAGTGCAGGCGGTAAATCTGAGTTCGCCTCAATTTGAAGGATTTCTTTCTCATTTCCAAAGTAATCCTTAGGATGAGGAAGGAGTAGGTATCCCTTTTTATAGTGGACTCTCGGAATCCCATCATACGCATGCAAATATTCTAGGATGGCTTCATCGTTCTCAGCATAGTCTCTAGTTGGTCGTTCTTCTTGACCCATGGCATAATTTAGGATATCTGGTAGCTCCTCACTATTTAACAATGGCTCTCCATGTACTGAAATAATGTATTCTACATTTTGTAGTTGAGCATGTGGTGAGAATAGTGCGGCTGAAGTAGCCATTGAATCTGCTACCTAATTTTCTTCTCGGGGTATGGCTTTGATGGAGAAAAAGTCAAAGAAGTGAACTAATTTCCTAATGGTCTCTTTATAAGGTCATAATTGTTTGGACTTTGTTTCATAATTGTCTACAACTTGGTTGATCACCAATTAAGAGTCTCCAAAGGCAGAGATGTTTTTGATCCCTATTCTCATGGCTAGCATGACTCCTAGGGATAGGGCTTCGTACTTAGCTATGTTGTTGGTGTAAAAGAAATCTAGTCTAAAGGCGAAAGGAAAGATTTTTCCATCGGGGGATGTTAAGATTATCTTAGTTCCTACCCCCGTCTTACAATTAGCTCCATTGAAATGTAGAGTCCATAGTCTTTCATGGTTCTGTGAATGAGACGCTTCTCCAAATTCATAGGTGGAAGTTTTTTTTTCTTCTTCTTCATCTCCTTCAATGATCTCAATTGTTCCAACCAAAAGGTTTTCGATATCCCATTCATTAATACATGGGATGGCTGCTAAGCCAAATGGTGCATGGGATTTAGTGGTGTGCGAATCAAAGGGGAATTCCTTAAGATCGTCCATTCTTTGGTAGGATATATTGTGAGTGGTTGCACTTGTTTTAACATCCTGAGTTTCCTCATTTTGGCTTTCTTTCATTTTCAACTTCTTGTCCTTTTCCTCCTGTTCCTTTCTGTAGACACTAAAAGGATCAGGGTCTGCTTTGACTATGACCACTTTTCCCAAATGATGGAAATGTATTTCTTGGAATAATGTTGAGGTAATGGCCTCCATGGCATGAATCCAAGGTCTCCCAAGGATCATGTTGTAATTGGTTGCTCGGTTAAGGACATAGAAGTTGGTGGAGATAATTTTTCCCATTAGATTGAGTGGTAAATTAATTTTCCCTACTATTTGGATGCCATGACTATCATAAATTCTTAGTGTAGTAGTCTGTTGTTTGATTCTTGTTTTGTTGTATCCCATTCATCATAGAAAGGACATGTTGTGATGTTCACAACACGCCCCATTTTGCCCCTTAGCAGAATGAGGACCCCTGTTGTTGCTTTGCTTTTTTGCTTCTGCTTGTGTTGTTCTGTTTGGTGGTAAGGGAAAAGGAGAGTCAAATTTGCAAACCTTGTTAAAAATATAGAAAATTGCATTTTCAGTACCATTGCATGATGTGGTTGGATTCCTTGTAAAAAATGAGCCAGGGTTGCTTTTTGAACCATCTTAAAATTCATCATATTTTGCAAGTTATGATCAATTTGGTAAAATGTACTATCAGGTTTTGCATGATAAACAGGCAGTTGTTTACTTTTTTTTCCTTGTTGGCATTCGTTTAAAATTTTGAAATATTCGTACTTGGTGGTTTCATGTTAAATATATTTTGCCTGAGTTCCACTCTATATCTCACATTTGATTGTTTGGCAGGAAGTGCATCAGCGCACTTTGTTATCTTTTTTAAGTCACCATTATTTATTTTGGCAAGGTTTTCAAGCTTTGAACCACCTGATTGAACCTTTTTTCTCAATGGTTCAAAAGTTCAATGGTTCGGGGTTCAAATGGTTTGGCATGTTCAAAAATGTCTCAAAGGCAAATTGTTGTTTTGTATAACCGCGTTGAACCGCCACGTTAAACCATTCGCTTGAACCTTTTTTTGGTTCAATGGTTCAAGGTTCAAAGTTTTTTCTTCTAACAAGTTGTAATGCAAGTCCTTGCGTAGAGATGTGTCTTTGAACCATCCAATTGAACCTTTGTATTGAACTGCGTTCAAGGGTTCAATGGTTCGGGTTCAAAGCTTCGGTGAGACTTACGTCGATCAAAGGTAACAAGGGGTATCGGCCAGAGAATGGCGATCGGTGAAGTTTTAATTAGCTTCACCGATATCGTGTGTCAGCCCAATGGAAAGAAAATGCAAGCCGATAGGGCTATATCGGTAACACTCACGCTGATGGAAGGAAATAAGAGGCCATCGGCCAAACAACAGTGATCGGCGGAGAAGTTTTTTGTCACGCCGAAGTGAGGATTACGCCGATAAATGAAAAAAGACTTGACTGAATAAAACGAGATCGGCATGACAATAGTGATCGAAGCAAGATTTAAGGCCTTCGCTGATATAAGAGATCACACCGATGGTGATCAATGAAGGGTTCGTCGGTAAGAGTCATGCCGATGAAGAGGCATCAATAAAACAAGGGTGATCGGCGGGGATGATTTTGCCCTCGCCGATGGTATGGTATCACGCCGATAGAACTAACAACTGACATCAGCAACACTTACGCCGATAAGAGGCCATCGACCAGGGTAATGTCATCGGCAAGGGAAGTTTGGAGTTCGCCGATGGGCGATCTCACGCCGATGGCGATCAACGAGGGATCATCGGAAGGAGTCTCACCAATAAGAAGGCATCGATAAAGTAATTGTGATCGGCGGAGAAGATTTGGAGTTCGCCGATGGAAAGAAACAAAAGGATGAACGAGCAACAAAGGCCATCGGCCAAATAACGAACATCGGTCAATCAGTTTTTGGATACGCCGATGGAGAGTTTCACGCCGATGGGCGGGAAATGGAAAGCGGTGGAATTTTAAGCACATTTTTTTGGCGCCTGTAGTATTTTCCTGGTCAGCGATAGTTGACCTGATGGTTTTGAGCAGCATGTGTACAGTCTTGAGCGCGTTTTGAGGGTTTTTTTGGACCCGATTTCCACATTTTTGCACAGTCACCTTGACTTAAACTGATATTTTATGTTTCCTGAGCTGTTCATTTGATAAATATGGTACTTATTGCTTGTCTTGTTTTGCAGGCTTGCAGTTGAAGAAGTAGCTGGAACTTTATCACAGTGACATCATGGAGGAAATCTGATCTCAGGAGCAGGAAGATAAAGATCAAGTGCGAAGAAGTCAAGGCCATTCAAATGGAGGACAAGGTTGCAGCTGAGAACATTACTACAACAGACAAATAGAAGTTATTGCTGAGCTGCTAAAGCTTCTCAGAAGGGGCAATATTTCGCCTAGATTAGACACTGCTCAGAGATATTTTGGAGAACCGGTTCACCTGTATTTATTGTTGTAACTAGGGGTTTGAACCAGGGGTTTAGTTAGGTTTTTGCTGTAGTGAGGACAATCAGAAGTCTTTATATTGTGCCTCTCTGCACTGTAATATTTTACACAGGGGCTACATAGAGATTTGTAGCAGCAGGAATTTGTAGTAGTAACATTTAGAACAGAGGAGCCTTTTAGTTTAGAAGTAGAAGAAGGAGGTCGCCTGTGTCTGTAGTAAGGTGTGCGTGGAATGTCTGGCTTCCTTACTGTATCTGTAAAGCTTGTAAGTTCTCTGCAGTTTGATCAATGAAACTAAGAGTCATTCCAACATTGTAAATCATGTGTGACTGTTTGTTTCTAATACAATAGAATCTGGAGTTCTGCATCTATCTTCTGAGTGTTCTCCTGCTCTTCTTTGTGTTTTGAAATATTTTCTTTGAGAGCTTGCAATTTTAACTGTATGTTTGTGAAAATGCTCAGAACTTGCATTTAAGGTTTTTACTGTGGATTTGATCAAATTGTTGTATGATTTACATAGTGCATAACAGAACAATTAGATCCTTTGGTAGAGTAAATGAGGTGTAGATTAGATTTTTCTAACTTTTCCCAACCCATCTGAAATATTTAGCTGAAAACGTAGAAATCTAAAGAAAGTTGTCTCAAATTTGAAGAAGCATGCACAACAGAGTTAAAGGTAGACAGTTTTCATAAGTATATAAAGGAGAAAGCTGCAATAATTCAAGAAAACCATCTAAAATTTGCAGCACAGTAACACTTTTATGCAAAAGAATGAACAAAATACTTGTTGATATCTATGACCTTTTGCATAATCTTAGTCCAGTAAACCACAAAGAAACTCTAAACTACGTAAGGCCCCTTGAACATTATAGCTTCACATTGACCAACTGAATTTGACCAACAGTACCATTGTAGACTTGGGATTAATTGAATCTTAAATGATTCTTTCTTATCTTTCAAGTATAGTTTCAGTTCATTATATGTGAATTTTAACTTATTGTTGTAATTGCATCAAAACAATCACCAATAGGACATTGGAAAGAGATTGGTTTTCGATCCTTCGTCTAGCACCATCCTTTTTATAGTGACCTCTTCAACCTGAATTTGTATGTATAGAGGTGAATCATGTTTCTTGTCTTTTTGGTTCAAATTAGTAACATCAAAGGTAAGAGGAGGTGACTCTCCTTGTGAGGAACACCCAACTTCCAATACCTCTAGAAAAGTCTTTCGATGTGAGGGGGATACTTTCAGCAAATTTATCGCTTGTGAGAAGACATTCTCTGTTTGATCTATTTGTTCTTCCTCATGGATTGCGAACACCTCTTGGTCTAGTTTTATACTGTTGGCATGGTTCTTGTTAACTTTTCCTTTCTCGATTTGAGGTTCTTTCTCCTTGCTTTGTGATTGGAGCATTTTGATAAAATCCTTCTGTTGATCGGGTGTGAATTTGGAGATAGCTTTGTTGTAACCGTAACAGGTTTTTGTTTCATGACCCTTTCTTCCATGGAACCAACAATAGGTATTGGGGTTGTATGAAGATTTGTTTGACCCCTGATTTCCTCTTTGTCACCATTTGTCGTTACTTTTATTGCTTCTCATGATGTTGACATCCTTTTCTTGTAGTACATTAGTTGTTTCCTTTTCTGCTCCTTTGAATGTCTTAAGCCTTCCATATGTATCATAAGTCTTCCTACCATTGTCGATGGCAGCTTGGTCAATTCTTAAGGCACTTTCCAATGCTTCCTCATAGGATTTGTATGGTAGTTTTTGGACATCTTCTCTCATGTCCTTGTTAAGGGCATGCAGGAAAAGGTTGCACAGTTCTCGGTGGCCCATGTTAGGAGCACTAGTTGAAGAGTAGAGCACTTGTCTCCATTGGGTGACAAAATGTGCTACGGATTCATTCAGTTCTTGTTTCATCGTGAGGAACTCTCTAATCCATGTCTTTACGAGTTTGTTCATGTCAAATGCCATGACAAATTCTCCAATCAGTTGTCTGAACGAGTGGATAGAAGCCTCTAGAAAATGATAATACCAATCTAGGATGATGGCTTCAAGCATTTTTGGGAAGATCTTCGTGACAACTCCATCCCAAGGAAGGAGTTCCCTTATGGTTGTAGTATAAGCTTTGATGTGGGAGTTTGGGTCTCCCTCTCCCTTGAACTTCGGGAGATCAGGTAATGGTCAGGGTAATGTTCTAGTCTAGAGGCTCCTTTAGATATTCGAGGTATGTTCCTAGGAAAGCACTTTGAGATTGCAGGGTTGTCAGTAACAACCCTGTGGGTGGGTTTTGATAACCCATTGTTGGATTCGTTGGATTGTTCTGAATAGGAGGATTCCCATTCAGACAAGTCTCATTGCTAGCATGTCATGAATAGTAGTTGAGGTAAGGAGGATTTTGTGATGCCCCCTAGTCCTATTCGTGAGATTTTGTTCTTTTCTCTGGAGCAGCTTGTTCTACTTCTAGGATCCTGATTATTTGCACTAAGGTTGCGATTACATCTGCAGGAGTTGCATCTCTAGAGTTCTCTTCATTTCTAGCATGTTCTCTTCAACTCGATTCATAGTGATGGGCTTCCTCTCATGCGGCCTTCTCTTTTTGTTCTTCCAAGGCTATCCTTAATGCTTCTTGAGCATCCTTGGTTTCCTGTAAATGCCTTTCCAACCTTCTGACCTCTTCATCGAGGTGAGTGTTTGATGTACTTGTTGAAGTTTGTTCTGGTTGACATATTTCTGATCTTACCCTTCTGGCTTTATGGGGAGCATTTGGTATGGTTGAATCATTTTCCCAAGCCGGGTTATTGAAGGATAGAGAGTGCCTAGACTCTCTTGGCTCATGTTCATAGTCAGAGTCTGAAAGGAAGCTAGGTGTGTGGAAATCGATTCCTACACTAATCTAATGAGGAGAGATGTATGCAAATTCAATTTTAATTCTTACAACTACAGCAACATAGAACATCTAACAGAGATATTGCAGCAATACACATACACACAGAAAGTAGACAGAAGAGAGAGACACAAGATATACATGGGGAAAACCCTTACAGGTGTAAAACCCCACACTCTAAAACACAACTCAAATGTATTACAGTAAACAATAACAGATTACAATACAGTTTCAGATCCAATGCTTTTTTAGGAGTCTTCAAGTGTTGAATCTGGAGATATTCCAGTAGCATAATAGTACCTATACAAAAACTACTTATCTCCCATCCAAGCACATATTTTTATAGAGTTTACAAGGCAAATATGGAACCTTCTAGAGATGGGCATCCATCTTGGATTCATGCCCCAAAACCCACACCTAAGGACACTTGCCCAACATCCCATCCCAATGTGGGTGCCTTGTCCCAAGATAGGCTATGACAAATGCTCTTACGCACCTTACAACTATCATAGAATCCATCATAACTGACAGCACTTATAGTTGTAAGAGAATTTGTCATACACTGACTAAAAATATCTTATTCCTCTTACAACATGTCATAACCTCCCTTGACAAACCAAAGATGTCTTTCTCTCATGCAAAGATACTCACCAACACTTGTCATTAAATAAAAATCGTTTGAGGTTTCGGGGGCATTGCCCCTGAGCCCCCATGGGGGCGCTGCCCCTCGACCCCGCCCTGTACCATGACAAGGAGCATGCCAGGGGCGCTGCCCCTGGACCCCACAAGGGGCTCTGCCCCTTGACCCTGTCTTGGGTGCACTGCCCCCAAACCCCTGTTAATTATTCAAGGGGGAAACCGTGGCTGCCAAAGTCACCAAAATTTATCCTATTGCATGAACACAAGGTGTCGACTATGCCAACTCAACATGGGATAAATAAATACAACATTAGGAATTTGCAAATGTTGAGACACCTTAATTCCCAACAGAGTATTCATAGTCGTAACAGTTGGTAACAGGTGCGTCTGGATGAGGCGGCACATACCTATCAAAAGAAGGTGTTTTAGTTTTGTTTGAGGGAAAGTTTCCCTGGTTCAAATCCAGTTCCATCATATTCAGGGGTACCACAGACACCATAGAATAAATGGAATAGATGATGGCACAGATGGTGGAAGTCGAAACGGCTATGAGAAACAATGAAAGAAAGCTTAAAATGTTCTTGTGTGTCGAAGATGATTTTGTAATAGGAACGCAAAAAGCTTGACCAAAAGGTTTTTCTCTTCACGTCAAGTTCAACAAAATATGTACACTCAAAATCGTGACTCTGGTTGCCTGGAAGCTGTCGGATCGGATCTCAACACACACACAGACCCTTTCCCTCCTTGCCATACGGCGATCGGCCACATCACTCTTGCTCACATGGAATTAGCCAGTCAAGAGGAGGTAAGACACGGCAGGGTTCTGGCTCGTTGGAGAGCTGGACTTCACGAAGGGGGGTCGACAAGTTCTGTGGCCTTTGTTGTGTGTTTTATTGTATGTTTTGTTCAATTGTTGTGGTGGTTGAGATAACCCTATGACCTGAAGGGTCACTAGTCTCTCTTCTTCTATTTGGATTCCTTGAATTCCACCTTTGTGTGGGCAAACGGTTGTTCTCGTTAATGGTTTCTCTTGTTTCTATGTCTCTGAGAAATACTCTGTGTAATCATAATTGCCTAATTTCCTCAATCAACAAGAGAACAAATGGATCCTCTTGTGGTGGAATGTGTGTCTATTGCTATGGTTGTGGATGGGTCTCCTCGATCTCATCTCAGACAGCTCTCACCCACTCTCCCCTCACTCTTAAACACATGCGTGAATTAGGATAAAGGAAATCATGTGATTGCTAACTCTAACCAGATCTAGGGTTTTGACCTAGCGTTTGCCGACCTAGGGTTTGACTTGTATTTTGACTTTGTTTGTACCTTGTGATGAAATCAAGGGTTTGTTTAAGGTCTCTTGAACCATGTTTACGTCATGATGGAATTGAGGGTTTTCAATGTTGTCTACTTTATATGAATGCAAACTAAATGATATGCAATGCGTCTTTTTGGTATTTTTTAGAGTATTTTTGGAAAGGAAAATGCTTCTAATCTATGATAGAAATATGTATGCAATCATATATGTCTTTTCAAATGCAATGTGTAATCTATGTTTTTGTGGGTTTTTGGTGTTTTCAATGCAATTTAATCTAATAAAAAGGAAAGATGCTTTTTCTAACAAAGAAGATTTAAGAATACAAAAAATGAGTAATCTAGCATGCAAGATCTAATCTATCAAGGAAAAAGCAAGTATGTTACTATTCCCAAGAGCAAGATGATTGTCTAATTACTATGAAAGAAATAAAAGAACCTGAATAGATGAAGATTTGAAGACTCCACTATCCCTCAATGATCCTTGTGTAGGCAACCTCGAATCCTTTTGTGACAGCAGTTGTTCCTCTCGACAACAAAATGCCTGAATAAGCAAAAAGAAGCTTTTGTGAAGCTTGTATGAGCTCGATGTGAGCTTTGAATTGAGCACAATGGCTGAAAATTGAGCAGCGTGATGTTGCTTAATTGAAACAAACAAAAATAAAAGGCACTTACGTCCTGTATTAAGCATATGGATGCTAGGTTGGAGAGCAAACTTGGCAAGAGCTGGTGCACAATGAATTTGCTTTCCTTTGTGCTTGACGCAAGGGGTATTTATAGGTTTGAAGAAGGGATTGGATTGAAGAGTTAACTCATTTGATTGATGAGTTAACAAGAATAGATTGGGGAGTTAAAAAGGTTGATTGCCCAGTGAACTCAGTAAGAAGGAGAGTGATGAAGCAATGATAGCTTATCACTGAAGAAGAAAAGGAGATAGGAGAAATGCATGAGATTGATTGAAGATTTAATTTGAGATAAAATAGAGCTAATTATGCATGTGTGGGTGCATGAAATAGTTAACTATATATCAAGGATCAAAAATCATACAAACAGAGAGAAAAACAGGCGAAAACAGAGCAAAAACACGAGAGAAACTTTAGTTTTTTTGCAGGACAAAAGACAATAGGATTACCACTTTCGTCAGACAGGGTCGCCCCAGGGGCAACCATGGGTCACTTGGGGAGATCCAGGGTGAAATAGGGCAAAATGCAGAAATTAAGGTGGTAGAAGGAAAAAGGGAGGAAAAAGATGATTTTTGCATCAAGAAACAGGTCAATCATGAGGAAGAATCCAAATCTCCACTTGGGTCTGCAAGATCTCCCAGGGAGATCTAGAAATAATAGGGTGATATTTGGATAGGAAGGTCGAAACTGAAAACAGAAAGTGGGAGAGGGATCGAGGGACCTCTAGAAGGCTTCTATGAGGTGCACTAGATGAAACACAAAGGGGCGAGATGAAAACTCACCTACAAGACACTCATAAGGCCTATGATTAAGGTCGTAAGCCAAGAAACGCAAGTCAACAAATGTCACAACAAGTGTTGAAAAGCATCGCAAATGGGGAAGAAGTAGAAGAAGGAGAATTGACAAAGCAGAAACGACACAAAACAAGAAGAGAGGACACGTCGTCAAGAGGCCTGGTGCCCAAAGGATTTATTTTCATGCTTACATGTACGTGACAAGGATCTGACTCATCATAGGGGTCCTCGTGGAGGTAGTGCATGATTTTTGTGCTTACAAGGAAGGAACATTTTAACCTCAGAGCGACTTGCATCCTTCAGACCACTGACAAAACAACTCCTTAAGAATTCATCAGACAATCGCTCTGTGTGATTGGCCAGTTTTTCAAATTCTATCTGATATTCTCTCACAGTGCATGTTTGGCACAGTTTAGTGAGTGCTCCTATGAAGTCATCAAAAGCACTAGGGCCAAATTGTTGCAAAAATCTATCCATTTTGGCTCTTCATGAGCCTTGATGTACCAACAGAACCATTGAAGGGCTTCATGTTCCAAATGAAAGGATGCAAGTGGGACTTTGTTGACATCAAAAGTATTATGTAGACTGAAATATTGTTCTGCCCAGTATATCCATCCAGTCAGATCATCACCATTGAAGCGAGGAAAATCAAGTTTCGGTCCACAAAAATTGCTGGAAGAAGAAAACCCAATGTCTGTAGAAGACTTTGGTTGCCATCTCTTATTCATGGCTGAATGCTGAAGATTGAGGCCGAGAATTTTTTCATCTAGATCTTGGAGTTTTGTCTTAAGGGCTGCAAGTTCATCCTCCATGTTTTTTTCTCCTACGCGGGTGACAACCATAACCAGGAGATTTTTTTTTTTGGGAATGGGTAGAAAAACAAAAATGGAAACTTTTTTAGTAAAGGAAAATTTGGATTTGGGAAAAAAAATTTATGGGTAATTGGGGTTTGATTAGGTTTTGGACACTTTCTAAGGGAAAGGGGAGAAGAAAATGGGGATTTCAGAAGTGGGGTGAAAGAATGGGAAAATTTGTCCAAGAGGGACAAAGGAGCAAAAATATGAAATGAACATTATGGCAAAAGTTGAAGGCTATTGGGTGAGAATCAAAGAAGTTATGGCAAACCCCAAAAATAGACAAATGTGGGATTTCTAGCTTCAATAAGTGGAATTTGGGATAGGGTCCTCAAGGAAGGAAATATGCAGAATGAAATTTTGGGGGTTCCAGTGAATTTTGAGAGGAAACGAGGCTAAAGCAAGGAAGATAGGGCCAAAGCAAGGAATTTTCTTTTTTTTTTATTTTCCTTTTTTTTTCCTGGAAATGATCTGTCAACTGCTCTGGACAGATTCAATCTGCGACTTGTTGGCTATTAATAGATATGGGCCCCAAGTATGCTTGGCTTCCTAAAGGGTCAGGGGAGTCACTCGGCCACCAATGTTGTCTAATGGATTGCGTATTGGGGCAGTACCCCTCACTCCATGGCTTAGGTAAAACTGATAACCGCTTTGCCACAAACGACAACTCTTGGTTTACCTCACAGATGGGAACTAGTCAATTAGGTAGGGGCCGTTGCCCTTTTGCCTGGCAGGTCCTCTTAATGGGCCAGCTACTTCGGGGTTCCTATGGTACTCCTCACAATACGTTTTAGGGCTATATGCCCAGGTACTTCCCACAGTTAAGCAGATAGGGATATTCCCTGATTCGAACTTGCAATTGAAATGAACAATACATATGCGAAAAAGAAAGAACTACTGCAATAATCACAGTGCCTAGAGGCCATTGCAAAAAAAAATTGGTAGAAATTCCACCCAACGAGCCCAAGAAAGCGCTCTAATACCAGATGAGAGGAACCTCCTGCAACAATATAATGAAAAATGCATAAAATAACAGAAATATATAAATAGCAGAAACACAAGGAATTTATTGATCACAGGCCACTTCAAGGGGGCAACCTCCTTTGAGCAAGCTCAATACAATAAATTCATGGATGCCTTCATTGGCCTCAACACGTACTTATATACTAAGTCTAATCTACACAACTATTACTTCCCATGAATGTGGGATAATACAATATGATCACGGGACAACTTACAAAGCATATGCGTCCAAATGTAATATACTAACAAAGTAAAGAGAAGGGTTAAACACGGGTTCTTAACACTGGAGGTAGTGAGACAAAGGTAAAACTTCTTGAAGGCTAAAAGCAATGAGTCAGTAAGCTGCAGGGAAGACATTTGAAGAAGTTGTCAAAGCAAAAGAGCAATCATCAAAAGAGGAGTGAAAAAGGCAAATTGCAATCATCAAAAGGAGTGAGCTTCATTGTCAGTTTCAGGCAGTAGAAGGATTGTCATACTGTAATCATTTCTAAGTTTGTTCTCAGTTTAGGGAGTAGTTTCTTCCTTGAGTTGAAGCCAAAAAACAAAGTCTACATGGAGTTGTATCTTCCTTGGGAGTGACCCTAAACCCTTTCTTTAGGGAGTAGTAGCTTCCTTTGGTTGAAGCCCTAAAACAAAGTCTGTAGAGAGTAGTAGTTTCCTTAGGTTGTAGCCCTAAAACAAAGTTGTAACTTTTATTGTAGTGAGATTCATATATTGTGAGTTAATCCTCACCATGGTTTTCCTCTTTGGGGTTTTCCACATATATCTGGTGTTATGCATTGTGTTGATCTTTTATGTTTCTATTAATGCTGTAAAGTTTAAGTTTTAATATGCTCTAGAGAATTTGAGATTTGTTTGGATATTGATTCACCCTCCCTCTTAGTATCCAGGTGTGTTCAACAATTGGTATCAAAGCCAAGTTACTTAGAATAAGCTTAACCACTTGAGGGAAGTCCGGGATGGCTCATAATGGATCTCACAAGGCACCTATGTTTGATGGAACAAATTACACCTTTTGGAAGCTAAGGATGGAAAGCTATCTCTCTTCTCTAGGGTTTGGTGTGTGGCAATCTGTCAAGAATGGTTACACTTCTCCTACTTCTGATCCTACAGATGCAGATGAGATTAAGTTGTATGATAGCAATGCTAAGGCAAAGAGTGCTATCATGAGTGGGCTAGTTGATTCAAAACTTCTAAAGGTAAAGGGTTGCAAATCTACTAAGGATGTCTAGGTTAGAGGACATCCTTGGCATATGAAATGGGACCTCCCCTAGCATTTACCCACCCACCCTGATGCATTGGCGTAGTCAGTTTGGCCCCACGAGCTATTGAATGCAAAATTTCACTCCTACCACCTTTCAACTTTATCGGTAGCCTGTAGCCCAAAATGACTGGGACACCTAGCGCATGAAACAAGACTGCCCCTTGCATTTACCCACCCACCCCTACCTGTTGGCACAATCAGTTAGGCCCCATGATGAGCATAATGAAAAATATGGCTCCTGGCAAGGTTGTGCTGCATGAAACTGTAGCATTTTGAAAGAATGCATTTGATTCTGGCACGATCAAACAGATTAGAGTTTACCAAAACCACGAGAGGTTATTATGGATGGACCCCATGTGCACATGTAGGTCTAAAGGCAATATTTCCAGATGCCACAAATTTTGAGAACTGCTCCATCAAAGTTTGATAGTTTTTTTGCTTTGAGGGATCTTAAGTGACTTTGTCGATAGCCTGCTGCCTCGAATGACTAAGACACATGGCACATGAGATGAAACCTCCCCTAGCATTTACCCACCTAGCCTGATGTATTGGCATAGTCCATTCACCCTCACAAAGAGCAGAATGAAAAATATGGCTCCTGGCAAGGTTGTGATGTATGCTACTGAAGCATTTTGCAAGAATGTGTTTCATTTCGACACGGTCAAATAGATTGGAGTTGACCAAAACTGAGAGAGGTTATTGTGGATGGACCCCATGTACACCTGTAGGTCTAAACAAAACATTCCCAACTACCACGAATTCTGAGAACAAATCTATCAGAGTTTGGTAGTTGTTTGCTCTTAAGGATCTCAAGTGACTTTGTTGGTAGCTTGTTGCCCCAAATTATTGAGACACTTGACACACAAAAACAAAACCACCCGTAGCATTTACCCACCCACCCCAATGTAATGGAATGGTCGGTTTGGCCCCATGAGTTGTGGAATGCAAAATTTCACTCCTAACATCTTTTGACTTTGCTGGTAGCTTGCAGCCTAGAATGACTGAGACACTTGGTGCACAAAATGAGACCTCCCCTACCATATACCCACCCACCCCAACATGTTGGCCTAGTCGGTTTGGCCCCACAAGCTATGGAATGAAAAATTTCACTCCTAGCACCTTTCAACTTTGTAGGTAGCCTACAGCCCGGAACGAGTGAGACACTTGACACACAAAACGAGACCTCCCCTAGTATTTACCCACCCACCCTGACGTGTTGGCATAGTCAGTTTAGCCATACGACCTATGAAATGCAAAATTTCACTCCGAGCACCTTTCCATTGCATGAAACTAAAGCATTTTGCAAGAATGCATTTGATTTCAACATGGTCAAATGGATTGGAGTTGACCAAAACCAGGAGAGGTTATTGTGGATGGACCCCACATGCATTTGTAGGTCTAAACAAAACATTTCCACCTACCATGAATTCTAATAACTTCTCTGTCAAAGTTTGGCAGTTTATTGCTCTTAGGGATCTTAAGTGACTTTGTCGGTAGCCTGCTATCTTGAATGACTAAGACACTTGGAGCATGAAAAAAGACCTCTCCTAGAATTTACCCACCTACCCCAATGCGTTGGCATAGTCAGTTTGACCCCACGATGAGTAAAACAAAAAAATATGGTTCCTAGCAAGGTTGTGATGCATGCCACTTAAGCATTTTGCAATAATGCATTTGATTTTGGCATGGTCAAATGGATTGGAGTTGACCAAAACAAGGAGGGGTTATCATGGATGGACCCCATGTGCACTTGTAGGTCCAAACAGAACATTCTGAACTGT
This sequence comes from Cunninghamia lanceolata, assembly GCA_027924645.1. Classification (NCBI taxonomy): domain Eukaryota; kingdom Viridiplantae; phylum Streptophyta; class Pinopsida; order Cupressales; family Cupressaceae; genus Cunninghamia; species Cunninghamia lanceolata. Next base: position 2,019,326 of record BSBN01000091.1, on the reverse strand, counting down.
CACAATTTCTGAGAACTGCTCCATCAAAGTTTGGCAATTTTTTGTTCGTAGAGTTCTTAAGTGACTTTGCCAATAGCTTGCAACCATGAATGACTAAGACACTTGGCGCATGAAATGAGACCTCCCCTATCATTTACTCACCCACCTCAATGTGTTGGTGCAATCAGTTCAGACCCACGATGAGCAGAATGAAAACTATGGCTCTTGGCAAGGTTGTTCTACATGCCACTAAAGTAGTTTGCAAGAATGCATTTGATTTTGGCACGGTCAAACGGATTGGAGTTGACAAAAACTGGTAGATTTTATTGTATATGGACCCCACATGCACCTGTAGGTTAGAACAGAACATTCCCATCTACCACGAATTCTGAGAACTACTCCATCAAAGTTTGGCAGTTTTTTTCTCTTGGAGATATTAAAGTGACTTTGTCGAAAGCCTGCAACCCCGAACGATTGAGACACTTGGTGCATGAAATGAGACCTCCCCTAGAATTTACCCACCCACCCCGATGTGTTTTGGCATTCAGTTCAACCCCATGAGTTGTGGAATAGAAAATATCACTCCTAGCACCTTTCCACTGCATGAAACTGAAGCATTTTGGAACAATGTGCTCCTTGCCACCATAGGCAAATCAAATTGATTTAAAAAATACTAAGGTAGGTTTTTGTAGGTAGACCTAACATCCACCTATACATGCAAAGAAGATGTTCCTAGGTGTCATTATTTGATGGAAGAGCTGGTCCAAATTTTGACACCTTATTTGTCTTATGGCCCTTAAGAGACTGTCCCCATCCAATGTAGCCGAGAACGACCAAGAGGCTTCACCATAGAAAAGGCATCTCTCCTAACATTTAGCCACCCACCTAAACACATTGGCACCATTTGTTTGGCCTGAGGAGATGTTGAATGTAAAAGTTTAGTCCTAATACCTTTCTAGTAGATGAAAATTTAGTACTATAAAGGTGTTCTCACTTGATCCAATATCTTGTAGGACATCAATTAAGGCTTCCCTTACCACTTGTATCAACTTTTAGCACCAAATGTGAAGAAACAAATGAGGCTTTTTCATTAAAATTCATAGTAACATCATTAAAACTCATTAGGAAATAGTAACTAAAGGACATATCATCATGAAATAATCATGAAAACCTACCTTACTTTCCTTCCAAAAGAAACTTCATAAGGATTATGCCTACCTCCATCATACTCAAATCCCACATGCAAATACAATTGCACTATTTAGCTAAAATGAGTACACCAATTAACTCTATAATGAAATGAAGCTATTCAACTAGGACCAAGGAGCACATATAAGAAGGTAAGATAGGTTTCAAAAATATAGAAGGTGAAATGAGGATAGCAAAGAAAAATAACATACCTTTCTATCATTCCACTGATTCAATGTAATGAACCATCCGGGTCTACTCGACTCTTTATTGTGTTTAATATTGCCTCATGGTCAGACTCATGAACCTTCCACAAGGTCATGTTCAATGGTACCCCCATATTTGATCAAATGAATGTTTGATGCCACAAGGTTAGAATAATGAAGAATCTTCTTGTTGTCAAATTCCTCAAACAACCACACATCAAACTTCTTCATTGGGCACCTTCTAATCCATGTTCTAGTAGCAACCACTAATCATGTAGGGTACTCAATTTTTTTCCATCTATAATAGGGGCATCTAATTTCTTTTTTGCCTCAACACAATGACACAAATAATAATATGTTCATTCTTCATTGTCTTCAGTTGCAATAACTGTGTAAACATTCTTTGCATTGATATGTGCATTCATTTCGATGAATATAGTGAACAATACAAAAAAACTACAAAATAAGATGGAATAATGAATTTTATTAAATTTCAATGCTGATAATACTTGGTTGAACTAGATCTGAAACATGGTCAAATTCAACTAATGATTCAATTTCTGTGAGTTGTAGTGTTGTTAGAAGTCGATACATGTCAATCGGGCTTAGGCTTCTTGTACACCATTCGTCGACCCATTCCTTTGACTCACAACCATACCAAGCTTGATCTTTACATGAAGAACAAAAGCATACCATCTACCACGTATGAATACTCCATGAACCTACATTAGAGCTTCTAAAAGAGTGTAGCACACTCGATCCTCTCAGTGTACAACAATCCTCATATTTTGCAATGTTAGTATCATCAACGAACCAAAAATATCTATGAAATATAGACTTACCTTCATTACTTGGACCCATTGTAGCATTACACCATTTGACAATAGATCTCGCATATGTCAACTTTGCATTGTCTTTGTAGTTCAACTCTTCTTGTGCTAATTCTCTTTTGATAAATGTTCCTGCACCATCATGCTCCCCCTTTCTATGTCCAGCCTCACAAAAATTCCACATATGGTGAACACCATTCATCCTATGCATCCTGCTCAACCAATAGAACATTCACGAGTTCTTAAATTGTGATGTACAATTATCTGACCATATGATATGCTTACCAAATGATATATGCTCCTACTAGCCAAATCATGGTAGAACATTTGAAATCAGCCTCGCACGAACATTGTAGAATGTGTGAGATCATCATTGATACAAAAATGATACTCCCTCAAGATCTTCATGTCATCCTCTGTACTTTCATTTGCATGAATGAATTCTATATGCACAAATATAGCAACCTACGTAGAGTTGTAGCACTATGATTACACCTCATTTTGTGGCTGTAGTGTGTAGTCTCTGCAAAGTCAACAACTGAAATGATGGTACCAAGTGGAAATTTATCCTTGCATAACGTGAATTGCAAGTCCAACCATTGAGCTATATGGGTATGTCTTGCATACTCGTAAACTATATTCTCTCAAAAAATAGAGATAAACCGATACACTGGAATCTTTTCAATGGCCATTTCACACCTTTTTGCTTCTTTACCATCTTTTAGACTATATTCCATTATATTATATTTGCCAAAACTTATTAGTTCATTTCCAATTGCATGTGTGTTCTCCATATGTTCACAAATTGGCAAATGTTGCAACCCACCACAATGATCACACGTGCCATCCAAGCATAAGTTCTTGTGGAATAATTGACTATCCACTCTTTGACATAAGATGCTCGATATGAAATCTCTTGAATATCTATGTGGACACTATATTACACTCGTGCAAAACATTGTTAGTATGCAAATATGATGTAGAGGCAAATTGAATACAAGAAAAAGGACAAATTTGACAAGGTTCAACTACACCAATGAGCCCAAAAACAAGAATCTTCATGGAAAAGTGGGAACAGAAGTTAAGGCTCTTGAATTCTTTTTGGAAATGGTGTTTATACATGTATTAGAAGCCATCCCATCCATTAGCAAAGGTGGATCAAACTTCAAACTAGTAGTTCCTTCACAAACCTCAAGAAAGGCAAGTAGCCCTACAAACAGAGAACAGTCCCAATAATTTTTTATACCGACATCCAAATGCAACTCTCAGACATGAAATAGATACCCATTATGCCTCCCCACAACATACTCTAGAATGGGTTTGGGCTGTTTTGGAAAGTATGCCCTAACCAATAACTGAAATGCAAAAAATAACAAGGAAAATGCTGCTATAGTCACCTAGGGCATCAATTTAAACACACCAAAACAACTTTTTCAGTCCTGAGCCTTGGTCAATATGTCAATCACTCTCTATACTTCCATTCCACTGAGTTTTAGAGGATTCCCATGGTGGAATGAGGTTTTATGACATTTTTCCTACCAAAACCCTAGTTAACCTAGTTAACAGAGCAGTTTTAGAAAAAATGTGATATTTTCCTCTAGGAATCGAGTTAAGACCTCAAACCAGATGCATTTGAAAGGTAACTCATTCCTCTTTCCAACCATATATGGCTTACCCCTGTATATGTCCGTACAGAACCATACCAAATGCTGCAACAAGACTATTATAGGAGAATTCTAGAAACTGTAGTCACTAAAACACTCATATCTTTCACAAAACTAAATCATTTTTCATGAGACAAAAAGTAAATGGAGGGTGATTAAACATATTATCACTTACAAACAACTAGGCATCATTCCCTACCTATACAAGGCCTTACAACAACAGAAAACAGTGAATTTCTGAGGAAATACACTCAAAACAATGCCTTTATTGATTCAAACTTCAAACCTACAATCACCCATGAATTTCTAAAGGTTACAAGGCCTTTTTAAAGGCATCTAATCAAGACTTTTCATTTTTCAACTAATTTCTACCTTCCTCCAAGTGAATGACCTTTGGTATTCCCCTATTTGTTCTTTTTTTGCATTTTACATTGGCAACCTTTACATAGTATGCACTATTTTACAATTTAGAAACTCCTAATCTCCTAAACACATAAAGATGATTTGATAAACCTCATTACAATGTGGAAGCATTAAAATTTAATCAAACTCAAGGATTTGTCTAGGGCAACATTAATTTGCCAAGGTGCTCCTGCACCATACAACCAACCAACAAAATTTCCAAGTCCCTTGGAAATGTATCAGCAACAAAGTCTTTTTCTACATTTCCTCTATCTTTAATCTTCAATCTTCTTAGCTACAAACTTCAAATCTTCTGATCAATAGAAAGGTGACCAACCAACCAACAAAACAAACTATCAACTTTAGAGCTTCTTTAGGCTCCTTCTACTCCCATTAGTGGAGTATTCTTTAGGCTGCAACATCAAGTGCTTCTTCAGGTATCCATCTCTCTCACTACTTCACAACAAACCAACTCACCAAACCATTCATCTCACCCAACATCAGATCTTGGTGATGCACCTACCACTCTCTCCTCAGTGGTTTCTCTATGCACCCTTATCTAGCCTAATCTCTATTGGAGAATGGTCATGACAGACCTCATCTTGTCTACCCACACACAACACCTCAGAGAACATCCTTCAAGCAGCTAGATGGATAAGCACCTGCAACCAAACAACTTAGCAAGCAAAGTAATGGTCACCAACACAATCTTTCCAGATACATAACATCTCCTCCCAGAGCTTTTGCTAGCTCTGATACCAATTTGATGTAGAGGCAAATTGGATACAAGAAAAAAGACAAATTTGACAAGGTTCAACTACACCAATGAGCCCAAAAACAAGGATCTTCATGGAAAAGTGGGAACAACAGTAAAGGCTCTTGAATTCTTTCTCAAAATGGTGTTTATACATGTATTAGAAGCCATCCCATCCATTGGCAAAGGTGGATCAAACTTCAAACTAGTAGTTCCTTCACAAACCTCAAGAAAGGCAAGTAGCCCTACAAACAGAGAACAGTCCCAATAATTTTTTATACCGACATCCAAATGCAACTCTTAGACATGAAATAAATACCTATTATGCCTCCCCACAACATACTCTAGAATGGGTTTGGGTTGTTTTGGAAAGTATGCCTTAACAAATAACTGAAATGCAAAAAATAACAAGGAAAATGTTGCTACAGTCACCTAGGGCATCAATTTAAACACACCAAAACAACTTTTTCAGTCCTAAGCCTTGGTCAAAATGTCAATCACTCTCTCTACTTCCATTCCACTAAGTTTTAGAGAATTCCTATGGTGGAATGAGGCTTTATGACATTTTTCCTACCAAAACCCTAGTTAACCTAGTTAACAGAGCAGTTTTAGAAAAAACGTGATATCTTCCTCTAGGAATCGAGTTAAGACCTCAAACTAGATGCATTTGAAAGGTAACTCATTCCTCGTTTCAACCATATATGGCTTGTCCCTGTATATGTCTGTACAGAACCATACCAAATGCTGCAACAGGACTGTTATAAGAAAATTCTAGAAATTGTAGTCACTAAAACACTCATATCTTTCACAAAACTAAATCATTTTTCATGAGACAAAAAGTAAATGGAGGGTGATTAAACATATTATCACTTACAAACAACTAGGCATCATTCCCTATCTGTACAGGGCCATACAACAATAGAAAACAGTGAATTTCTGAAGAAATACACTCAAAACAATGCCTTTATTGATTCAAACTTCAAACCTACAATCACCCATGAATTTCTAAAAGTTACAAGGCCTTTTTAAAGGCATCTAATCAAGACTTTTCAGTTTCCAACTGATTTCTACCTTCCTCCAAGCGAATGACCTTTGGTATTCCCCTATTTGTTCTTTTTTTGCATTTTACATTGGCAACCTTTACATAGTATGCACTATTTTGCAATTTAGAAACTCCTAATCTCCTAAACACATAAAGATGACTTGATAAACCTCATTACAATGTGGAAGCATTAAAATTTAATCAAACTCAAGGATTTGTCTAGGGCAATATTAATTTGCCAAGGTGCTCCTGCACCATACAACCAACCAACAAAATTTCCAAGTCCCTTGGAAATGTATCAACAACAAAGTCTTTTTCTACATTTCCTCTGTCTTTAATCTTCAATCTTCTTAGCTACAAACTTTAAATCTTCTGATCAATAGAAAGGTGACCAACCAACCAACAAATCAAACTATCAACTTTAGAGCTTCTTTAGGCTCCTTCTACTCCCATCAGTGGAGTATTCTTTAGGCTGCAACATCAAGTGCTTCTTCAGGTATCCATCTCTCTCACTACTTCACAACAAACCAACTCACCAAACCATTCATCTCACCCAACAGCAGATCTTGGCGATGCACCTACCACTCTCTCCTCAGTGGTTTCTCTATGCACCCTTATTCAGCCTAATCTCTATTGGAGAATGGTCATGACAGACCTCATCTTGTTTGCCCACACACAACACCTCAGAGAACATCCTTCAAGCAACTAGATGGATAAGCACCTGCAACCAAACAACTTAGCAAGCAAAGTAATGGTCACCAACACAATATTTCCAGATACATAACATCTCCTCCCAGAGCTTTTGCTAGCTCTGATACCAATTTGATGTAGAGGCAAATTAGATACAAGAAAAAGGACAAATTTGACAAGGTTCAACTACACCAATGAGCCCAAAAACAAGGATCTTCATGGAAAAGTGGGAACAGCAATTAAGGCTCTTGAATTATTTCTAGAAATGGTGTTTATACATGTATTAGAAGCCATCCCATCCATTGGCAAAGGTGGATCAAACTTCAAACTAGTAGTTCCTTCACAAACCTCAAGAAAGGCAAGTAGCCCTACAAACAGAGAATAGTCCCAATAATTTTTTATACCGACATCCAAATGCAACTCTCAGACATGAAATAGATACCCATTATGCCTCCCCACAACATACTCTAGAATGGGTTTGGGCTGTTTTGGAAAGCATGCCCTAACCAATAACTGAAATGCAAAAAATAACAAGGAAAATGCTGCTACAGTCACCTAGGGCATCAATTTAAACACACCAAAACAAATTTTTCAGTCCTGAGCCTTGGTCAACATGTCAATAACTCTCTCTACTTCCATTCCACTAAGTTTTAGAGGATTACCATGGTGGAATGAGGTTTTATGACATTTTTCCTAGCAAAACCCTAGTTAACCTAGTTAACAGAATAGTTTTAGAAAAAATGTGATATCTTCCTCTAGGAATTGAGTTAAGACCTCAAACTAGATGCATTTGAAAGGTAACTCATTCCTCTTTCCAACCATATATGTCTTGCCCTTGTATATGTCTGTACAGAACCATACCAAATGCTGCAACAGGACTGTTATAGGAGAATTCTAGAAATTGTAGTCACTAAAACACTCATATCTTTCACAAAACTAAATCTTTTTCATGAGACAAAAAGTAAATGGAGGATTATTGAACATATTATCACTTACAAACAACTAGGCATCATTCCCTATCTGTACAGGGCCATACAACAACAGAAAATAGTGAATTTCTGAGGAAATACACTCAAAACAATGCCTTTATTGATTCAAACTTCAAACCTACAATCACCCATGAATTTCTAAAGGTTACAAGGCCTTTTTAAAGGCATCTAATCAAGACTTTTCAGCTTCCAACTGATTTCTACCTTCCTCCAAGCGAATGACCTTTGGTATTCCCCTATTTGTTCTTTTTTTGCATTTTACATTGGCAACCTTTACATAGTATGCACTATTTTGCAATTTAGAAACTCCTAATCTCCTAAACACATAAAGATGACTTGATAAACCTCATTACAATGTGGAAGCATTAAAATTTAATCAAACTCAAGGATTTGTCTAGGGTAACATTAATTTGCCAAGGTGCTCCTGCACCAAAATACACACACACACAGATATATATATATATATATAAACATTATAATGATTAGAAAACTCAATATGTACTCTACAACAATAAGTTGTGCATGTGTGATTTATTTTGACATAAAAAGGCTTTACCATTTCAAAATACCTTTGACTAATTTTGATTTGAGGATACATCTCTTGAAATTTCTTGAAAAACTATGTTTGAGTCACATCCAAAAAATGCTTTGGATGTGGCTCATGGTTTCGACAACCAATTATCCTTCTTACAACATCTCTTGCATTAGGAGATACCCTTGTGTTATTTTTCTAAAATTCTTCAAGGAGGGATCTTAAGGCTTCAACAACAACTTTATCTTTCCATGGGAGTCACCCAGAGAATGCCCACAATTCATTGGTATTTGGGTCCTCAACTCTTTCACAACTTCCAATAGCTCTCATTAGAGTTTTTCTACTTATTTTTAATTCTTCACTTGACTTTCTAATGAGGCGAGATTTCTTTAGTTGATGGCTTTCTATTATCAATGTAATGACATGTCTTGTGACATTACTATCTTTGGTGTGTGAGGTGGAACCCACACTTCATATGCACTCATTAGATTCTTAACAATTGATTTTTCACTTGAAGCATCCAATGTTCTTAGGCCAAGAATCTTCATAATGGGCCTAAATTTTAGATTTCTCATCAATTCAACAAATAGTTGACATCTTCCATTTTTATTTAAGTTCTCAAAGAATAATTTCCATATCTAATTGGCACATCTTTGGTAAGTATGCTTGGGAATCTTATCTTGCATGGGCTTCACAACATTCTCATCGATATCAATTAGAAACTTAGGCTTTCTATGCAAAATTCTAGGAGGCGTTTTCAATGGTAATGTTGTCTCAGTATTAGGAATTTCTTCAATATTTACTTGAGATAGGATAGATGGCATACCTTCAATTGGAGATGAAAAAGATGAAATGCCTTGAAGTTGAGATGGAGAATATGGTGTACCTTCAACTTGACATGTGAATGATGGCATGCCTCCAACTTGAGAAGAGAATGATGATGTGCCTTTAACTTGACCTGTGAAAGATGGAGTTCCTCCAACTTGAGAAGAGAATGATGGTGTATCTTCAACTTGACCTATGAAAGATGGAGTGCCTTCAACTTTGAGATTCAATTACCTCATTGAACGGAGGTTTTGCATTCGTTGTCTTTATGTCACCAATTCCATCTCTCTCTTAGCTTGATTAGATGATTCATGTTCCTCTTGAATTAGAAATGGTGGCACATCTTCTTCTATGCTTGACAATTTCCTACTTTCGTGAAGTTGCGGCATTCCATCTCTTTTCTTCACATTCTTAGCTTCATGATCTTCTCGTGTTAGAGTCTTTGCTCGTTTCCTCAACATGATGATGATTTCTATATGCATCATGAATAAGACATAGATAAATTAGTCCATCTTAGTACAATAGAGTAAAGTAATCTCATACACAAATCTCAAAATAATCATATAATTAAAGTGAATAAATGATTATAAATATGAAAATTTATAGTTTCCTAGGGTGGTCCAACCCAAAACATAAAGATCGCACACATGTCATATACTAGAAATCTTTTACAAATCAAGATTAAGCTAGGATAAAATTTTAATTACAAGACAAGATGACATATCATACCATTCTTAAACTTCATGGAAAAACTAACATTCATCGTTCAGATGATATTTAAGAATGTATCATAGCAATACAAAGGAACTTTTCCAACACTTCCAATGTCTTTTAGCTCTCTCTCTATATATAAATCAACTTTTCCATACTAAGTTTTTAGCATTACATCAATGACCAAGATATGGTCAACATTTACAAATGGTGGTAGGCACAATCTCTAGGTTAATTTCATATTTTCTTAACATATCTTCTCAAACACGCTTGTCTCCTTCACCTAGGTGAATTGGGAATGCAATTTCCAAGGTAACAACTCTAGTTGACAAGCATAAATTGTTCTATAAGGATCTTCATATCATGTATTATTCCTTCTTTTATCATAAATCATGTAGATAAAATTTTATGGAGCTTGGATTTTTTAGAACAACAAATGAGGTCATCAAATCAATAATTTGTCCTTTCTTCATCTCATTCTCTTTACCAACATTTTTCTTGATCTTGTCTTATGTTCTCTTTTAGTACTTTCTTCCTCTATAATATTCTTGTTAAAGTAGTGTATGTAGAGAAACCTGCTACTAGTTAGCAAAAAATTGCGATAAATAAAAAATGAAACACAAATATTCTAATCAAGATCAATGAAAGATCTGAAAACATGACAAGTTAGATTAAAGATGCAACATATTAATCCTTATTTAGGACAAATCCCTTCTCTAATCCTTCTCCCATTCCTAGTCAAATTGGTTATGAAATTATAATCAAGTGTAAAAATTTAGTTTCTTTTTGCAACTTCACCAAATTTGGTGTCCTTTTGATCTTGACTGCTAGTTCATGATGCATGACTCTTTCATTAAATTATGAAAAGGATATGCACCCACCAATATCAATACTCTATCTTCCTTAACTATCTAATAACTCCTTGACAAGTCACTATCTATTCAAGACAATCTCATTGTGATTATAATTGTCCTAATAACTATGCCAATGACATTTATGGTTATCTTTTAGTTGACCTATTTGGCCATCTAGTGTCCACGGCAATCTTCCCTACCATATGAATATTCTTTCAAGACCACCTAGATATGTTTATATAGTATCATGGATACCATTTTTCATGGGTTTGAGATTAATTGACTTATCATTTAGTCTTGATTACCACCTTGTGTATCAGTTGCCATCCTACCCATGGGTGAGAGGTCATAACTATTCCTAGGGTTGCATGATAGCTATTGTGGTATAATTTAGTCTTTAGGCTGATATGATATTTCTTGAAAGTGAGTATGCTCAAGTGAAAATCCTTAGCTTGATTTTAGCATAATGATAATTCTTTGACTAACATGATTTCCCTTAGTATCCTTCTAATTGTTTAGGTTAGTGTTTGAATCAGGATAATAACAACATGAATGCACATCTACTCCAAAGTGAAAGTGTTTCCATGACCTTTCTCTAGTTTAGGATTATCCTTGAATGTTGATAAGAGTCCCTTCATAAATATATACCAATACTATCTTGATGATTTCCTTCCCATGGTGATATGGCTTGTTATGATAGATTGTTATCTCAAATAAATATAAATTTTCACTTTCTCATGATAATTTAACTTGTCAAAATGATAATCCTCTCACTTCCCTCATGATTTTCCTATAACATGAGGTTTCATGATTTAACATAATCATAAAGTGAACTAAACAAATACATAAATAACATACCTTAGATTTCAAGATTCAAGTTCTCCAATCCTCAAAATTTTGGCTTCAAAATCCTCAAAAACTTGAGCTTTTTGGCAAGTTCCTTCGTATTCAATGTTGAATTCTATATAACTCAAATAGGATTAGTCAAATTTATGAAAAACAAACATATATCATCAAATTCAATCTAAATACATGAATATTAGCATTCAAACAATATGAAACATAAAACTATTAGTTTAAATAATCAAATTATATCTAAAAACATTCAATTTACTTCTTCTACATTGAAAAACCAATAAAAGGTGGTGGATTAAGTAAACAATGATTGTCAAAATGTCAACACCATGAAAAAGGATTTTCTTGTCCAATAATGCATGAAAAGCAAGGAATAACAGACAATGTGGGTCTGAATCATAGATCCCACATGCTTTTTGTCCATATTTTTTGGTTCACCAAAACGCGCTCATGTTATAATGCAAGCGTGTTTTGTCATGCATGGAAAGTTTAAGTGTTGTCATGCATGGAAATTTTTAAGTGTTGTCATGCATGTAAAGTTATAAGTGTTTTAAGTGCACAGAAAGTGATGAGGGAGGTAGAGAGGTGAGAGAGAGGGTAGGAGGTATAAAGGGGAGGGAGAGGGTAGTAGGTAAAGAGGGGAGAGAGAGAGAGAGGATAAGAGGTAAAGAGGGGAGGGAGAGAGATATAGATAGAGAGTTTTCTTTTGACATGCAACCCTAAACCCGAGCAACCCTAAACCCCAAACCCTAAATAATACCCTTAAACCCTAAACCTAAGAAACCCTAAACCTCTAAACCCTAAATAATGCCCCTAAACCTAACCCCTAACCCTAAACCCTAGCAACCCTAAACCTCTATCTCTCTATCTCTATCATCAATCTACCTCTCAATCTCTCTCCCTATGTCTATAGCCATGTCCCTCACTGTCTATCTCCCTATCTCTCCCCTCAATCTCCTCTATATCTCCCTATCAGTCCTCTCTCTCTCTAAACCCTAAACCCTATACCTCTAAACATTAACCCCTAAACCATAAACCCTAAACCCTAAATAATGCCCCCAAACCTTAACCCCTAACTCCTAAACCCTAAACCCAAGCAACCCTAAACCCCTAAACCCTAAACCCCAAACCCCTAAACCCTAAACCCTAAACCCAAGCAACCCTAAACCTATATCTCGCTATATTTCCCCTATCTCCCTATCTTTATTGTCCCTCTACCTCTCAATCTCTCTCCCTATGTCTCTAGCCATGTCCCTCACTCTCTATCTCCCTATCTCTCCCCTCAGTCTCCTCTATATCTCCTTATAGGTCCTCTCTCTCTCTCAAAAAGTCTAAACCCTAAACCTCTAAACCTTAACCCCTAACCCCTAAACCATAAAATTTAAACCCTAAGTAATGCACCTAAACCTTAAACCTAAGCAACCCTAAACCCCTAAACCCTAAACACCAAACCCTAAATGCTAAACCCAAACAACCCTAAACCTCTATCTCCCTATCTCTCCCCTTTCTCCCTATCTCTATTGTCCCTCTACCTCTTAATCTCTCTCTCTATGTCTCTTTCCATGTTCCTCACTCTCTATCTCCCTATCTCTCCCCTCATTATCCTCTATATCTCCCTATCAGTCCTCTCTCTCTAAACCCTAAACCCTAAACCTTAACCCCTAACACCTAAACCATAAACCCTAAACCCTAAATAATGTCCCTAAACCCTAAACCCAAGCAACCCTAAACCCCAAACCCCTAAACCCTAAATCCTAAACCCAAGAAACCCTAAACCTCTATCTCCCTATCTATCATATATCTCCCTATCTCTATCATCTTTCTACCTCTCAATCTCTCTCCCTATGTCTTTATCCATGTCCCTAACTCTATATCTCCCTATCTCTCCCCTCACTCTCTGCTATATCTCCCTATTGGTCCTCTCTCTCTGAACCCTAAACCCTAAACCTCTAAACCTTAACCCCTAACCCCTAAACCATAAACCATAGACCCTAAATAATGCCCCTAACCCCTAAACCCTCAACCCAAGAAACCCTAAACCCCAAACCCCTAAACCTTAAATCCAAGCAACCCTAAACCTCTATCTCCCTATCTCTCCCCTATCTCTATCGCGTGTCTACCTCTCAATCTCTCTCCCTATGTCTCTGGCCATGTCCCTCACTCTCTATCTCCCTATCTCTCCCCTTAATCTCCTCTATATCTCCCTATTGGTCCTCTCTCTCTAAAACCTAAAGCCTAAACCTCTAAACCTTAACCCCTAACCCCTAAAGTAGAAACCTTAAACCCTAAATAATGCCCCTAAACCCTAATCCCTAACACCTAAACCCTAACCCCTAACACCTAAACCCTAAACTTGAGCAACCCTAAACCCCTAAACCCTAAACCCCAAACACCTAAACCATAAACCCAAGCAACCCTAAACCTATATCTCCCTATCTCACCCCTATCTCCCTATCTCTATCGTCCATCTACTCTAAATCTCTCTCCATATGTCTCTGGACATGTCCCTCACTCTCAATCTCCCTATCTCTCCCCTCTATCTCATTTATCTCTCCCAATCTCTATCGGTCCCCCCCCCTCTCTCTCTATCTCTCTCTATCTCTCTAGACCCTAAAACCCTAAACCCTAACCCCTAACCTCTAAACCCTAAACCCCTAAATGCTAACCCCTAAACCCTAAACCCTAAACCTTAAACCCGAGTAACCCTAAATCCCTAAACCCTAAATAATTCCCCCTAAACCCTAACCCCTAACCCTTAAACCCTAAACCTGAGCAACCCTAAACTTATAAACCTTAAATAATGCCCCTGAACCTTGGCCCCTAAACCCTAAACCCAAGCAACCCTAAACCTCTATCTTCCTATCTCTCCCCTATCTGCCCATCTCTATCATCCCTCTACCTCTCAATCTCTCTCTCCCTATGTCTCTGGACATCTCTCTTTGGATATCTCTCTCACTCTCTATGTCCCTATCTCTCCCCTCTGTCTCCTCTATCTCTCCCTATATGTCTCCTCTCTCTCTCTCTCTATCTACCTATCTATCTCTCCCTATCTCTCCCCTGTATCTCTCCCTCTCCCTCTCCCTTATCGACAAAGGAAATGGAAACAAGAAAACTAGGACTCTCTCTCTCCCCTCCATCTCCCCCCTCTCTACCTCTTCCTCCCTCTCCCTCTCCCTTATCGACAAAGAAAATGGAGACAAGAAAACTAGGACATGCAAAGAGGGATGAGGATATAAATTGGGAGGATGAAATGGAAACAAGATAAAAACAAAATTTAATTGGATGGAAAGAATTATGAGAGGAGAGGTGGAAAATAGTAAAATAGGGAAAAATTGGTGGGATCTAAAGGGAAATTGGAAAGGAAAAGGAAAACTAAGAAATCTAGGAAAAGGATTTAACTAGGAGGTAGATAGGTGAGAGAGAGAGAGAGAGAAGGGGAGATGATTTTATTTCACCATAACGTGAGTGCATTATAATGCACTTGGGTTATGCTTTGCTTTGGTAATTTCCAAGCCTTTGACTTGGATTTACCTTGGGCTTCCAACCCAAAGGCTTGGACTATTTTTGGACATCCAAAGACGTGTTTTTGCAGATTGTAACAAAAATTACATAATCTGGAGCGTGCTCCCCATCAAGTTTGCACTTGTTTCAATGACAAGTCAAAAAATACCATGATAATCTTAAGCTCTCTCTTGGCTTTCTAACCATATAATTATTTTCATGTTTTGAGTATGTTAAGGTTTTCATCTTTATTTTGTTAGTGTGTCTACTTTTTGTCAAAAACCAGTGTGTGGTATTTTTGACTTTTTTTTAACTGTTCATCAAAATTTCAAATAAATTACATTTTTAGAAACTAGACTCCATTCTAGATGTATTAAAAAAAATAGATTTTTTATTAGTTTTCAAAAATTTTAGGGGGGAGCATGCTCAATTTTCTATTTTTCAAGATGTGTCCACTTTGAAAATTAATAAAAAAATCAATTATTCATGAAGAAAATTATCAGAAAAATTGGGGATAAACTAAATGGTGTTAGCTAATTTCTCACTGAAGTGATTTTGAAATACCCAAAAAAAAGTTAACATTTTAGGGGGGGCACACCAGATGCTATGTTATGTTTTTTGCAAAAAATAGTACTAATTTGTGTGGCCCCCTTTTGAACCCCTTAATCTCAACCATTTTTTAAAAAAATAGTAGTTTAGAAACTAGATTCGGAGCACTACGACTCTTGTTTTTGTTGCATCTTCAAATTTTAAGTGTAACTATCTTCAATTTCTCATTCCTGATTTTAGAAAAAAGGTGGCATCTTAAGACCCCCTTTTGGTCCCCCATCTTTATGCACTTACCCTACTGTCAACCTCAGTGTGCATACAAGATATTAAGAAATATAGGGAATGCAAAGTGTAGTGTCCACCATTGTGTCTAGGATGGACAAGGACCAGAGAACCAAGCAATAATTGAAGGAGTGGGTACTAAAACTAATTGCTTACATCAAGCAACCAGCTAGTCCTCTCCAAGTTGTGGATGATTCAATCACTCCTCCAATAGTACTCTCCCAAAAGGAAGATTCTAGTTTGGATAAGATGAAATGTGTGGCTATGGCTACTGAGAGTTGGATGGAAGAGTTGTATGACCAAGGATGCAAGGTACTTGATGAAGCTTTGGATTCCAAAGAAAATTTCAAAAGATTGAGTGATAAAGTCAAGGGGATCATGGATGATTGTCGAGAGGAATAGGGTACTAACTCCCAAAATTTGCTCAAAATTGAGGTAATATGCCAAATGGATCCTTAGCTCCTCATCAAGGAAAATATACTCAACAAGAAACTTATCAACCAACCTCCTCTTGGGGCTAAGATTATAAAATTTAGAAATGATCTAGTTGGCAAGACTTTATTGGAGTTAAATGAGGCAAGGGAGGAGATTATTGATGTGTATGGTGAAATCCAAGCAATGCTTGAAGATCTAATTGGTTAATATATTGACCATGATGATGAAGTGAAGGAAATTGATGCTTTGAAGAATCATTGAAAGCAAATCCTTACCAAGGATTTGTAAATATAGCCATATGCTTTCGTCTTGGATTCTTTGGATAGGATGATGAAATTGAAAGCCACTATTAGAACCTATGAGAAGAATGCACACAAGAGAAGGGCCAAGTACAACTCCTTCCTCTCTTCCTATGAGACTCAAAATTTTAGGTACTCTTTTGTTTATGAGCTAAACATGGATATAGTGAACCATGCACTTTTGGCATTAATGGAATATGGAAAATGAGAGGTTGCAGTTGATAAGCCTATCATACAAGATATATCAAATAGGGAGTCAAATTGAAGATATTTATTTTGAATTTTAATATATTGTAATATTAATATCTTTTTAAATTGAGCATTAGTTTCTTAAGAACTTGTGCATTTAATATAATTGTCTTTTTTTTAAGTGTCATGTATGGACAAAGTGTCTTGGAAATTATGCCATCCATATTGAGTGTACGATTTAAAACTTCTTGTATAGTGATGGAGGAGATATTACTGTCGCCCAAGTACCACAACAATTTGTTGTTCTATGAATTCTAACTATTGGATCTAGAATGATCCCAACCATTGAAACTTATACTATGGATGATACATGTCTTCATCTACAAAAGGAAAATATTCTTTGTAAAGGGTTGAAAATTATTGAGATAGGAGAAATTTTTGAATAAAAGATATTTTATGTAGTGTTCTTCCTACATGGTTTCCAAACATTAGATGAGTGTTACTTTGTTTACATATGTTGAGTAAATCTTTGATGGATTTGATGTGTTCATCTTACTAGTAGTTTGTTGATGGTAGATTACTCTGCGTGGTTAATCTGAGAACTTCTTTATTCAATTTGTGGAGTATCTTATTATTATGTGCTAGTAATTAGATGTTTAATACAGATTAATTCATAATTATGAAAACATTCCATTGAAGATTGCACTATTCTTTATGGAGCTATGAGTTTTTGGTTAAGGAACAATTGATTTTATTCAGATTTATCTATTTATCCAACATGGTATGGTACTAAAAATTTAAATTTTAGGTTTTTCTAAAACCCTTTTATCTCTACCTTTATATTTTGACTTTTATTTATAAAGGTGATTAGTTTAGGAATATAGTTATAATAAATTAGTTTTAGGAATTGAAGCATCAAAGTAAAATTGATCATTTGATGATAGTAAGATTGTTTCCAACATATTATTTTTAGATCTAAAATTGAGGAAGCAATTTCTTAGGGTTAAGGCTTGGAAAAATTATTAAATCTTTAAGATATAACCCATTGCATTAGATTCTAGTAAACTAGTATTTTGTAGACCCCTTTTTGGAATAGAAAAGTACATGGTCATTGAGTTTTCTTCTAAATAGCCAAGACCTAGTTATAAAGACCTTGGGGTAGTTGATTTCCTTCTAAGATATCAATTCCTTTTGGGAGAGGTGGGATACCCAATATTTCATCTAAAGTTGAGGAGTGTGTCAAAACGCCCATCAACAAAGATTAACACATTAATCAAACCTACAAAAAAATTGGCAACATTTTAACATGTAAATAACACAGAAAAAAAAATTGAGAGATATAAGGGAAATCAACCATAATAAAGAGAATGACATTTAAATATACCCTAGAAAGACCCTTATGGGAGAAATCATACCTCCAAAGCACTAAACCAATGTATTATTCAATAACAATAAACCTGTTACAATGCAATATCAAGCTCTTGCCTCCATGGAGATCAACACCCTCTTCCTCTGGTATAAATATGATAGCATGTAACCCTACAAAACTCCTCTCTTGCAACCTCTATCCCATGCTTCCAATATATAGATTTGAGAAGGCCTAGAAAACAACCCAAAAAATACCATGGGCCTAAATAAGTTCCAAAAGTACCATGGTATGATTTCTCATGACCCCCACAAGTGTGGAGCCATATCAAAAAAGAAAATAACTTTTACACAAGAATATTTTACCTCCATTATGCAAGTTGGCATATGTAACTCCCAGACACTCTCCCATGAAGCACTAATTACATCTTGAATGCCCAACTAATAATAGAAAATGCTCTAATGAGTCAACTACACAATCCCCTCATCAATGCTCTTGTGCATCAAATTTTTTCATAGATGCTCTTACACATCCTTCATGACAATATATTCTTTTACAAACTTATTTACACACATTAAATGCAAAAATGAAAAATAAATTACACATGGCATAATGGCTAAGGCATAAAGTAGATGTTTCATTTTATGAGGAAACATAAAATACTAAATAATAAAATATTTTGAACATTAAGACTTGCAAGGTGTATGACACACCTAATCCCAAGAATACTAACATCTCCATCACCACGAGGCACCTACCTATTCCAATGTTTACTTGTGCTCTTAGCATCTATCACATTGGGGACATATGCCTTTCTAGTGTCCTATGGAGTTACATCAGTGTTCTTGGACATTCAGGGCCACATCACTATATACTATTTGCCCATTCTAGGACCAACATCACTCATTACTATCATCTCCAACCCATAAGATTACAATGCTTATCATTTGAGATACTTTCATGGTTATTACATGATGTATTCATTTATAGTTGTTACTTTACATCATTGCGTGCTTACCATGTATTTATTGTTCATGTACTATTTTTTTCCTTTCATACAATTCCTTGTATCCTATGGATGCGTGACCAATTATATGAGCATAATCTATTGCTAGCACTCTTATATTGAGTTTTGCAGATAGTTACGAGTGCCTACAAAGACTTGGTCTTTAGTATGTGACATGCCTTGCACTTCATGCACCTTGTCACCCATCAATCACCAAGTGAGGTGGACCATTACCACTTTCACTATTGGTAGAATTTCTTCTCTTCAACAATTATTGATGGTGAGATTCAATTTGCATTTGTTTCTAGTTGTGTTATAGAAGCTACTCATGACATATGTTTCCTATGTTTGGTAGGTTTCCATGGAGAGCACATGAAAAAGGACTAACCCTCAAGAGGCCATCTTATAGGGTCCATTACTTTATATTAACCCCCTTTCGCATCCTTTTATGTTTAAATATTTACTTTACATACATGTTTGTGAGTGCTACATACTTTGAGATGAGTAATCATTCTAGGATTCACATGCACCTCAAAGTGGGGCAAAAATGTAATGGTGAAATTTGCATATCCATGCTATTTACGATTTAGTTTTATGCCCATTTTGAGGGAGTGTCTTCATACATACACATTACATATCAACAAATGGCATAATCTTGTGTGAAATTGGTCTGATTTCCCTAGCCATTACTCCTTATGTATACACATTCTCACCTATTTAGCCACCATCTTATCCTTATATGCACGCATTTCTATGCATTCACCTATGCCATGCATTTATGACACCTATTTGTACACCTGGCCCAATATGACCATTGTCCACCTGGATTTGATCGTTTACCCACACAAGGTCATTTTTGTAGTCTCATAGGGTCAACCCCATAGTCACATCCCTGACCTTTGTCTTTTTAGAATTCAAATTATAGTTGCCTATTGCCCTTTATTTTTTTTTGTTACTTGTTGATTAAGTACATGTTTTGTGTAATTTGAAGTTATATGCTAGTATTTTAAGGAAGTAAACAATCTAATTGGTGTAATAAAAGGAATCGAGATCTGTATGATCATCTTAGAAGCATAAGCATGACTAAAGAGAGTTGTCTTCAATCAAATACACACATTTTTGTGGATTAAGAGAAAGTGTGTACTACCAACACAACTCTTCCAAGGTATTTTTAAATACTACTAGCCTTTCAATATTAGAAACGAGTAGAGAAGACAAAAACCAATCAAGTGAGCCACACAGCGTAATTCCACATTGTGCAAGGTTAGATTCAGACATAAAGAACAAGTTTGCGATTGTGGATTAGACCTCGACTTGCAAACTTGACTCAAGGCAAAACACAAGACAAGCACATAATCTGAGGAGTTACATAAACAAAAAAGTGTCATTTCCTAAACAAATATTAACCAAATTTTAAGATCATCAACAAGCACAATCATTCTTCATTCATCAAACTAAATACATTTATTTTTTATTTACTTTTTTACACTTAATTATCACAATATTCA
The DNA here is from genome assembly GCA_027924645.1 of Cunninghamia lanceolata. Classification (NCBI taxonomy): domain Eukaryota; kingdom Viridiplantae; phylum Streptophyta; class Pinopsida; order Cupressales; family Cupressaceae; genus Cunninghamia; species Cunninghamia lanceolata. The sequence goes on along the minus strand of BSBN01000091.1, from coordinate 1,998,670 downwards.
AAACACACTAATTCTCATCGCCAAATTCTATACGTAACATGAACTCTAATTGAAGAGTGGGGGATGCACCACGAGGTTAAGTCCGAGGGTTTGCCAACGCTTCGGGACTCCAGTCCCAATTAATCTATAATAGGCATGGGGTATCTATATTTTTTTAGTTGACTCCCTCATTTGACTAACACCGACCGAGGGGTAGTTCCATGTCGAGCTCCCTACTTAGCTATAGTTTGTCAGTAGGGCCTCAATGCTATACCCAGACTTCTGGTCATACCCATTGCCGGGCCTTCTTATATATCAAATCTAGATTAATCTATGTTTATTTGTTTGACCTAAATTCCCCTAGGGAAGGTTATTTTCCTTTGCAATAATATGAATTAATTTAAAAGAAAACAAAAAAGAGCGTGTAACTAGGATGTCGAAGTCCCTGTGCACTAGAACCGTCCCGAAGTATCCAGAATATTAAAGACGTAAAGAAATCTCTGGATAATTCCTCGATTGTTCTGTTCTGCTTAGGCCGTCTCTATATAATCATACCCGACGCCCTTATTTATCACAGCACAACTTAACAGGCGAAGAAGTGTGTACAGCTTCTAATCAAATCATCTCTGTCAATTAAGGGTCTGTCAAAATTATAGTTGTCAATGGTGAAAAAGATGGAGATCTTGGTCATGCTGATGGTTCTCACAGCGTCCTTTTTGAGCCCGGCAAAAGGTCTGGTTCCTTACAGAGGTCCTTACGGTGATTTATGGGACGCCATGGTGGATCCGTTGAAGGTGTTGGATCAGCTCCCTCAATTCATTTCCAAAGGCGTGGACGACCTTAACCTTGCCCGAACCAACTGGAAGGAAACCCCTCAAGCCCATGTGTTTACCCTCGATGTACCAGGTTTAGTTACTTTATCTCTTTCATTACTCTCTTTCTTAAGAAAAAGTTTCAGGGGAACGAATTGTAACAGATATGGTTTATGTGTTTACAGGGATGAAGAAGGAGGAGATAAAGATTGAAGTGGAGGAGAACAGGGTGCTTACAATTAGTGGCCAGCGAATCAAAGAAGAGGAGAAAGAGGGCGAAAAATGGCACAGAGTGGAGCGTGGCGTGGGTAAATTCTGGAGGCAATTCAGATTGCCAGGCAATGTAGACATGGATACCATCAAAGCTAATTTGGACAATGGTGTACTCACTGTCACTGTTCCAAAAGTTAGTGAGGATAAAGCCAAAACGGCCAAAATTGTAGATATTGTTGAAACAGGGGATGCGAAAGCGGTCGAGTAAAACAGATCACTGTCTGCTTTTATGTTCTTGTATTTTGTAATTACTTTATAAAATAAACATAAATAAACGTTAAACCTATTTTATTATTGCTATAGATGTATCGATCTAAATGTTTAAATTCTTCTATTTGCTTGGGAATTTTAAGAAGCATTTCTAGTTTCACGGTGTAATTAGCGATCCAATTGATATGAATGGCTATGGTGTAGGAGGGACAGGGAAATGAATTTAAGAATGAATGCCTTTCATGAGAATGCGATTGTTTCTATTTTAAAAATTGTGATCGAGTTCTAAATCTTGAAGTTTGTGTTTTGCTTGGGGTTAAGTTTGTTGATTTAGTATTTAGGTTGGGTTTGTGATTGTGGATGAGTTTGTTGGGTTGAAATTTGACCTTATGTAATATTTGTTCAACTCTTTTGCATGTTTAGTTTGTCTTTGCTTTTTATTGTCTCATTTGAGGTCTATAGATTGGGGTATTTAAAGTGTTTTTTCAAGGTGGTTGTCATGTTTTGAGGGGACATGTTTGCCTGGGTTAACCAACAAAAAGTTTAAATACAACCACTAAGCAATATAGAATTATGTGGGCAGTATGCGCTTGTAATCCAAATGTTTTGCTATTGATTGTTGCTTTGATGCTCTTAGAGGGGAGAGGATGCATAAGACATGAGAGATCTTTGAAGGGATAAATGAGTGTTAACAAATGCTTTTGCATACTAACAGAGCATCAAATTTAGAAAAATGTATAGTTAGTTGGTTTAGTGAGAGAAAATAAAGGGCAATAGTTGACCAAGACTTGAATTTGAACTATAGAAAAGTAGGGGTTAAGTCTACAATTATGGAAACGATCTTAAGTTGGCAATTGATCAAATTTGATTGGGAAATGACTATATCTAAGTAGGGGTGACAATTGGTTAGAGTTTGAATTTGAATTTAAAATAGGGGTCAAGACTATGATTAAATGAACTTTAGTGGGCAAATTGTAATTGACCTTACAATTATGAAAATGACCTTAAGTTGGCAAGTTGTGTTATTGAGTGTTATGGGACTTTTTACCCAAAAATAGAAAAAAAAGTTATTTAAGAATAAGTCTTTGAAATTATAAGAGGATAAAATTTATTTATCTTTTATAATTAAAAGAGAGATGGAAAAATAAAGGATATTATGATCCTTTGATTAAAAAAAGAGATAAATAAAGAATAATTATAAAAACCCCTTTTAAAAGGGAGGGATTATTAAGTTTGTTAACTAATTGTTAATGACAACTTTTGTGAAAGGGTGTGATGGTTTAGAAACCACCCCATAAAAGGTTATATAAGGCATTTGTGTGAGACTTGAAAAGGGCATAAAGGATCATTCAAAAGAAATAAGGAAAGAAAAAAAAAAAACATTGTATATTGTAAGAATAGGATTCCTGATTAACACGCTGTGAGCAAGACGGAGAAGGGGGCACATCTTATGTGTGTGTCTAACTTGGGGTACAGAAGTGCACTCAGGACTGTCCTGGCCAGGGCTTGATTATTGCACGAGTGTTGAGCATTGTTCCAGAGGAACCAGCACTCGTGTAGAGCGGCAAAGTACGCTTATTTCTCCCAGATTGCTCACAAATGGAAGAGGTTGAACCAGGGTCCATTCTAGCAATCTTTGGATTCTTGCTAATTACATACAGATAAGTATTATTGTTCAGTTATACTAATTGTTGAGAGTGAATTTATATATTTATTTGCATTATTTAATATATTCATTTGTGTTGATAAAATTGAGTTAATACAATTATTTTGTTAAATTATCTCTTTATAAGTTAGATTATAATCCGCTGTGCATTTTAATGTTGATTTGGTAAATGTATGTCCATTGTTTAGTTTTTAAATATTTTATTGCATTTAGGGCATATAATTTGAATGTTAGTGAATCTACCATATAATTACCTATTTTAAGAAAAGAAGTGGTGATATGTTATGTTGTGAAAATTTGAGGCATTACATTTGGTATCAGAGCCTAATGATCAAACCTTCATATCTAAAGTGTGTTATATGCTTTCAAATTTCATAGTGACTAATTTTTAATATACTCCTTAAGTATATCTAACATTGTACATTCACCCTAACTTATAATACAACAAACCCAATTTTACAAGTTCTAAGGACTTCCCTATTACTAATGACCCATTTACTTTATAAAATCACAATCAACATACATCATCCATATAAGATTGAAATATGACAATACACATATCCTAGCTGCATTTTACCTCTAGCAATATCAAATACATGTAGAAGTTCCATAGATATATGAACTGAATTATAAGATGCTCCAATCATTTTTTGATAAGGCTATATAAGCCCTAATCGATCTTGTGCCTATTGACATTTTCCCCTCAATTGTATTAAGGCCAATCCCTGATTCCCAAGTTGTTGCCTTCCTTCTTATTACTTATAAAAATGAGATTGAATAGTAACGTTTACCTAATTTATAATAAATAAATAGATTCAAACAATTAAAGATATATGTATCACCTCTAAACATATTCAACTTTTATATATATATTTTTAAATACTTGGATAATTTAGAGGTGGTATTTTAAAGATACTATTCGAATTCAGCTCTCATATTCTCAAAGCATTTCTGACATTATCACCACCTCATGTACTTTCTATCTTTAAATAATTTGTCTTGATATTTCTTCTTATTTTTCCCTTGATCTTCACATCGCGAACATTCATGACTATCTATCATTTGACCTAGTTACGTTTTGAGCGGTCACGTTCCTCTCTTCAAAGGACATGATTCACTTTAAAGGACGTGTCCTATTTTAAGAACTACGTTATTCACTCTTAATAATGTTTTTTTTTTTTTAAGTCAAATAAATTATATCCTATGCCAAAGCACTAGGACTTACCAATACCGCTAGCATCTCGAGTTTGAGTAAATTGATAATCCTTCAAAATGGACTTTGTGTGAACTATTAACAATAATGCCAGCCATTTTTCATCATTTGCGTTGGGTCAAATTTATCATTATAGTTAAGTCTGATGAGGGTGAGGGACGTTCAATCTGGGAAGTTCAGTTTAGCCCTTAGCTTCTTTGAAATTTTAGGTAGAATCATAGTAGGATTTGGTTATGGATGATACTGAATAATGAATATGAAATTACCCAAAGCTCACAATGGATGGGTTGTAATAGTGTATTGAAAATTTAATGTATTTTTTGTGATTAGATAATTTTTTCTCTTATTCAAATCTTTAATTGAATTTTAATTCCACATGTTTGTATAGAATATGATCAACATTAGTATGTTAATGATATGAGCAATGACTCTAATTTGAATAACATACATGTTATACATGAGGTATTTTGGAGCTTTGTCGAGTTATGCAAGAAACTACATCCTTGGACATTAGCTATGTATGCATATGGAATAAGTCTATCCCTTATTAATGAAGGTAGGTTTTATCGAGAAACATCTTGTGTAATGTTCTAATTACAAGAAAATTTAGTGGATATCATATTTTATATCATGAATTGGGTATCATATGTCAAAAAGAGTCTAGCATTATTCATTTGTAGACTTATTGGTGAGACATGTAAAATACGAAATGGATGTATCCATAATTCAAGGAATGCGGTTGGTTTGGATTGAAGAGTTATGCAATTAAGTTTGATCTCAAGCTACCAAGAGGTGTTTATATTGGTTTCGTTCACATGAATAAAGTATTATTAGTTTATTGATATTGTTTTGTGAACTACCCTCACTTATTACATTAGAACTACATGGTTGGTAGATATTAGCGGCCATATTTGTTCCATCTGCTACTACCCAAATCATTCAAATTGCCCTCTTTCTAGTATTATGTTTGTTTAGGGGCTTGGGTAGTGTGGTTGGAATCATGCATGATTAACACCTATGAATTGTAATCTTCAAGTTGTATGGATGATCTCTAATGTGATGACTAAATAGTTGAAAGATATCATGACATAATCTCTTGAGACATTTATCTCTAGCCAAGTACTTTATGATTAGAGTGTCATCCACGATTTATATCCTTCATCGTGTCACCTTTAAGCTTGCCCATCATTCACGTTATAATTTTATCAAAAGCTTCTATAAAGATTGTGGTCATCACTTTACATTCTTGATTGCATAGAAATCATATTCTCACCTATTACTCTATGGTATGCACTCTCGTAAGATGATGGTAACATCTTCATTTTTTCATCCTTAGAATGGGTATTGATTTCTTCAAAGACCTATCATTTCTTAAGTCCAATGGTTGATTATTTCTTAATCTATCTTAGTAACTCCTTGAATCTTTTATTGAAGGCTCTAATAGACTTATGTTGGAAGATGTAAATTTAGTGGCAATCATGTTGCAATCATGTTGTCTCTAATCAATTTGAATTATTTTTTTCAAAGTTCTTTTGTAACTTTCTAAGGTGTTACATTCATCTCATGATTTGTTCTTATACCAATGAATTGTCATTCCTCATAAGAGTAACAAGAATTTACTACAACTAATTATATGCATTAGTTTGTATAAGATGCACATTCTACGATGTCTAATAGGTTCTTTTGACTCATCACTAGTAAACATGAACAACTTCTCTTCTCTTGGTTAGAACTCAATAGACTAGCCATCATTTTTTGACTTTCTTGTTCCTCTATATGGGTCAATAAGTTTTGCATTTCCTACATGTGTGTTGTGAACATTCTTATTCTCTCTTGTCACATTCCATTATGCAAGTTGATCTTTAAACATTCCTTATGTCCAAAAGCTTGACCTCTAAATGTCCTCAAATTCCATTTTATCATTGATTAATATCCATATATGCATTTCTCTTTTCACCCATGATGAAACTGTAGAGTTCTATATCAATATGGGGACTTCATTTTTGTCAAGGGGGATCATTATTAATCCTTGATTCCTTTTTAAAATAGATTAATGAGTAAAGCTCGTATCTTCTTGATTAAGAATGGATATTTGTATATTACTCTCTAGTCACTTGTTCTTCATGAATGACAAACTACTTCCTAGATTTAGCTCTTTCCAATTCAAGTTTTCAATTCAAGATTAAGGTTGATGCTTTAGTGTCAGATTATTGGTTTCCTCCTATAGCTTCCATTGTGCTTTCTTTGCTCCATCAATTTTATTGATATTTTTACTTTAATAGTGTCTCCTTTATTTGGATGTAAGTTCATTCAATCCTTTGATGACATTAGTCATGGTGCCTCTCCTTATACATATGAAAATTATTTATCATTCTAATCTCTTCTACCACAAAGATCTTGAATAAAGTTAAAATACCTTGACAAGTGATTGGGTAAATGGCACTTTCACTAATCAATCTTCAAATAGATGGTCTCTCTAAACAATCAAGGTTTTTTTTCACACTCCTATCTTCTATGAACTCTCATATTGATATATCCCAAAGAAATTTGTAAATTCCTGGTTAACCTCTCTTATTTTCCTCATTGTCTTTGATTGGATCCTCAATTTGTTATTTCATTATCTCTCAATGTATATATCCATTTTAGTGTCATTATTAATGTTTTTATCAACAAATTTTATAGTTGGGCTTACCTTATATAAACAATATCATCAAAAGTCTTATAACAACAAAGGATCCAACAATAAAAATGAAAGAAATAATAGAACAAGTATTTGTTCAATGTAAGTTACATTGTGGAACCATAACTCACAGGTCCTAGGATCATTTGCGCATCTTAAACTTTGGAAAATATGGCGTTGTTTAGGTGAAATGAAACAATGCTCTTACAAGATATGAAACCAAAATGATTATCTTAGCATATGTCATGAGGACATATTGGAATTTATAGGGGGAGAACCAATTCCAAATTCAAGCCATTCTTAGATTAAATAAAATCTTGTTGTGATATGCAAGTTCCTCAAGAAGTTATTTGGAAAAGAGTTAGTTCATGTCATGTTTAAATCTTCAACATGTTTTATATTTTATAGAAAATTTTGGTAAATTTTCTTATGTTGTTGAACTTCTAGAAACACATCAAAGTTATTAAAATTCATCAGGAATAAAATTTTGAGATCATTATTGTGAGAAAAGATCTAATCATCTTATACATCCTAGGCATATGGATATTTAATCAGAAATCCTATGAGCTTACTATATAAAATATAATCCCAAGGAAAGGCTAGAAAATCCATGATCATAGCTACCATAATTTAAAGACTACAAGGAGATAGAAATATTGGTAACCCGTCTTTTGAAATATTGATTTTTAAACATTGTTTAGGGAATTGGATTTGGAAAGTCAATCAACAGACTTTGAATTATGTCTTTAATTATTTTAGGAAGGCATAATTAGATGGTTGTGAGATTAATCATGATGGAAAAGATGAGGATAACAAAGACCAATATTCAATTAACCTAATTACTTAAAGCAAATACTAAACCTAGTGTTCTTTATGAAGTACTTTATGATGGTAATAGGTGTTGATGTTTTGTTGCTTAAGTTGCCTTGTAAGATTGGTTTGTACCATCTTTGTTTTTATTGTACTTCGTTATTGGACTTGATCAACCCAATAACCTTGTACATGTTTTGATGTATTTGTTGCTATTCAATTGTAGTTGCTATATGAAAAGAGGATATTCATGTAGTCCGGAATGCATGACTATCATCTTTGAATGTATTTTGAGTTTATGGTACTCAGTGATGATTGACTACATAGTATGGGATATGCATGTCATTCATTAGGTAAGTACTATGTCATTACATGATAATAACTTTGTCTATTAAAGTGACACCTAATAGATTGAAATAATTGTATTAAAGATAAGGTTGCACATTAATGACTGAATTAAAAAGATTATTTGGTGGGAAATTTATTGTAAACACTTGTATTAGGCTGTCATGTATATATTCATGATCTATTTTAGGTGACAATGTGTTCATAGTTCTAATCATGCTATTGATTAACAAGATATTTCTATGGGATTTAATTGTGGTTTCAGTTAAAGTAGAAGAGTTATTGAAAAAAAAATTAATTTTGAGAAATATAATAATAAATGAAGTAGATTCATTGTGATATCAATAATGCTACATCCACACTTAACTAATTATTTTTTCTGAAATATGTTGTAGATTCAACTTGAGCTACTGAGGACAGTAGCCGATTTACAGGGGGAGAATTGTTATGGGACTTTTTCCCCAAAAATAGAAAAGAAAGTTATTTAAGAATCAGAGGCAAAAAATAGAGCAAACAAGGGCAGATCCTGTAACAATCAAGAGCCCTCAAAGCTCAACAGAACAGGGCTAAACAGGCCACACTGAAAACTAAAACAAGACAAGAACAGTTGTCAAACAACAAACAAGGATTAGACAATCCCAGAACCTGAGGGGACAAATCTGACTCCCTTAACCCTAGGCCGTGAAGCAACGACTAATTTGGGGAGTCCCTTCTTTTTCTGATCAATAGACCAAGAAGACTCGAAATTGAAGTCCATCGAGTGAGGTGAGAGGAGCGGATCCTCAACAACCACCATAGGCAAAGAGCCACCATGCAAAGCCATCAGTGCAGAAGAGGAGTCATGAGCAATCGCAGGACCAACAAAGGCGATGGACGAGCAACGGACAGGGTCTGCCTGAACAATGATATCAATTTGAGGCAACAATGGTTCCGCTGAAGGGATAATCAGAAGAGGATCTTGGTGAGACTCAATCTCTAGGGATGATTCAGCTGAGGAAGGAACCTCCTTGGAGGAATCATCAGAAGAGGGAGTGCCCACTGTGAGATGTTCAGTGAGAGCATCCTTCCACCAAGTTGCCGCGCCCTTATGGCAAGCAAGGGGACAATCAGAGGTCAACTGACCAATGGAGAAACATCTCCTGCAACAAAAAGGGAGTCCAGGAGCTGCGTCCATGGTCTGTCCTCCACCATCAAGACCTCATCTCCATGGAGAGATTTGGAGATGTCTATATCAACTAAAATGCGAGCAACCATGGTATGCCCAAAATTTTGAGTCGTAGAGTTCACCTTCAAAAAACTTCCAATGGTGTTACCAATAGCTTCATAACATGATTCCTCCCAAAACTATAAAGGGAGATTCAACAGTCGAACCCAAACTAGTCTGGTATTCAGCAGCTCCGTAAGGGGATTGAAAGAGTGAGTCTAAGGCTTGATAGACAGTGAATAATCACCCCACAACCACCCTCTATCCAGCACTCGGTCTTGCTCATCGGAAGAAGCGAAGGTTGCAATGAAGAAACCCCTTGCATAGGGGAAGAGTTTAATCTACCCAGAGACAAGAGGCTTCCAAGAGATTGAAACCCAACCATGGAGATCGGGGAGGGAGGGCCACAAACCATTAAACCTGTAGACCACACCACGATGCAAATAGAAACTCTCATTTTTTGCAATCTCAAGTCCACAAACCATAACAGGGGAAGCATAGGCACAGGGAAAAGGCCTAACCTTAGCATGAGTAGGAAGAGACTAAGCACGAGCTGCATCAAAGAAAGGCTTCTTATGGCAGCCTGAGGTGGTCCTTAAGCCATCAGCAGGGACACCACTAGAACCTGGAGTCACTAAACTGAAAGCATCCTGGTCAGGGGCACCAACAAATTCGTGTCCCTGCCCACCCCTAATAGGCACATCAATTCTCGCAAGTACACCCGAGGCGGCCTCACCCAACACACCAAATACAGAGTTGATGAGATCCACAACCGGCGAGGGCTCCAACAGTGACCCCCAGCCATCACAGTTTAAAATTGTCATTTCCCGCTTAGCATTTCCAGCAGCAAGGGTGGTGTTAGCAAGCATTGTGAGTTTCAAAAAAATTATAGTGCATAAGGTGGGATTCTATAGTGGCTGTTACAGCTCTTTAGACATTGTTTTGTTAATTTTTTGGGGGGAGGGTTTTGTTTTTTTGCTTTGCTATCTTTGTACAATTTTATTTGTTTGTCTATGTATTTTTATTATTGGTAGTTTGTCCTAAAATCATCATGTGTCTCAAAGTATGTAGCACCACGAATATAAGTGTCATGTAAATATATAAACATAAATGATACAAAGTGGATCCATAAAAAGTAATGGACCTTGAAGAATGTGATCATGCAAGTTTGTCCTTTAAAATGCACTCTCTATAGAACCCTACAAAACAAAAGGAAAAAAAATGCTATGAATAGCTTTTAACTCAAACGTGAAATTTAGATACAAAATAGGAGTTCGTTTAACTATTTAAGAAATAAGAAAACAAATGCATAAAGTTAAGTAATTTTATTTCTTTGGAAGATGATAATGGTGTGTTTGGCTTAGCAACCATAGGATGACAAGGAACATGGGGTATAGGGCATGTTATTTGATAATGCTTTATCTAGTCATGATGAGAAGTCTCCATGTTGTCACTATTTGATATTTCAACATAAGACTATTAATGATAATATATGTTGTCCCTTCAATTAGTTGTCTATAGGAGGCAAGAAGTTAAAGGAAGGGGAAAAAATAGTACATTAAGTGTAAATGTTTTCTAAAGATAAGCATATAAATATATGAATCATGTAAATTGATAACAATAGTGAATTTATCATATGATAAGCATGTGTAACATCTAAAATGATAAGGCAGGATAAGCATATATGGATTTGAGATAGGATATAGGAGGTAATGTTGTCCCCAATGCATGGACCATAGGAAAATGGTGATGTGGTCCACAAGGGCCAAAAATATCTACGTAGGAACATAGGGTACTTAAATAGGTATATTCCCCCAATGTGGTGTCCAAGAGGACAGGCACACAATGGTTAAGGGTGTAGGTTCTAGTGGATGTAGGTAGGAAAGAGGTAATGTCATTGGGAAAGGCATGATGATTTTGGTTTATACGAAAAGGCATGATTCCCTAAATATAAAATATGGCAACAAAAGTATAAGATGTAGTAAGGGGATGTCCCCAAATGCAAGGATGTAGCAATAAAATTCCAAAGCATAGAAAGGGAATGCATGACACCCCCAATGTAATGGCATAGCATATTAAGCTCAAGTGTGATGAGGGAAGGAATGATTCCCTTGATGTAAAGATAAATTCTAAGAATATGGTAGGATAAGTGAAATGAGTGTAAATAGTATGCTCCAAAGGCATGATGTAGCAATGGAATCTTAATAAGTGACCTTAAGAGTGGGATGTATCAATGCATGCACAATATGTAATCCCTATGAACCATTCAATGTCAAACAAGGCAAGTAAAACAATAGATATTGGTAAGGTGTGAGCCTTATATTAGGAGAGATGTAATAGGTATGACAAGAAACATAAGCATGGTAAAATGTATAACAAGTATAAAATGAAAGGGTGACAAAGTAATGTAAGTAAACAAAGAGGCAAAATCAATGACCATAAAATCATGACTAGGTAAAAAAAAGAAGAAGGTGAAGTAGAAAATGCCTTATAATCCTTAATATATTATACATATAGATAGTTTCAAGGTAAGGGATCATAAGGATCCACAATTAAATATAATAATTTCAAAGAACAATGGATGAAGAAAGTGAACAACCAAAGCCAAACCCTAGGCGACTCAAAGCAAACAAGGGTTAGGGTTAACAAAATAGAAAATAGCTAAAACTCAATGCCCCACTCAAATTTAAATGAAAAAGAAACACTCAAAAATATTATATTTGAAAATCCTAATAGAAAAGGATATTTCCCTAATAATAAACTCTAGGGGGTGTAAGCTACGTCAAGTTCACCAAAATATATCCACCTACACAAATGTCTTAGGATTATAATAAATGCAACAAGTAAATAAATAAATAAATGTCCTAGATATTAGAGCTAACATTGACTATACTACATGAATATGACTAATAAATTTGCTTTGAAAGTAATCAATATAAATAAGATACTTAGTTTTAGACCCAATGTTGAATATACTACAATAGATTTCACCCAAAAATCTACAACTATGATAGAACTCTATAATTTATTAAATGAACGGTGTTAGAATATGATATTAATTATGGCTCACTCTGGGTCATTTATGTGCCTATAGATTCAACCTACCACATATATTCAGTATGGTAGGTTTTGTAGTTCATATTTATGTTCAACTTGATATTTAGAATTGTAATGAGGACTAGTGACACTGATAACAATCTTTAAGATCTTGTTAAGTGGGGATTGTTGGCAAGAGACATTGCTAGGCATGTCAAGTGTTGTCATTGATGGCAACTAAATCTATCCTACACATCTGCATTACATCAATTAATCATACCAGAAGTTAGAATGAAGATTTGTCTAAGTCCAGATAGTCAGAAATAGAGTATGTGACAGGGTCCAGTATCTTGGTCCAGATCTCTTCGGTGGTAAATCATAGTGTGATGCAAATCTGAGGGAGTGATAAGGATTGTCAGGATTATCTAAATCCAGAAATTTAGCTTCCGGTGATGAAGGATTCAAAAGTTATAAGCATCTGAGTATCGGGTTCCAATTAGTCAATACAGTTAGAAGAAGAACAAGCCAATCTAGTATTTGATCTTGGTCTGGATGAAGAAAAGTTGTTGGATAAGTAATTTGTGATAATCAGTGGCATTGGCTGACATGATTGATGATTTGAGAACATAAGTTTTTGGTCCGTGTTGTTTGTGCATGGATTTAGTTGACAAAGCAGAGTTCTTAATAAATGCTCTAAGTTTTCATGAAGCCGACTATAGATGATTGAATCTCTTGATGCGGATATATATAGCTGATGGATTCAAGTGTTTTGGAGGGGGTGTGTGTGATGAAATAATGTGTAAGTGTGAAAAGGCAGAAAGAAGTGGGAAGGTGAATATCTAAGCTCAGATTATGGCCGAAGAGTGAAATAGGAGAAAGTAAGGATGAAGTGTGTAAGATCAGTATTTTGTGCTTAACCAGAACTGAGCTTTTTGCATTGGTAGATGCTATTCATCAGTTCAAACAATCTGTAATCCTCTTGTGATCATTTCTGTAGGCAGTGAGCCTCTTTGAATAGTGAGCTTTGGGCAGTGATCCCTGAAGGCATGTGCCTTCCCCATTTGTAATACTTTTAACAACGTATAAATCTTTGTGGGTTAACCCCCACCGTGGTTTTTCCCTTAACCGGGTTTCCACGTAAAAAATACTGGTGTTATGTGTGTTAATTCTATTTTCACTTATGCATTGTTGATTCATGTTTCATGGTTACATCTTTAATCTGTTGATAAGTTAGAAAGAAGACTAATTGCAGCAAATATTAAAGTTTTGAGACAACTGATTCACCCCCCTCTCAGTTGTCTATCCTAATCTCAACAATTGGTATCAGAGCCTGGTTCCTTGGAAGAAGTTTAATAGCTTGAGGAAGATCTAGGAAAAAGTTTCATGGGTTCATTTAGATACCCTAACGGCATAAATGAACAACTTCAAGTTGCTTTAGAATATCTCAGTTAGTACTGGTCATAAATCAAAGAACTAAAAGAGAACCTTAAAGAGGTTGATGATTTCATTGAAATCTTAAAAGGGCAACTAAGCAAATCTAATGAGAAGAGAAAGGAACTACTTCAGAGGTTAGCAAATCAAAATGAAGACACTGACATGGATGAGGCCTTAAAAGAGAAAACAAGGGAATGTGAGAAACTGACAAAAGAATTTGTTGTTCTAAAACATGAGATGGAATCCAGGGTGATGAGATTAACCAAGGAAATTGAGGAAAGAAAGAAAAATGAAGAAAACCTGAATCAGAGTTTGAACAAAAGATTAGAAGAATGTTGCAAATTAGACAGAATAATTGGCCACTTAGAATCAAATCTTCAAGAATCTAGGGAAAATGAAGAACTTGAGAGGCAAATTGTTATTCTCAAACATGACCTAGAAGTTGCAAATGAATACAAAAAGTTCAATATAAGCTCAGCTAAACTTGAAGTGCTACTTGAGAGTCAGAAGAAGGCTGATGATAAGCATGGTCTTGGGTATGAGAAAGTTGAAAGCTCTGGATATGGACAAAGAAATTCTCAATCAAGGAATGGGAGAAACAGACCTAGAAGACCTCCGGTAAGGTAGCCTAATGCTCAAAGGTATCCATCTTTCAATGGCAATTGTTTCAAATGCAATAAGTATGGTCATATAGCTAATCAATGTAGAAGTCAAGTGAATCAAAATGCATCATCTTTCTCCAGTCAATGCTTTAATTGCAAAAGGATAGGGCATAAGGCAGAGGAATGTAGAAGTGGATCAAGGGATCCTCCTAAGAATAAACAAGTGTTCAATGGAAGATGTTTTATTTGCAGTAAGTTTGGGCATATTGCAATGCAATGTAGATCTAAATATGCTCCAACATGTAATTGTCATAAAAATAAGATTGTATGTTTCAACTGCAACAAATCTGGACACATTGCCAAATTTTGTAGAAGAAAAAAGGAAAACTCACAGTCAGGAAAAAGAAAAATAGAGCAGAAGATGGACAAAGGCAAGGGCAAAGTTGATGTGAATAAGATCCAGAATGAAATAAACAAAATTTGGGTGAAAAAAGGTGTGATGAATAATGGTGATGGATCTGCACCGGAATAATCCGGTGTTGGTAATTCCTCCGGGAATTGAATTAGGAGCTCTGGCTCAAGGGGAGCTACATTGAAAATCAAATTCTCCCAGCCAGTAAGTGGTTGTCTGAATCTGGCACCATGAGAGAAGATAATTTGGGTTATTGTAGATCATTTAAAAGGATTTCTAGAAGAAAAGAAGTGAATATGATGATTTGCGGAATGATTTATGAGAAACTGCATCAAGAAACAGAGTAACCGGATGAAGTTAGGGCAACACATTTATTACAATGGAGAATTAGGTTTTGCAGAGTATAAAAAGTCATCCTTTCATCATTTGGATTACTTTGCATTCAAAGAGAGCAAGCTGAAGAGCACTTGAGCTAAGATTTCAAGGATTTGAAGTGCGAAGGATGAATTCAACAAGCTAACCCTAATTCCGTGTAGAAAAAGGTATTTTTTTGCAAAACTTTGAACTTGTGATCTTTTGCAATGGCTACACCGTTGGTTGTTGATATTACTGAAAGGCCTTGACCCAAATTCAAGAAACATCCACACAAATTGGTAGAAGTCGACCCGTTAGGTGCCTTTCCAAATGTTCCACATGGTGTATTACATGTTGAAGATATTAGGGCCTATATTCATGTGAGCATAGATGAATTTGGAGACTCAAGGTTAGTAGATTTGTTCAAGAATCGTCTAAGGGATGAAATTCACAGTCTTAAACCTAAATATAAGGCATTGCACGATAAACATCTTATTTAGATTATAGGGTTTCCATCCTTCGATGAAGATGAATGGGTTCGGTATGTTTTAAGCCAAATGCATGATGAGTTTATGTGGCTAGTAAAACCTTTCAAAATCACCAAGGATGCCATCAAGGTCATGGCAGGGTTAAACTCATCTAGTGGACTGCCAATGTTGAAATCAGTAAAGAATCAAACTGTAACTGATGCTACTGGTTCAAGGTTTGACAAAAGGGCAATGACTATAAATGACATCACTGATCCAGATGTCAAATTCGCTTCAATGGTGATTGGATACAAGATATATCATTCCAGCAGGGAAAATTTTGTATATGGTACAACTATCTATGCAGCTTACCAGATGTTGAGAGAGAATGTTGATTATGATTTGTGTGAGTTGCTACAGAACTAGCTGATAGAAAATCTAAATAAAGTCAAGAAGGATAAAAAGAACACTTTCAAATATGGTACACTAGTCTTGTGTTTATTCTTCTATTTCTTGAATGAGTTACCCAGCAAGAAAAACATGTGTTGGACCAATGATAAACTTGTTGCTATACAGATAAGAGAGCATTTGAACATTGGAGATTCCAATGCCCAAAGGACTGCTCTTTAGGGATTTTTCAAGAATTTTTAGAGTATGATGCACACAAGGGAAATAATTGCTTCATCTGTGGTTGAAAAATACAAGGATACAATCTACTTTATGGTGGATACAGATCAATGTTTAATGGAAGTTGTTGAACCAAGAACAATATGGATCATGGCCAGGGGGTATGAGGTTGATGAGAAAGTATTGGATATGTATGCTCAACACCTTTTGAGCAAGCCCACGGATACCATAGCTAAAAGATTTGGGACTTATGAGGAGCTAAGTGTGAAACTACATGTTGAGCTTCGAAAGCCAAAAATTAAGAGAAAAGCTCAGAGACAAGTGGAAATGTATACTGAAAGCATTAGCATAACTAAGGAAGCTGTGAAGTAGAATAGAGAAAGGATAGGAAGAGATGAGAAGGAGAAGCAGGATAAGAAACAAGGAAGTGCTTAGGTAGAATCCTCCTACACATCAAGGATTACTAGGAGCTCTGTTGCTGCCCTTGTTCCCCTAATGTCTGCCAAACGTGAAAGACTGGAAGACAAATCATTTAACAAGGAAAGAAAAAGAACAAAAGTAATGGCTAAGAGGTCATATGGCAGTATGGAGAAGGAGGATGAAGAAAAGATAGACTCAGATGATGAGCTTAAAGAGTCGAAAGCCATAGGCACTAAAGCTGTAAAAGTGTCTAAAGAGAAGCCTTCCGAGAGCAAAAAGACAAATAAGAAGCAGAAGTTTGAGGATGAAGTTGAAAAGTCAACTCCTTCTGTGGTGTCATTGTTAAAACAATCACTATTGATGGTAATCTAAAACCAATAACTAAATTTTATGATCTTTACAATGATGCTGACAAGAGAGTTTTGGAAGATGCTACTATCAAATATTTGAATGTATTCAACATAGCACTAATAGAGATTTTGTCAAAAGTTCCTAAGAGTTTAAGAGGCATTCTAGAAATGAGAAAAGAAGTTGCCAAGACAAAGGATATGGAGCTGAGGGAACATGTATTATCCAGTCTATGCCTGGTAATCTCCAAAAAAGAGGCAGATAAAATCTTTAAAGAAGTCAAAAATGAATTCAGAAGCAAGATAAGGATGAACAAGTTGATGATTGGAGACATTGATGTAGTTGTCCAAGAAATAAAACAGATTCTAAGGAAAGCACTAGATAAGAACAAATTTTATGTGGTTACAGAAGAACCAATTGATATTGAGGACACATCAATTCTGGATGATAAAGAGCAGCAAAGAGATGAGCAACAAACTAGAATAGTTGATGACTCCATTTCAGAAGAAGAAGAACTGAATAAAGAAGATGAAGAAATAATGAAAGAAGATCAAGCAAAAGAAACAGATGATGGAATTTATTCTCCTATTCATGTTGTTGAGGAACCTGATAATACTACCACTGAGGATATATCAAATCCTTCGAAAGAGAATGTATAAGATATCTTTGAGATGGATAAAAGCAATAATTCTTCTAATGAAGATACAAAAAAGATAGAAGTAGAGAAAAGGAAAGAAAATGACGGACAAGATAATATGGTTGACTCTCAAAAGGGAGGAGATGGAGGCCCTAAAGAGAACAAGTTAGAAACATCATTTTGGGCAAGAGACACTGCCAAAGCAGTGAAGGAAATTTTGGAAAGAGACAAACAGATTGCAGAAGATCAGGACATAATACAAGGTCCAATCAGTGTTGATACCTTATCTCCAGTATAGATGATAAAATTGACCTCTATTGCACAAGCCAAGGCCAAAGAAGAAATATTTAAGTCTCATATAGAAGACAGCCAGCTGCTTGGCCTTGCATCTAAGATTTTGGGAAAAATCATGCCCACATTTCAGAAGGATTCTTCACCATCTCCCTATGGTCAATTAAGAAGTCTGATAAACTCTGTAAGTACCCATTTTGACTCTCTTGAAAAGTCTACAGAGGTCAAAGTTCAAAATGAATTTAATAATAAGAGATTTGATGCTCTAAAAGGGATGATTGGGATAGATAGAATTGTGCTGGATTGCAGTGTAAAGAGTATTCAAAATGCTCTTACAGAAGGAGGAGATGTATATAGATCCTGTTTATCTTGTCCTAAAGCTATAGAGGATATTGAAACAAAAATAAAGGAGTCTAAGCAAAAACTGTCAAGTGTATCCCAATCTTTTGATCCTCTAACAGTATTAGTAGTCAATCAAGAGTGCCAAGTAATTTGCCTGATTGATGAAATAAAGAAACTAATGAAAGAAAAGGACAATATTGAGGCAAGGATGTGTGAGCTCCGAATATTGATCTTCCCAAGGTTGGAAGCAATGTTCAATGTCTTGATAAAAGCACAAGCTGCTGCTAAGGCAAGTGATCCCACTAACCTGAGGAAGGCAGAGTCATAAGAATTCCTATTCAGTCATCACATTTTAGTTTTGAACAACATGAAGAAGAATTGGGACAATGAATTGGCATTGTTGAAGAATGTTTTTGGTGATGTGTTCAAACTTATGTAAATAAGTCATAAGAACTATCTGTATACATGTACATAGAATTTTTGATAAATTTTGGTACATGCGGATTCCACCCTTTACCATTGATGTCAAAGGGGGAGAGAAGAGCAGTGAAAAATGAAGAATTAATCTAAGGGGGAGCATCAGAAATCATAAGTGCACATAGTAAGGGGGAGATATTTTAACACAGCCATTTTTCACTAAGTGTTTCCATCAATGCCAAAGGGGGAGATTGTTGGCAAGAGACACTGCTAGGCATGTTAGGTGTTGTCATTGATGGCAACTAAATCTATCCTACACATCCGCATTACATCAATGAATCATACTGGAAGTCAGAATGAAGATTTGTCTAATTTTGGGTAGTCAGAAACAGAGCATGTGATAGGGTCCAGTATCTTGGTCCAGATCTCTCCGGTGGTAAATCATAGTGCGCTGTAGATCTGAGGGAGTGATAAGGATTGTTAGGGTTATCTAAATCCATAAATTTAGCCTTTGGTGATGAAGGATCCAAAAGTTATAAGCATCTGAGTATCGGGTTCCAGTTAGTCAGTACAGTCAGAAGAAGAATAGGCCAATCTAGTATTTGATCTTGGTCCAGATGAAGAAAAGTTGTTAGATAAGCAATTTGTGATAATCAATGATATTGGCTGAAATGATTGATGATTTGAGAACACAAGTTTTTGGTCCGTGTTGTTGTTTGTGCATGGATTCAACTGACAAAGCAGAGTTCTTAATAAATGTTCTAAGTTTTCGTGAAGCTGACTACAGTTGATTGAATCTCTTGATGCAAATATATATAGCTGATGGATTCGAGTGTTTTGAAGGGTGTGTGTGTGATGAAATAATGTGTAAGTGTGAAAAGGCAGAAATAAGTGCGAAGGTGAAGATCTAAGCTCAGATTATGGTCGAAGAGTGAAACAGGAGAAAGTAAGGATGAAGTGTGTAAGATCAGTATTTTGTGCTTAATCGGAACTAAACTTTTTCCATTGGTAGATTCTATTCATCAATTCAAACAATCTGTAATCCTCTTGTGATCATTTATGTAGGTAGTGAGCCTCTTTGAGCAGTGAGCTTTGGGCAGTGAGCCTTGAAGGCATGTACCTTCCCCATTTGTAATACTTTTAATAGAGTATAAATCTTTGTGGGTTAACCCCCACCATGGTTTTTCCCTTAACTGGGTTTCCACGTAAAAATCTTAGTGTTATGTGTGTTAATTATGTTTTCACTTATACATTGTTGATTCATGTTTCATGGTTACATCTTTAATTTGTTGATAAGTTAGAAAGAAGACTAATTGCAGCAAATATTAAAGTTTGGAGACAACCAATTCACCCCTCTCAGTTGTCTGTCCTAATCTCAATAGGGATCTTCTCTTTATGTCAAATCCTTGGATTTGATTTAACAGTTTTGCAACAATGATTGAAGACACACTAAGTAATCATGTAGTATGTCTATGCTGATGCTATGATGATGTCAATGTCATAAGATAATGCTCTAGTGCTTGCTAAGTGATTCCTTGACATTTCCTCGATGATCCAAATGAATTAGGGTTTGTCCTTATGTACAACACCTTAACATTCAATTTGAATATTTTCACATTTAAATTGATACATAATTGCTAGTTGGAAAGGGATTGGCCTAGGCCCATGAAATAATTTGAATTTAGAAGTTCTACAGCTAAGTCTACATTTGTAAATTTAAATTGAGGTAACAAATGGATAAAAGTGTAGATTAGGTCTAGATCCTGGGTATGTGTGAAGGTGGGTTTGTGTCATTTTACCAACTTTCACATAAAAACATATCATTTTGCACACTATCATTTTACTTAGAACAAAAAGTCAAAGTTAATCCAAAATAAAAAGTAAGAGTGCAAGCTATGCACTTTTTACTAAGGTACCTTACATAAGTGAATCATTGATGTTACTGTTTATTTTCTTACATAGTCATTCTTAAAGTATCAATTCTTTGTGACATTTTTGATTGATTATTTTATGATAATTTGCTTTGTTCAATAATACAAGCATATATATAGCTTCACAAAATTTTATAAAACAATATAATAGAAGTTCGTTATAAAGTGAAACAAAAAAGCATAACTAATACACACACATGCTAGTTAACCTAAGAATTTTTATCCCACCCTGAGTCGGGGAGGTCACAATGGTCAAACACTGAATAGCAATTTTACACCTCATCCACAACAAAAAGTGGTAAATATTTGTCCTATTTTTATTGGTCAAAATTGAATTTTAACTGTTGAAGTGGATGATGTTTAAAAACACCCCCTCTTCCTATAGTATTATCATTGTTCAAACCCACAAGCGCAATGGTCCAACAAGGACACAAAGCTCACGAGCCCAATGGGCAAGCAAAAGTTTGAACTTTGGTTGCAACACCATCATTATCATTTACTAACCATGGCACTAAAGCTTTTTTATAAAAAATATAATAGGCCTTAATTATAAGGAAAAACAAAAATAAGTGCGTAGCTAGTATGTCATAGTCCCTTTCGACTCAAAACATTATAGAAATATCTAGAACATTAAAACCGTAAAGGATCTCTCGATAATTCGTTGATTGTGGGGCTCCTATTGTATCTGAACTTAGAGACAAAGCAAGTCCATACGATCCGCACTAAATTCGTCTCTGCTAATCAAGGGTTTCTCCAACTGTGAAAATTTTAGTTTTCAATGGCGAAAGGGATGGGGATCCTGGGCATCCTAATGGTTATTACAGCATCTTTTTTGAGTCCGGTAAGAGCTTTTCTTTCATGCAGAGGGCATCATGGTGATCTATGGGACGCCATAATGGATCCGTTGAAGGTGTTGAACCAGCTCCCTCAGTTCATTTCCAACGGCATGGAAGAGCTTGCCCTCTACGGATCCAACTGGAAGGAAACCCCCAAAGCCCATGTGTTTATCCTCGATGTTCCAGGTTGCTTAATTCTCTCTTTCGTTCCTTTCTTTTCCAACTAAATTTTATATCACAGGCAGGAATTGTAACAGATATTGTTATGGGTTTACGGGGATGAAGAAGGAGGAGATAAATATTGAAGTGTAGGAAAAGAACATAATGATTACAATTAGCGGAGAGCCAGTGGAAGAAAAGGGGAAAAAGGGCTTCAAATGGTTCGAAGCGAAGCGTGGCGTGAGTAAATTCTGCAGGCAATTCAGATTGCCAGGCAATGTAGACATGAATAACATGAGAGCTGATTTGGACAACGGTGTATTGACTGTCACCACTCCCAAAATTAAGCATGGCAAAACCAAAACCCCAAAAATTGTTGAAATTGTTCCAACAAGAGATGTGACCACAGTCGGGTTGTGAAGATTATTTTGTACTTGGCCCTCCGCGATTTCAGAGGTGCGTCTTGTATTTCTGTATATTACATGTAATTTAGTCATAAAATAGAAAATAACAACAAATGTTCCAATTTGTGTATTTGTTTGTAATTCCATTGTATATCGATCAATTCACAATTTTGAGGATATGGTTGGGCAAAGGGAAAGATAACCCCCCTTTTTTCCCATTTTTTTGGAAATTTTTTTTTCAATGAGCATTGTTATTGTGAATGCATACTCATCCTTTGATACTTGCCTCGTATCCTTAAATTATAATTAGATCTATTGACCCACATTGATCAAAGCAAGATCGACGACTATGGCAAAATGGAGAAACACAAAAGTGAGTGCCATTATCTTTCATTGTTCATCTAACATGTAGCTCAAAAGTTTTAGTGTAGACATTGCTTGAACATTCGTTAAGAGGTAAAATGAGCCCACAAAACTTTATCTTGACCAATTAGAAACCCTGCCACATGGCAAATTTGGCACTTTAATATTAAAGTATTAATGGGTCATAGACTATGGATTAACACAACTCAAAGCCCCTCCTAACTTCTTGCAAAGCATTGATTCATCACAATGAATCAAAACTTGACATGTGGTACCCCATCCCCTTAATCAACTAATAATAGGGACTTAGCTCTAATACACCTTTGCCACTTCTTAGGGAAAAAGTGAGTTATCGAATGAAGCAAACCAATAGTGGTTGATGTTTTTTCTTTGACATGCAAGTCCACGAGTTTGGCATTTCATGCTAAACACTTTTGTGGAGTAATCACAACCATGCACAAATAGAAACAAAACACCTTATCATTGCTTCGTAGGAATAAATCCACTTCCACACAAGTGCCTTGTAGGTTGAAGACATGTACCATTGCTACCTCATGGCAATTGAATAAAGGAATGATTGGGTCAATTACTTGTAGGCACAAATTTACTATAGAATCAATATTACAAAGACATAACAAAATCACTTAAGTTATTAACAACTACCTATCACAAGTCAAGTCAATGGTTGATTAGAAATAATGTGTAGGAGTAAAGTCAAACAACTATGAATGAAAAACAATAGCTTGACATAGGCACAACTAATGGGGAATTCACATGGTAGCTAAGAGATCAATTACAAGTCATGCTTGAACTAGGGATAAAGGCAAAAAATAGGAACGTAGGCTATAGCCTTGCAAAGAACACAATTATCACAACCACTTGAGGCTAAAGGACTAAGGGATAACATATAGTTATGATTTTTATTTCTTAGATTGGTTGTCAACATGTTGAATTGAGCACTAAGAATTTGTTAGAATCTAAAAAGATGAATAACCCAGCAAACTAGTACAAATAGAAACTGTGGAAGCAAATGATACAAGATCAAAATAACAACGCAGAGTTAGTCTCCAAGAGAGTAATTCAAATTAGACCCCCTTCCAATCCAAGACGTCACTTTACTGACTTAAGGGAACCCATTGAAATGGTATTTCAAAAATTGATGCAAGCTAATATGATTACATTACCTTTCACTAGACCATATGGTGACAATGATTCTAAACCTACATGGTACAATGAGGACTATTATGGTTACCATCGTGTCCATGGACATCCTACAAACAAGTCTATGAGGCTCAAGCATTTTATCCAAGATCTTATTGATGAAGGTAATTTAGAGGTAAATGGCAACTCCTCGCCTAATGCACAATTAGGTATTTATCAAGATCCTTTTCCCAACCACAAACAATCCACTTCGTCTTCTTGTTCCACTTCAAACCAATCCCAAAATAATCATGCAAATAATATCCATTGTAATAAGATGCCTTACAACTATGATTGTTGTAGGGTGTATTGATCATGATCCTTCACAAGTTTCCATTGTCACCATAAAAGCCACATTTCGTGACCAACTTGCCTTTAGCCAACATGACATGCCTCCCATTGATCCATCTCATAATAAAACACTTCACATAGAGGTCCTAATTTCTAGACACAAAGTTAAGTGTGTCCTTTTGGATAACGGATCTGGCTTGAATCTATGTACCTTAAAATTAAAAAAACAATTGGGATATTCTGCAGCTGATTTGAAGCCTCATACTTTAAATATTCGAGTGTATGATGATGTTGAGAGAGAATCTGAAGGAACTATATGCCTTCCCCTATAAGTGGGATCTTTGCTATTGCACACCACTGTTGGAATTAGTCCACACAACTGAGGGGGGGGTGAATCAGTTGTCACACAATTTAAACTTTTTTGCTTTTAATTTTTTTTACAACTTACAATCAAATAAATATTAAAGCATGAATCAATTACACATGAGCAGAAGCATAAGTAACAAAGTTGACACCAAGATTTTTAGCATGGAAACTTGGTTAAGGGAAAAACCACGGTGGGAGTTAACCCACAAAAATTAATACCTTGTTAAAAGTATTTTTACAAATGAGAATACACATGCATCCAGGCTCACTGCCCAAAGCTCACTACTCAAATAGAGGCTCACTACCAACAAATGTTTACAAGAGAATAACAGAGATTTTGAACTGATGAGAAGCATCTACTAATGCATGAATTCAGTTCCAATTAAGCACAAAACACTGATCTTACACATTTCTTCACTCTCCCTTATTTACTACTCTGCCTTCATTTGAATCTTAGATCTCCTCTTTTCACCTTTACTCCATATTCGCAACACACACACCAAAATCATTCAAATACATCGAGTATATATATCCACATCCTGATCTTCAATCACTTTTCAGTCAACTTGAAGAACATTTAGAACTTTATTGAATACTCTGCTCTGTCGGCTAGATCCGTGCATAATTTGAGATGTGGACCAAAACTTTCACTCACAAATCATCAATCAGGTCGGCCACTATCATTGGTCATCACTAATTGCCCAATCAACAACTTCCATACATTCGGAACCAAGATTATTTACAAGGTCGGCTTGTTCTTCTTCTGTCTGCTCTGTCAAACTGTTAACTTGATACTTAGAAGCTAATAAATTTTGAATCCTTCATCACCGGAGGCCAAAACTCTAGATTTAGATTAAACTGACAATGCTTATGACACCCTCAAATCCGCAACAAACTATGATCTACCATTGGAGAGATTCAGATTAAGATACCAGACCTTATCAGACACTCTGTTCTTGACTTCCTGGACTTAGACAAATCTTCAATTTGATTTCCGGTATGGACAAATTATGCAATGCGGATATGTAGTAGAGACTTAGTTGCCATCAATGACAACATTTATTATCCCTAGCAGTGTCTCTTGCCAACAATCTCCCCCTTTGGCATTGATGGCAACACTTAGTGAAAAATGACTAAGTGTCATAATAACTCACCCTTTGCTTGTGCTCCATACTATTGTTCACACTGCTTTCTGGTGCTCCCCCTTTGCTGGATTCTTCATTTTTCACTGATCTTCACTCCTCCTTTGACATCAATGGCAAAGGGTGGGATTCGCAAGGCAAAATTTTGTGTATAGTGTCGCATATGTACAACTAATCATTAAGTTCTATTCACATGAACTTGAGAATGTGATGAAGGGGGTAAATCATAAAACACAACAAAAATGGAACACGGAAAATAGAATATTTCTTTATTGATTTGGACAACTTATTACACTACAGAAGCTCAATTACAATCAGAGGAAACAATCCTCCACAGGCTGCAACACACTACATCTACATATCACCAGACTCTAGAATCTTCTACCTTCTGTAACCGCCTTCTTTAACCCCTAAATCAGTTAGGGTTTCTATTTTCCCACCTATTCTTGACTCTACACTTTCTTCCTTCACTCTACTACCACCCAGGGTTCCCAAAATAGTCATAAATAGCACTTTTTGGTGGCCTCCAGCTAAATTTTAAAATTTACAACTCCCTCCAAAAGTAGGTCAACTTCCGGGAAGCATAACTTTTGATCTGGGTGTCCGATTGACAAACTGTTTTAAGTGCCAGAAAGCTCGCGATGTGAACTATCATGCCAAAAATTTGTAAATAGATTTTCGTCAACTTTTTGGGATGTTATGGGATGTTTTAGTGCCTCATATCTCGTTTCAGAAAATTTTAGGGGCTTTTCAGAAAACAAAAACTTTAATATCTTTCAGCTCACAAGTGATCTTTGCCTGATTCCTTCACCAAAGGTCTTATATTTCAATTATGAAGCTTTCTGTAACTTTTCGCTTCAATCCGTGCCCAAATGCAAACTTTCCTAAATTGACAGTTAAACTTTCCAAATCTAGCAGTTTGGAAAAACTGAAAGTCCTACATCATTATTCAGGAGATTATGGAACCAGAAACACTAATTACATGGAAAGAAATAAAAACAACTACAATGATTTTGAATTAACTTCTTTTTGGGTGATGCAATATTGCCCTTACACCACTGGATGCTCCTACATCAGACACCTAGGGTAATTTGAGAAGTGACACTGTTACGTCTCAGGTGTTTGTGTGAGGAAAACCCAAACGGTCAACCTCTACTTTAGACAACCAAGAAGAATATTCAATAGGCCGTCCTCTCCATTTCACCAGATGTTCTTCATATTGCCTATTTTGAGTACTTCTTCCTACACGACTATCCAAGATCTCTTTTATCTCCTCCATTGAAGTAGATGCTGGAATACTCCACTGTTCTTGTGTCGGTCCATCCTCTGTGCCACCTTCATGATATTCTGTTAAATCAGCAATGTTGAACACAGGGGAAATATTGATCCCACTCGGTAGCTCTACCTCATATGCATTTCCTAAATCATGCTTTTTCAAGATTCTGCACAGTCCAAATTTCTTCATTTTCAAATTATTGTATGTTCCATTTGGGAACCATTCTTTTCTCAAGTGATCCATGACTTCATCTCCTACCTGGAACTCCTTATATCTGCTCTTCTGATCTGCCTTAGCTTTGTACTGAATATTCATCTTATTAATGTGTTTTCTCATCTTTTCATGCAAATTCTTCAGATGTTCTGCAAAGTCTTCAATTTCAACACTTGTCTTTTCTCCTTTGTCCAGCTTCCTTAACTCAAAAGCATTTCTTGGGCTATTGCCATATATAATCTGGAATGGTGATTTACTAGTACTTTTATTGATAGAATTGTTGTGAGCAAATTAGGTCTGTGGCAAAATTAAATCCCATCCCTTGGGCTTATCTCCTACTAAGCATCGTAGCAGGTTACCCAAACTCCTATTCACCACTTCTGTCTGTCCATTAGGCTATGGATGGTGTGCAGAACTGAACTTCAAATTTGTTTTCAACTTCTTCCATAATGTCCTCCAAAAATAACCAACAAACTTGGTATCTCGATCTAAAACTATGCTCTTAGGTAGACCATGTAGTCTCGCCACTTCCCTAAAAAATAACTTTGTAATATGAACAACATCATTAGTCTTCTTACAAGGAATAAAATATGCCATCTTCAAGAATCTATCCATCACCACAAAAATGGAATCATGCCCTCTGTGTCCTTGGTAAACCAAGAACAAAATCCATACTAATATCATCCCATGGCTTTTTTGATACAGGTAATGGCTGATATAGCCCTGTATTCTGACTTGTTCCCTTTGCCATCTGACACATTCTACAACACTGCACAAATTTCCTCACATCTTGCTACAACTGTGGTCAATAATAATTCTCACCAATAATAGAAATGGTTTTATCTCAACCAAAGTGCCTAGCCAATCCCCTACTATGCTTCTCCTTAATTAGGTTTTCTCTTATGGAACTCCTCGGAATGCACTGTAACTGGCTTTCTCTAAACAATATGCCATCTTGGATTATGAAATCCAACCATTTTGTCCTGTCCAAAGTAACAGGTTCCAAACAATCTTTCCAAGCCTCTCCAAAATCTAAATCTTCCGGATACAAACTCTTGAGGTCATCGAACCCAACAACCTCTATCTTCATTTCTATCAACAAATTTTGCCTTCTGCTCAAGGCATCTATAACTCTGCTGGACTTCCCACTCATGTGCTTTAAAACAAAAGTATAACTCTGCAAAAACTGAACTCATTTAAATGCCTTTAGTTCAACTTTCCTTGACTATTAAGATACTACAAAGCCTGATGATCAGTATATAAAACAAACTCTTTTGGCAACAAATAATGTCTCCATTTCTTCAAAGCCTGAACTATTGCATAAATTCCCTGATCATAAACATAATACGTTTTCTTGGCATCATTAAGCTTCTCACTAAAATAGGCAATGGGCTTACCTTCTTGACTCAAAACAACTCCTATAGCACTACCAGTTGCATCACAATCTACCTGAAATACCTTATTGAAATCTAGAAGTGCCAAAATAGGTTGCTCTGTGACTTTCTGCTTCAATGTATCAAAGCTTTTGTCTACTCCTTTAGTCCATTTAAACTATTTTCTATCCCCTCTCATTGTCTCTGTTAGGGGTGCACAAATGCTACTAAAATTTATGATAAACTTTCTGTAAAAACTTGCCAAACCATGAAAAGATCTTACCTCTATGGTACTCCTTAGCATAGGCCATTCAAGGATAGCTCTCACCTTCTCCAGGTCCATCTTAAGACCTTCCTCTGAGACAACAAATCCTAGGTATACCAACTCCTTTGCAAAACTATATTTTTTCAAATTAATCAGCAACTTCTCCTTCCTCAGCTTCTCTAAAACTCTTCTGATATGCATCAGATGCTCATCTTAAGTCTTACTGAAAATCAAAATATCATCCAAATAAATAATAACAAAATTTTCCAAAAATTCTTTCAGTACCTCATTCATGAGCCGCATGAATGTGCTTGGTGCATTGGTTAGCCCAAATGGCATGACTAACCACTCATACAAACCCTCCTTTGTCTTGGAGGTTGTCTTCCATTCATCTCCTTCTTTGATTTAGATCTGGTGATACCCACTCTTCAAGTCAATCTTTGTGAAATACTTGGCTCCATTCAAAAAATCCATTATATCATCCATTCTTGGCAATGGAAACCTATGCTTGATCGTGATCTTATTTATGGCTTGAGAATCTGTACACATTCTCCACTCTCCATCCTTCTTTGGTGCTAGTACTACAAGTACCACACATGGACTCAAGCTCTCCCTTATCAGTCCCTTCCTTAACAACTCTCTGTTCAACTCTTCATTCTCTGCTGGAGTCATTCTGTGGGCTACCTTATTTGGCAAACTGGGTCCTGGTATCAAATCCATTTGATGACTTATCTTCCTCACTGGTGGTAAACCTTCTAGTATATTATTAGAGATAATGTCCTAAAATTCTTCCAACATAGCTAAAACTTCTGCTAGTACATCTTCATATTTCTCTTGACTAATCTTATGAATCAATGCAAAGCAATGACGTTCATGCTTCATACCCTCCAAAAATTTTCTACCATCTACCAAGCAAATTCTTGCAGTACTACATACCTTTTCTTCCACCTCTTTCAAGGGCTTCAACTTATGACGAACTCCATCCTCTGTTAAGGAGTATGTGTTTGCACAGCGATCATGGACAATGCTTCTATCATATTGCCATGGCCTCCCCAATAACATATGACATGCATCCATTGGCATGATATCACACAGCACCTCATCATGGTAGTCCCCAATCTTGAACTCCACTAAAAG
Source organism: Cunninghamia lanceolata (assembly GCA_027924645.1). Lineage (NCBI taxonomy): Eukaryota > Viridiplantae > Streptophyta > Pinopsida > Cupressales > Cupressaceae > Cunninghamia > Cunninghamia lanceolata. Next base: position 1,969,135 of record BSBN01000091.1, on the reverse strand, counting down.
ATGACACACACAAGCAAGAATGCATGCACAAATGATACAAAAACAAACAAGGTATTGGCCCTGTCAAACTATAAACCGATGGTCGATTGATTGGTGGATTGATTTGATGATGATGATGATGACAGTGTTGTTATTGTGGGGAACGATATATCCCTAAATCAACACAAGGATGCGGGAGCGATATATTCCATTGATAATTGATTGATGATGATTAATTGATTTGGTTTACGATAGGATTAGGATCAAGACTAAAACATGTGATTGGATGAGTGGATTATATTGGTATGAATTAAGGACGACTTGCATTTGAGTTTATTTCTTGGATTATGTGGATATTTGATTATTTTTTTTGAAAATATTTGATTTTCTATTTTTTGAAAATATTTGATTTTTTTTTTTGTATTTTGAAAATATTTGATTTTTTTGTTTTTGGATATTTTTGAGGTTTTTGGTTGTTTTTGGATATTTGTGAGATTTTTTTGATTTTTTTTGGATATTTTTGAAATATTTTTGGTTGTTTTTGGATAAGTGAAATCTCATATGCAAACATAAATGAAAGAAATCACAATCAAATACAATTTACCTCTCTTTGCATTCACAAATCCAACCACACGGATTGAGCATATTGAAGTTGCACCCAAACTCCAATAGATTGCTCCTTGCTATGTTGATATGTGTGTCGATTGCTCAATTAAATAGCATAACCTTGTATGAGGATGATATGATCTAGAATGATTTCAGAAGCATGATGTTGTATGCAGATCAGAGATTATTAGATGTTGAGAAGGATGTTTCATTTATAGACCCTCAGGAATGAAGATCAACGGTTGTAGATGATTAAAGAGATCAATGGCTAGAATTGGTTGAGTGGATGTGAGAAAATGAGAGAGGGAAAAGTGTCCTTGTCCTCTCATGAATCAGGGGAGCTAACATAATTGATTGCTTGAGTTGATTGAGTTGATTGAGTAGTCAATTGAATTGATTGACTAGCCAACTAAATTGATTGATTAGTTAACTAGATTGACTAACTTGTTAACTAATTTGATTGATTTATTTAACTAATTTGATTTATTAGTTAACTAAATTGATTGAAAGTGAATTATGGAGAGAGGGAATAATAGGAAATTAAATAATTTAATTGAAGTATGGCAGATGAATGTCTAATCTAGGAATGGGACAGTTTTAGGTGTCTCCATACACATCTTGAATTACATGTCCACGTTTAGATTTAGCTAATTTTAGAAGAAAAAGTTGCCATTTTTGACCCCCTTTTGTCCCCATTTCCATGAACTTACCTAATATAATGAGCTAAATTCAAGGAAGAATATATCACTTATAGTCTAATTATTATATTTAAATATCCTAATCAAAACAAAAAATTAAAAGGTATGGATATGTAATTTTCAAAATTACACTAATCATAATAGATAGAGATTAGTAAATACATATATTTATTTATATTTGTGGTTAATTGCATTGATAAACATTCCCTCGGTGAGGAGCACTATATGAAACATATAAAACAATGGTTGAGATTAAAAAGATTACCATCAAATAAATCTTGGCCATAGGTTTTTTTTAAAAATGTCATAAATGCAAAAAAAAATTCTTAACCTTACATTTATTATTATTATTATTTTATTTTATTTTGCCTTATCCTTGTGCATTCTTTCCTCCATAGCAAACATTGTGGAAGACTAATTAATGTCCAGTAAAAAAATTGGCTAGTTTTAAAATGTTTCTCCACAACAAATTATCATTCTCTAATTCTTGAATTTGAATATGTCTTCATTGTGGCTCCCTCTTGCCCTTATCAATAAAATCAGAACACAATATTTTAAGCATAAATCTAGGATATCAAACATAGATATTTCCCTTTAATACATGAATAGATTTAAAAACAAAACCCCACTAACTCTCCTTTTGAAAGCACAAGAAATTATATCCTTTTCAAAGGTCAAACAATTTAATGATCTTAAAATGCATTCATAACACATTTGGCCCTGGGAAAATTTAAAAAATCTAATTTGCAGCTCTAGCGACATACTCTCATCATTTATTAAAACTACCTACTATTCATGTTTACTGATGTCACCATCGAACCCAACATAAAAGTGAACTCTTTTTATCTCTTGATCTATTTGAGTTTGTCAAATTTGGTATTTTCTTTCACCACACAGGAATCTACCTTAGCATAAAAGTGTGCTCTCTTTATATGAACACCTACACAGAACAAAAACTTTATTTTAGATTAATCCAAATGATTATCCTCGTACACATTTTGATAAATGTGTGACACTAACATTATATTTACATGAAAACTGAACAAGAGGAAGCAACAACAAAACATAGTCATACACACTTACCTAATTATATAAATTTTCTTTCACACATACCCATTTCAATCAAACTCTTTCACCTACAAATTTATGATTTTTTTCCTCAAATTGTTGCAATTTTAAAAAAATTCATAAACCAACAATGGAGGATTTTCGCTTCAAAATCTAAGTAAAATTTAAAAGGTCAAAGAATGATAAGAGAGGCAACATCAAGATAAAAAATAAACCAACAATGGAGGATTTACTCTTCATCACATGTGGTGTAGTCACAGTAGGAGGGTTCACAGAATGAACTGTCCAGACCGTGCATCAAGAGTAAACATAATGGAAACAACTTAAAGATATGAAACAAATGCAGATTCAGTCATTCAATATATCATAGAATTCAAATACAAATCAGCCGGCAACATGCGGGCTTACAATTAGGGCTCACATGCCTAATTGCAGAATATAAGAATAAGCACAAGATATAGCTTTAAAGCTCCTTTGCACAAAATCTAAACTATCAGCGATTTTTAGATCATGAACTTAATGACTAGTTTCCTAGGCATCTACTACATCCATATATATCAACTACAAACCAAAGATTGCTCCGTGTCAGCCAAGGAAGATCACAAAGTCCAAAGAAGAGTTGTAATGTGTGTACACGGATAGGTCAGACCTAAACACGAAGAACTCCTCCGCAAGTGAATGGAAAGATGTGCAGATCTCGGGGAAGGTCGACCATGAACCATAGAACATTGAAAGATGTCCCATTTAGCTCCGCGGGTCGAGAAATGCTCCGCAGGTCTTCTCCTTTAGCTAATTATCTGAATGGTTAGAAATGCTCTGCTCTGAGAAAATGGATGATTTTCTGATAGAGGTAACTTTCCAATACTTAATCCAAATGCTCTAAATTTTGGATATGATTTAGATGAGTGAATCTAGATGCTAAGTCCATCTCCATAAGATCTGAAATGCAACTACGGTAGAGTGCAGACCAAAATATAGAAGCTGCTACTGACTGAACTGGAAAATAAAAAGAAACAAATTAAATTGCAAACAAACTGAAATGCCAATGTTTTTGGTTGATGCAAATTACTCTTGAACTAGGGATGCTCCTACATCAGACATCCAAGGTTATTGAAAAAGTGAGTCTCTCACTTTGTTGGGGCTAGAGGAAAACCAAGATGGTCCACCTCAGCCTGAGAAATCTAAGATGGATCTTCTTCCAGTCTTCTTTTCCACTTCACAAGGTATTCTTTGTATTGTCTTCCTCTGCTGCATCCAACTCTGTTGTCCAAAATGTCTTCAATCTACTCTAGTGCTTGTTGTGGTAATTGCTTCTTCAATTGTGTCATTGAACTCTACTTCATGATACTGATATAGGTCTGCAATGTTGAAAATAGATGATATACCCAATGTCTCCAATAAGTCCACTTCATATGCATTTTCTGAATCAAACTCCCTGAGTATCCTACAAGGTCTAAACTTCTTCATCTTTAACTTGTTGTATGTCCCAACTAGAAATCTTTTTTTTTCTCAAGTAAACCATCACTTCATCTCCCACTACAAATTCCTTATGTCTTCTCTTCACATCTTCTTACTCCTTATACTTATTGTTCATATCCTCCAAATGCTTCTTCACCTATTTATGCACTGTCTCCATATGTCCTGTAAATTCTTTTGGTTCTGCACTTATCGTTTCTTCCATACCAATGTCTCTCAATTATGTCACTCCTCTAGAGTTTACTCCAATAACAATCTCAAAAGGTGTTCTTCCAGTACTCCTATTCACTGAATTATTATATGCAAACTCTACTTGTGAAAGAATCAAATCCCAACTTCCTGTCTTCTCTCCAACCAAACATCTCAACAAGTTTTCAAAACTCCTATTCACTACCTCTATCTGTCCATCAGTTTGTAGATGAAATGCTGAACTGAACTTCAAATATGCCTTCATCTTCTTCCAAAGTGTCTTCCAAAAGTATCCAACAAAATTTGTATCTCTCTCTGAAACTATATTCTTAGGTAATCCATGCAATCTCACAATCTCTTTGAAAAATAGGTCAGCTACATGCACTGCATCAGTTGTCTTCTTACAAGGTATGAAATTTGCCATCTTTGAAAATCTGTCCACCACTACAAATATTGAATTGTGTCATCTCTATGTTTTAGGCAATCCCATTACAAAATCCATACTTATGTCTTCCCAAGGTCTCTCTGGTATTGTCAAAGGTTTATGCAACCCAGTATTTTGACTACTCCCTTTTGCAACTTGACAAACTCTACAAATTCGCACAAATTTCCTAACATCCTTATGTATTTGAGGCCAAAAGTAGTTTTCACTCTCCAAAGCCACTGTCTTATAATTGCCAAAATGTCCTGCCAATCCACCACTGTATTTCTCCTTGATCAAATTGTCTCTCGTGGAATTTCTAGGTATGCATAGCTAATTTCCTCTAAACAACATATCCTCCTAAATGAAATAATCCAACCATTTACTCCTATCTATCACAACAAGTTCCTTGCATGTTTTCCAAGGTTCTAGAAAACTAGTGTCTCCCTCATACATGTTCTTCAATTCATCAAATCCTATCACTTCAACTCTCATCTCTGTCAGCAAGTTTCTTCTCTTACTCAATGCTACCACATCTGCAACTTTGTTTAATTTTCCACTCCTATGCTTCAATACAAATGTATAACTCTACATGAACTCTACCCATCTCATATGTCTCTGATTCAACTTACCTTGACTGTTCAAATATTGAAAAGCTTGATGATCTGTATACAACACAAACTCAGGCAATAAGTAATGTATCCACTTCTTCAAGGCTTGAATTATGGCATATAATTCCTGGTCATAAACTAAATATCTTCTCCTTTCATCATTCAACTTCTCACTGAAATATGCTACTGGTCTACCTTCTTGATTTAATACTACTCCAATTGCATTTCCACTTGCATCACAATCTATTTGAAATACCTTATTGAAATCTAGTAATGCCAAAACATGTTGCTCTGTCACTTTCTGCTTCAACAACTCAAAAAAAAATTCTACTCCTGATGTCCAGTTGAAATCTTTTCTGTCACCTCTCATTGTCTCTATCATAGGGTTACAAACTGAATTGAAATTTGTGATGAACTTTCGGTAGAAACTAGCCAATCCATGAAATAATCTTACTTCTCCAATGCTCTTTGGTGTAGGCCATTCAACAATTGCTCTTACTTTCTTAGGGTCCATCTTCAATCCTTTCACAAAAATCACAAATCCCAAATATACCAGCGCTTCCTTCATGAAACTACACTTCTTGATGTTTATCAGCAATTTCTCTTCTCTCAGTCTCTGCAATACTTGTCTCAGATGCTGCAAATGTTCCTCTTTTGTTTACTAAAAATCAGAATGTCATCCAAATATACAATAACAAACTTACCCAAGAATTTGTTCAAAACTACATTTATCAATCTCATGAAAGTACTAGGTGCATTTGTCAATCCAAAAGGCATCACTAACCACTCATACAATCCTTCATTTTCTTTAAATCTTCCATTCATCTCCTTCTTTGATTCTAATCTGATGGTATCCACTCTTCAAATCTATCTTTGTGAAATATCTTTCTCCACTCAAACAATCCATAATATCATCCATCCTAGGTAAAGGAAATCTATACTTAACTGTGATCTTGTTTATGGCTCTAGAGTCTATACACAATCTCCATTCTCCATCTTTCTTACGTGCTAATACTGTAGGTACTGCACAAGGTCTCAAACTTTATCTGATCAAACCTTTCCTCAAAAATTCTTGCATCTATCTATTCAATTCTTCATTCTCTGTCGGTGTCATTCTATGTGCTGCTTTGTTAGGCAAACTAGCTCCTGGTATGAGATCCATGTGATGATTGATACTCCTAATTGGTGGCAATCCTTTAAGTACATTGTCTGATATGATGTCTTCGTATTCTGTTAGCAACTCTTTTATCTCCTCTGGTTGTACTTATTCATTCTCCTTTTTCAATGTTTCAGGCTTCTTAGGGATCAAAACATAACACATATTCTCATGTCTTAAACCATCCAGAAATTTTCTTCCATCTACCAAATAGATTCTAGCATTTCCACATACTTCACTCTTAGGATCGTCTTCCAAAGGAATCAAAGTAATTCTCCTTCCATTTGCTGTTATAGTGTATGTATTCTTTCTCCCATCATGTATAGCTTTTCTATCATACTGCCAAGGTCTACCCAACAAGATATGACAAACATCCATAGGCATAATATCACACAAGACTTCATCATGATAAGATCCAATATAAAATTTCACCAAACATTGTTCACTCACTAGTACCTTATGATCATCTTGAATCCATGCTATCTGATAGGGCTTAGGGTGTTTCAATCTTTCCAACTTCATCTTAGTCACCATCTTCTCTGAAACTAGGTTATCTGAACTACCACTATCAATAACAACTTTACAATATTTACCTCCATATTTGCATCTAGTTCTAAACAAACTTTTTCCTTTGGGGTGGTTCCTCATTTGTCTCTGCTTGAAATAGTACCCTCCTCATTACTAATGATTCTCCTTTCTTAGGTTTACCAAATGAACTAGGTGATCCAACAGGTTCTTCTTCCACATAGGTTGTTCTTCCACTATTCTCTATTCTCTTGCTTGTACTCCCCTGATTACATTCAAATGCTCTATGTCCTTCACCTCCACACTTGAAACAAGTTCCTCTGAATGCCCTCCCATCAGGTCCCTTTCCTTCTCTTCTATATCCTTCACTATGGTATGGAATAGGGTTTCCTCTACGGTAGAAATTTCTATCATCTCTCCGGTATGTATTGTGAGCTGTCCTCCTTCTTTAATGTGTTCTCTTTTCTATTCTACTCCACAATTGATCTCTCTCCTCTGGAAAATGTTCTACCTCTCTGAAATTTACCTCCTCTGCCTCTCTATCTCTGATCATGCCTCTTGTTCAACTTCTCTTCAACTTTTAGGGCAAACTGATATGCTTCCTCCAAAGATGTCATCCTTACCAAGCTTAGTTCTTGAATGTTCAATCTCAGTCTATTGATGTATCTAGCCACTTTCTCCTTTCTTTCTTCACTATGTCCTGTCCTTATGATCATCTTATGAAATTCTTCAGTATATTCCTTCATAGATTTCTCCTTTTGTTTCAGGTTTTGCAATCTCTTCAATAATTCCAACTTATAGTCAGCAGGTATAAACTGGTTCTTCAATTTTCTCACCATTCTATCCCACTTTGTAATGTTTTCTTTTCTTCTTCTGTTTCTACCGAACTGAACTTCTTTCCACCATATAGTAGTGTATCCTTTCAACTTTGTCTTTGCAAATTTCACCTTTTCCGGATCTTCAACTTCTTCATACTCAAAGTATTCTTCCATGTCATTTATCTAGTCAATCAACTCTTTAGGGTTCAAATTGGTAGTGTAATTATGTACATCAACTCTAGACCTTTTTCCTATCTTTGAAATAGCTCACAACATCTTGACTTGATTTGATTCTTCTTCTTCATCACCTCCTAGGGTTTTGCCAATTTGTTCAATAGATTGAAATTCCTCTTCATCATCACTTTTGACATTAGGTCTAGGTGTCAACCCTCTTCGCCTATCTTCCTTAATAGCATTCAATCGAATTCTCATTATTTTCATCATTTCCATCATCTCATCCATTCTACCTGCCATTGTTCCAATAGCAGGGATTCTCCTCGGTGGCATTCTTCCTAGGATCAAGTGCAAACTTCCTCAAATTCGACGATCAAGCTACAAGGTGACAACTGCCTCACAATCGATGATTGGTTGCGACACAAGTAACCTACCTCAGATTTGGCGATCTGTCCACAACAAGATCTTACGGTATTCCTTCACCAACTTCTCTCAATTCTCTCCCAAAGATTTGAACTTTCGCTCTGATACCACTTGGTGCAGTCATGGTAGGAGGGTTCACAGAATGAACTATCCAGACTGTGTAGCAAGAGTAAACACAACAGAAACAACTCAAAGATATGAAACAAATGCAAATTCAGTCATTCAGTATATCATAGAATTCAAATACAAATTGGTCGGCAACATGTGGGCTTACAATTAGGGCTCACACGCTTGATTACAAAAAATATCATAATAAACACAAGATATAGCTTTGAAGCTCCTTTGCACAAAATATAAACTATCAACTATTTCTAGATCATGAACTTGATGACTACTTTCATGGGCATCTATTACATCCATATATGATCTCTAGAACCAAAGATTCCTCCGCGTCAGCCAAGGAAGATCACAAACTCCAAAGAAGAGTTGTAACGTGTGTACACTGATAGGTCGGACCTAAAGATGAAAAACTCCTCTGCAAGTGAATGGAAAGATGTGCGGATCTTGGGGAAGGTCAGCCACAAACCCTAGAACATTGAAAGATTTGTCATTTAGCTTCGTGGGTCGATAAATGCTCTGCAGGTCTTCTCCTTTAGCTGATTATCTAAATTGTAAGAAATGCTCTGCTCTAAGAAAACACATAATCTTCTAATAGCGATAACTTTCCAGTACTTAATCCAAATGCTCTGAATTCTAGATATGATGTAGATGAGTGAATCTAGATGCTAAGTCTAGCTCCATAAGATCTGAAATGCAACTACGGTAGAGTGTGGACCAAAATAGAAAAACTACTACTGACTGAACTGCCTGAACTAAACTAGAAAATGAAAAGAAACAAACTAAACTGCAAACAAACTGAAATACCAATGTTTTTGATTGATGCAAGATTGCTCTTGAACCAAGGATGCTCCTTCATCAACATGTAAAATAAGGTTGTGTAAACAAAATTGTTCTTTTTATACATATTGTGACATCTCTTTACACGAAATTATACTTCACATTCATACATGTGATAACTAGCACATGCAGGCCACTTCAAGAACAACAATTTCATGCTCTAATTCATTTGAATCCACTACAATACAAAAGTTCATGGCTCATCTAAAGCTTATTTTGATGGAGAAAGGTTGGAGTAGGATCAACTTCTAAAACATGGTAGTATCTATTATTTTTTACTCTAGCCAGAGGTGATAATAATACATAACATCTTCCACAAATGTACATAATTGAGAAGATGAGGGTTGTATTTAGATAATTTTTGGAAAGGTTTTAAAAAATTAAATTCCTTAATGTTAAAGTTCTCATGTTCAATAGAAATATATTTTATTATTCTTGATAGGTATGGGACTGAACTTCAAGTTTCAACCCTATTAATAATGAACAGATGTTCTTTGTTGTACTGGTTGTTCTTATATGGCAGAAACGAGTTGCTTGCATATGATTATTTTGTAGAAGATAAGACACAAATGATTTTACTAAAAATGCAATTCTTAAATCCTTAGAAAAGGAAAATGTTTATGCAAGATGCCTCTATGGCTATTTGATAGCATAAGCTATATTGAAAGATGTTACTAATATTCTCCATCTTGTTAATTTGGGATGTGCCCTTTGCAAAACGTAATTTCTTACTGAAGTTTCTCTATCTCAAATTTATTAAATTTAAGAGTTTCCACATATGAGAAAATTTCATTTTCATGATGAGGAATGCTAGTTCATAGTTATTATATAGAAATGGATCGCAAATGAAAACTTAGGAACAATGTATAGCTCATAGCAATAACACTATGCAAGGGCAAGACAAATCCTCTATGATACATCCTTTAAGTTAGCCTTGATTATGGGAGGCTATAACACATAAAATGTGAGAATACATATTTGAGGTTCATCTTGTAACTTGGACATGACTGGACTAAAACAAGTTTTGCATGTTTAATAAGAGCATCGTATTTCTAGTTGTGAAGTGGGGCATCAAGAGAAACAAGATAGGGGAGGGTTTATATAGAATAAATAACTGAGAAGTTATCCCAAACTCTACCAATAGTGATTTTGTGCTCAATGTTGAATGAATGCCCTTCCCATGCAATGAGTTGTTTTTTTATGTAGTCATTAATGTTTTGTTTCCCATTTCATATCGTGTTGATGTTATAAGTTGAAAACATTTGAATGGAGTTTGAGGCAAAGTACTACATACAATGTTTGTAGATCAATGCTTCAGGATTTAACTGTGTGCATGTTTTTTCCTCACTAAATCCTGAAGCACTGATCGACATTCATTATGGACAGTGGAAATCTGATGTCTATCATACATACAATGTTGCCAAATAATGATAATATAATATCTATGGTATAATCTAATTCTTAGTTGTCATTAACAATTGTGGGCTTCTTACATTGCTTTTGTTTTGGATGTTTTTTTGGTTGTGGTCTCATGTCAAAAATTTAACAAGAATGCTCTTGTTTCCATTATAATGATATTGCTAAAAGAAACCAATGTTGACACAAGATCCGTAGTTCATTGTGCTTGACCACTAATCAATACAGACAATAATGCGCCATTTCCATAGGATATTATTAAAAAAATAAAAAAAATTGGTTCTATCTTGTTAAAAATTTAGAAAAAACAAATTTTAATGTTTATGTTAAGTCCAAAATACTAATTTACATTTTGTATAGGTCTTAATTGTTCTATTTTGGGTGTTACACTCTAATTCAATATTTATGTTCGACTTACTAGATTTTGAAGTGAACTACACATTATTCCATAATTATATTAGACTCTATCAATACTTTATTGCTAAAACCTATTGTCACATACCATCCATGGCTATTTTATCCGAGACCATCAAAACAAGGGCACTATTGTAATATCCTCAATTCATTTTTAGCTATAGCAAACTACTAATGTATTTGAAATTCACAAATAATTCATCTATGTTATCCTCGGTAACATATTATTGTGACATTATCTACTTGTTGAAATTCTAGATAACTAAGAAAGATGTGATTTTTAATTTCTTTCATTTTAGATTTATTATGTTGACTTAATAGAGGGGAAGTTTAAGCTAAATGTGATGGATGTGAGGACTTAAACGGTATGATATAACTCTTGTGATATTAGATTCATCATCAACCATTTTTAATTTTATGATTAAATTGACTAAGACTAGCTTCTCACTCTATTTATTAATGTCCATACATTTTATATCATCTTTAATGTCATTAAAGATTTGATTATGGGTAAATTATGAATCTCTAACAAAAGTTCGTTGTGATAACAAAATTATTGTCATGCCCATTGAACCTATAAGTCCAATTGCTAGTATATATAGATAATTAAAAGAGAACATGCTCAGCAGGGGTGGCCTCAACCTTCTCACCACCGCTCCAATTCTCCCCATGCCTTTGGTCATGGTTTTGTAGGCTAGCTAGACTTTGGAAAGTTCCCCCAGCTGGCTCTTGCCATTTCTCCTATTCATGACAATCCGCTTAAGGATGATAAAAAGAATTAAGATATTAATGATACTTGGGAGCCTCCTATGGGCACTTTTGACCTTGCTGATGTATGGGGTAAACTAGATGGCTGGGACCATCCTCCTCCCACTGATATAGCTCTTGGCGCATAGCAGCCTCTAGATTTTTTTTTCTATGTTTTTGGGTTGTGGCCACGTTTGAACTTTGGGGTGTGACGTTTTCCACCCACCTTTTTGTTTGTGAATATGTGCAAATATTATTTCATAAATATAAATGATATATGCACTTGTTCATAAAAAATAAACAAGACATCAATGGACCCTTGGTCTACTCGTGAAGTTGAATAGTTTTGAATGAACCCACCAGCGATCAAGTCTTGCCCTGACACCATAAGGGACGAAGTTGGGATCGTGTCCCAAATGACTTTGGTGGAATGGATAACCCCAATCCTTGGCTCTCAACCGAAAAAATTTCAACCTAAAACTCATGCACCAGTACCAAATAGCTAAACAATTATGTAAGTTTGATATAAAACCTTTCAACCAAATAAATAAATAAAAATGATGATAATGATAAAGACTACTCTACTTTGCCGACCATGTGAGTATAGAAAAAATTACCAACGAAACATGAAAACGATGCGGGAAAGAGTTGTAAGTCGTGGGGAAAGAAAAAATTAACAAAAGTCGGCACCAAAAAAATAATTAAAAAAAAAAACTGAAAGCGATGGGCAAAAAAATAACAAAAGTGGGCCAAAAAAAAGTCGGCACGAAAAAAGTAATTAAAAAAAAACTGAAAGCGATGGGAAAAAAAAAACCAAAAGTGGGCACGAAAAAACGTAATTTAAAAAAACTGAAAGCGATGGAAAAACCAAAAAAAAAAAAAAGTGGGCACGAAAAAAAAAGTAATGGGTAAAAAAATAACAAAAGTGGGCACGGAAATTGAAATGAAAGCAGGCACGCTTGCCGTGCCAGTTAAGTCTGGCGAGATGGAAGAAAATATTTAATAACAGTGGGACTGGGCACGCCCTGTAGTCAACGTTGGCTGTCTGCAATCTACAAGTGTAAATGGCACGCGAATGTGGAATCGGAGTGAAAACATTTGTATGGTTGAGTTCAAGATCTAAAATCTTGGTTTGATTCCTCTGTTTTCTTTCTATCGTTATTTAGCCTTACTCTTCAGATCCAGCTCCAAGATGGACCAATACAAGCCTCCCACAACTAAACTTGCCTTCCAAAGCGGTAAGAGGTATCATGTGTTTCTAAGTTTCAGGGGAGAAGATGTGAGAAAGACTCTGGTTGATCATCTCTTTCAAGCTCTCTCCAGTGCAGGACTGAATGTCTTCTTAGACAGTGAAAAATTGAAAAGGGGGGAAATGATTGGGTTGAGCTTGGAAAAGGCAATCGAGAGCAGTGCCATACGCATTCCTATATTTTCCAAAGGCTATGCAGACTCAACTTGGTGTCTCAAGGAGGCTGCTGCAATGTTGAGCACCCCTGGCTTGATTATTCCTCTCTTTTATCATGTGGATCCAACTCATGTTAGATACCCTGAAAATGACTCCAGTCCCTATAAGCAATCATTTCTCAAACATTATCGCCATTCAGATCGACCCCCAAGAGAAGAGATTGAGTGGTGGAAGCATGCCCTTCTACAGATCTGTCCATGTTTAAACTTGTATAGCCATTCAGTTCGATACCAAAGAGAAGAGATTGACGAGTGGAAGCATGCCCTTTTACAGATCTGTTCTCGCTCAGGATGGTCCATGGATCTAACTCAGGGGTCAGTAATGAGCCTCACTTTCTACATGCTTTTCCATATTTTTTATTTTTATTTCATGGCTGCCGCTGGATAATGAATATCTTTATGGGTTATATTGTTATTTTGGATTGGGAAAATATAGTGCTTGTAATAAAATGAAATTGTTCTTATAAAATGAGTTAAATAGCAGTATAGTATTATATCAGCTAGTAAGAAGGTTATTTTTATCAGTGCTAATGTAGTTTTTTAATTCAGATCCATATTTTATAAGCCGTGATTTACAAGATTCTATTTCTCAGGAGTATGAATATTCTATATAACACTTACTGCATTTAGGTGATTTATAAGATTCTATTTCTCAGGAGTATGGATATTCTATATAACACTTATTACATTTAGGTGATTCTTATGAGTGAGACCCTCAAACTAATGCCCACTTTAACTTGCTATGGACCATTTGCCATTTGCAAAACCTTCATAGAAGTGTTGTGTCTTATGAATTATTCATTATAGAACTCCATGGTTTGTAAGGCACAACATTCCCCAAAACTTTTATAAATACAGGAGCAAGCTAGTGGACTTAATCTTGGGGAAAGCTCCATGATTAAGTGTGTTTGAGCCAGAGTGGTACTAGGATGGGAAAGTTCCAATGCTTCACTCCTATGAGTATCATCTAGATACAATTAATACTAAATGAAACATTCATGCCCATGAAAGATAGGTTCTTGCAAACCACAGCTCATGAAATATAGGTTCATGACTCTAATTAAAATAGATGAAATTTTCCTTATAATTTTTATATTTACATTGCAAATTACATATTCTTAAAATTTTAATTTAAAGAACTTTCATTTTTATATTATAGTTTGTATATTTTAAAATTTAAATTTTTTTAATTTTGTATTAGAGATCATTTACCATTAAATGACCAAAAGAAAAGTAGGTACAATATGAGGTGTACAACACCAAATCTATCAGTCTGTTCAACCATCCAGGACCCACTCTGCAAAAACATGTCTTCAAACTACTACAAAATCACCAACATTATCAAAGCATCATGTTCGAACAGCTAACGGAAACAACACTCAGATAATTACATCAGAAAAAGGTCTTCACAGAATTTAGTCATGAATAGGTGAACACCACCTATTCCCAACAACACCTCTGATTGTTATCTTCTCATAATAATTTGTATCAAATGTCCCAATGACCGGGTCAGCTTCATCTTCCGGATCAAGGTCCTTCACTATAGGTTCATAGATGTTTTCTCTTTTGGACTTACTTTTCTCTCTCCTTAACAACAACATATAATTTTTTATCTTATTTTTATCCATATACTTTTTCAGCACCTATAAATCTTCTCGGTCAATGTTATTTTTGTCTCGAGGCCAGAGTGAGCACTGACCACCTCTTTCCTATATATATAGAAGTAAGTCCCTCTTCAAAAGGATTATAAACCTCCTTTTAGGAATCTCCAGTCATCAAACCATGTATCATGATATTGAAAAATGTGAGCTCAAATAATGAGTCAGCAAGATACCTTATCTTGCCTGGGAAAAGTTCTCCATTTCTGGTTTTCTAGATGTGCCACAGAATCTCATTAGTGAGAACAACCAAAAATTATTAAGCTCCTTATTAAAGACTCTAACATAACCAAACAAGATTTTAGACCAGTTAAAACCATCTTTGTTCTCCCACACCAAAAAGTTCCCGAAACAGATAGACCAAGTCTTAAAAGCTAATGGACATTCTAACAAAAGATGCTCAAAAGACTCAATAGTATTACAATGCAGACACATAGTAACTGGGAAACCAGAGTTGGAAAGACCTTTGAACATAGCAAGTTTCTTAAGAATAAGTAACCATCTAAAATAGGTTGTCTTAGGCTCACTAATAGCAAACCACATGAACTTAGAATAAAAGACCACTCTTTATTAGACCAACACAAGTTCCAATTATCATTATTTTTTTAAAGATATCTCTCGAGCCAACCAGCATGATGTACAACTTTTTAGAGGTCATTTTTTTAAGAAGTATCCCATCCATCCACTAAATATTTTTTAAAATTTTTGTATTGAACTTCAAGACAACTAGAAATCTAACATTGTAGAAAGCCTTCTTCAAGACAAAGTATGTCCTTTTCTAGGCATTAGGGATACCAAATTCCTTATGAAATTCCTGCCAATTTTTTATATTACCCCTATCTAAAACATTATCAAACACATTAATACCTTTCATAGCCAAAAATCTTGCAGAGCATCCTTGTGATAATGTTTAATATTTAAGAAATTAATATTTATTAATATTTAAGAAATTATTATTTATTAAATTACCACTGTATTAATTTTTTTATGGATTAATTAAGATCAGAACTAAGATCTCTCGTGAAATTCTGAGCTGCTTTGTTGACGCAAATAATTCTTAAATGTAAATTATTTGTAACACCAACAAAATTTTCTTACACGCCCTTTTATGAATATATAGTAAAAAAATTCCGATTTTCCAATCTTTATCAGTCTCCTTTACTAACTTTCTTGCTACTCTTTGCAAAGGAGTAGAACGATGATAATAAGTAGTACTTTTGCAACTAATATTGACTTACTCTGGTCATTGCAGCTTCGAAGCTCGGCTAGTAAAGACAGTGGTGAATGACCTGATTAAGACATTGGACAGAGTGCCGTTACAAGTTGCAAAGCATCCAGTGGGAATGGACACGGTGAAGAATGCTCTAATTCAAAAATTAAATCTCAATTCAGTGGATGAAGTGGTTAAAGTTGGAATATGGGGTATTGGTGGTATTGGCAAGACCACAGTTGCCAAGGCCGTGTACAATCAAATCTATGCTGATTTTGAAGCTGCTTCCTTTGTATTCAATGTCCGCGCCATTGCTGCTGAACCCGCAGGCCTTACAAATTTGCAGAAACAAATTCTTACAGATTTAATCGAATATGATACCAAAAATGGTGGAGAAGTGCACAGTGTCGACAAGGGCTTATCTTTGTTTAGAGATCGTTTGGGAGGAAAACGTGTGCTCCTTATTTTGGATGATGTGGATGCTGTTGTACAGTTGGATGCTTTGGTTGGGGATTGGCTGGCCCCTGGCAGCAGAGTTATTATAACTTCCAGAGACAAACACATTCTAAATGTTGCTCGGGTCTCATCTGAATGCATCCACGAGATGACTGAACTGGAGATAAATGAAGGTCTCCAGTTATTTAGTTGGCACGCTTTTCTTAGAGCATCTCCAAGTCCCAGTTACCAAGATCTGTCCAAAAAAATAGTGGAAGCTTGTAAGGGGCATCCTCTTTCATTAGAAGTGATTGGATCCTTCTTGTATGATAAGAAGGATGGCACACGTTGCTGGACGGAAGCTCTTCACAACATTACCGTCAACCCAGACATTCACAAAAGACTTTACATCAGTTATAGTGGTCTTAGTGATGAGGAAAAAGAAATATTCCTCGACATTGCTTGCTTCTTCATTGGAGAAGACAAAACATTGCCAATTTTTTTCTGGAAATCATTGTACAATATGGTAGACAGTGCTGTGCTTAATCTTTCGACAAAGTTACTGATAAAGATTGACGATGAAGGTGTATTTGATATGCATGACCATTTGCGAGATATGGGGCGGACCATTGCTGAAAAAGAAAAAGAGGGTACCCGACTATGGGATGCTGCCCATTTAAGCACCTTCTCCAGCCCCAATTTCTTTCGCCTTCGGCTCAATGAAGGCAATCCACAAAAGCTTAAAATGATGTGCAGACCTGGTCTTTGCTATCTTCATTTGCACAATCTGTCCATTGAAGGCATGACAGAAGACACACTAGCCTCGCTTCCTCCAAATTTGATATGTTTAAGGCTAGAGAATTGTAGCTTTGCTACACTTCACTCCAGATTTGTGGGTAACACTCGGCAATTGAAGACTATGCAACTAAAACTCTGCCATGGCGTTGACCTCCCTGACACCATTGGCAATCTGTCACAGCTACAGCACCTGGATTTGGGACAGTGTCAAAGATTAAATAACCTCCATGATACCATTGGCAACCTGTCACAGCTGCGGCACTTGAATTTGAGAGGGTGTTTCAGGTTAGATAACCTCCCTGGTACCATTGGCAACCTGGCACAGCTGCAGCACTTGGACTTGGGTGTGTGCCAAAGCTTAATTAACCTCCCTGATACAATTGGCAACCTATCACAGTTGCATCACTTGAACTTGAGAGGGTGTTTTAGGTTAAATAACCTCCCTGATACCATTGGCAACCTTGCACAGCTGCAACACTTGGATATGGGAGTGTGTCAAAGCTTAAATAACCTGCCTGTTACCATTGGCAACCTGTCAGAGCTGCAGCACTTGAACTTAAGAGGGTGTTTCAGGTTAAGTAACCTCCCTGATTCCATTGGCAACCTGTTACAACTGCAGCACTTGGACTTAAAAGATTGTCAAACGTTAAATAAGCTCCCTGATACCTTTGGTGGTCTGTCACAACTGCAGCACTTGAACCTTAGGGGTTGTTTCAGGTTAAGCAAGCTCCCTGATAGGATTGGCAACCTGTCAGAGTTGCAGCACTTGGACTTAGGAGTGTGTCAAAGCTTAGATAACCTCCCTAATACCATTGGCAACCTGTCACAACTACAACACTTGAACTTGCAAGGGTGTTTCAGGTTAATTAGCCTCCCCGATACCATTGGCAACCTGTCACAGCTGCAGCACTTGGACTTGGAAGAGTGTCAATACTTAACAAGCCTCCCTGATACCATTGGGAATCTGTCACAGCTGCGGTACTTGAGCTTGAGATGGTGTTATAGGTTAAATAACCTCCCCGATGCAATTGGCAACTTGTCACAGCTGCAGGTGCTGAAGTAGTTGGTATGTTATATTTTCAACATCAAACATGGACTAAACATCAGTTTAGTTAATGTATGTGCATGCAGAAAAGTTGGCAAAGTCAAAGCACTGTAAAAAGGATGTTGCAGTCAAAACTCTGGAGTTCATTTTTGGACAGCCAGCACGGCGTCATTGCAGTACTTGTGGTGGAAGGATGGAACGACTGTAATTCATTGAAGGTCTACCTCCTCAGCTGTAAATTTGAAGGACTGTAATAGAGATTTCAGTATCGCAGAGCAGAAATTGAGACAATCTTAGTCATTTTACATGTTCTATTAAATCCTCTCATGATCTATTTGTATTCAAATTTCTTTTCTCAATGTTTGCACGGAAATGCAAAACGATGTTCTCTGCACCAATTATGATTTACATAGAAGGCATGAGTTTTCCACAGTCCATGATAATAAGTATGCATGTGTTTCTGGATTCCATTGTGTATGTTTTTGAATCAACGTTTCGGATCATACTCAATGATCCATCATCAGGAAGAGGAATCCAAAAGCACACGCATACTTATTATGATTTACATGTTTTGTAGCACTGTTATTTCAGTTCCGTACATATAGTAGATGATTATAGAATACCTTGCATTCTTACACATGTTAATCTCTTTAATAATCTATATCATTTAGCGACTGTGATGATTCGTGGGTTTACGCTGAAATCTATACGATAAACTTTTTAGTACAATTTTGAGCATTGCTTGGAGTTCAAATTAAAGATATGATCACACTGCATAATCCATAATCCACCATTAAGATGAGGAAAGAAATCTAATGATGGAACACTAAGTGTGATTTGAAACATGTCGATATAATTTTTTATTTTTATTTTTTAAAAAACACTCTAGAGTTCAAATGTTGTTTTACCCATGTGGTACATCCCAACATTAAAAATTTTAATCTTGTCCAATATTATTTTATTAGTTGCTACTTATTTATGTTTTTAAGCAGAGACATTCTACAGTCACAAGGGATGGAGCAGAAGAGCTAAAAGATTCTAGCTTCCTGATAAAGAAAAACCCAAAAATAGAGGTGAATATTCAAAAACTAAAAATAGCAGCAAATGCAAAATAACAGACTGGAAGGCTGATGGTTTCATTCAAGAGGAAATTTGACGCTGGCCTTTTTAAGACTTGCTCTGGCCTGTTTTTTTGTTGAAGTTGATCGTTGTCTTAAAGGACGAAAAGGAAGTCGCCTTTATTTTTAGAGAAGGAGCCGCTGAGAAAGATTTGTATGATTAATTGAAATCTTTCATTAGTTTTTTAGTTACTATGCCTGTTCTTTATGCTTCATATTGATTTGTTTGTCCTGCACATTGTATTTGATTGTTAATGCAATGTTTGTAGAACGGATGCGCAATAGTTTTACTCTGCTACGATTTTCGCCATCTTTTCGATTTTCATTTGCGTTATTTAAAGGACTCTGAAAATTCACTGTTTGAATGTTAATATTTATTTTTAAGGCATGCTTTTTTGTTTTTAGAATTGCTTTAAGAGGAATCGATCCAAGGCTGTGGAGGGAATCTTTTTTTAAAAGGTATTTGCATCAGTCTTTTTTTTTCTAACTCATATCAGTAAGGAATTAATCCCCCTTCTGAGGGGCCATAGAAATGGAGATGGATAAGTAATATAGTGAGTTATATATTTCAAACCAGTTATGATACATAGTCATGGATTGCATTATCTTTTATTTTTTTTTATAATTTAGATTTATTTCGTTTTGGGCTTTTCACTTCTCAAATCTCTTTTCATATTAACACAATTTTTAAAATACTTAAAGTGACTCATGAATATTTTTAACAGTGAAGTCTTATATAACAGAGATTTTAAATATTATATGCAATAGCTATTCAAGACTTTTATTTAAAATACTTATATCGGTATTCTTAATAAGAACTTGGCACATCCCATATAGTGGGACTTTTACTTGATATTTAATCAAATATTTGCTTACATAGTTCATATTTCTTGATACCTTGTGAACTAAATACTTCTATATTAATAATTTGCCACTTCATCAACTTGACAACATGGTAAACTAATCTGTAGGATTATGTGGTTAGAACAGTATAAGTCACTTGACTGTAGATAAAGATGTCAATGTTAATCTTTTTACTCAAAAATCTAATGTTCTTATATGTAAGTGTATGTGTTGTTCTAGCACAAAAACTGAAACCTATTACGGTTTTTTGGTTTTTGTTATTTTGTTTGGTACAAATTATTTCGAAAACTTTGGAATCTCAATTGGTTTCTATTGGTTTCTTCTGCGACAGTGATTTTATTTTTAGTTTATTATCTTAAATTTAAATTTAATTTCTAACTTGGCTCTATGTTTTTTGTAGTGTTTATCAATGACAAAAAGCACAGAGAAGAATCCCATCACAGAGAAAAAGGTCATGACAGAAAAAAAAAGAAAAAAAAAGAGAAGAGTTCGTAAGGTTGAAAAGGAGGTCCCTAGAAAAGCTGAAGATGAGAAAGGTACACAAAAAAATTAAAAGATCTTCAAGATCTACTTTCTTAAAATTCTCAAGCAAGTGCACCTTGATATCAATATTTCTAACAAGACTATGGGAATTATGAACAAGTTTATCAAGGACATGTTTGAGAAAATTGCCAGCGAGGCAGCCAATTTTGCTCGCCACAACAAAAAAAAAAAACATCATCAATATTACGAGAGATTCAGATAGCTGTGAGGGTTTCTCTTCTTCGGGAGCTTGGAAAGCGTGTAGTCTCTCATTATTCAAAGATTGTTACTAAGTTCATCAATGTTTGATCTTCTTCTCTCTATTTTGAATTAGGTTTTATCAAATATTTTTGTGTTAGGGTATTTAGTTTGTTTAAGGGGTTCTAATCTTGAAGTTTTGTATAAGGGAAGTTTTCACTAATTATTATCTTCTATGATGGTTTGAAATAGCAAATAAGAGGATAAATAGTTGTACCAAAAAAGCATCCATGGTGTTTTATGGTACATTTATGTAATCCCAAATCATAAACATTATTTATGAAGGAATTTTTGGTTTTACAAATTATTGAATGTTTATATTAAAATTTTACATTCGGTAGCCAAAGTATCTAAATATTATGTGGACAAATACTATTCTTATGTGTACAAACACAATTTGTAACATGCTTTCTCATATTACTTAAATTTATTCAACATTTTACAAGGAAGTAAATGAACAAGGTAAACAATTTTTTTTATCATTTGCATAATCACAAGAAAATAAATACATGTCTTTTCTGAATATTTTTCAACCTTGAAACTCAATATATTCAAAGATAATTCATAATGAAAATCATTTCACTTTACATTTACAATACATAAATTGCACTTGGCAATCAAAATAATTATACATCATAATATAAATAATGTTTTACCTAGAATCTTGATGTCTGTCACTCAAGTCTCAGCAAGTCTTCTACTACAGAGTGAGAGCATCATCCGCGTGCTTTAGCTCCAACCATAGACCAGCAATTCCTTGCACATCTTCCTACCTCGAAGTGGCCCTTACCTTCATGAAGAGTATAGAAATAAAGAACCAATAGGTTTGCCATCTGAGTCCTAGTGTTGTGTCCTATGTAACACAATCAACCATACAACTCTAGACATTTCTTCTAGTTAAATATGATCATTTTGATAGGTTACATCATCTAGACATTGTGAACTGACTAATGCATGTAGAGATAAATGCATCGCTTTGGCCAAAGTTTCTATATAGATAAACATTTGTAATAAATGTAGTCATGTGTTCACACACCTCTATCTCAATTTGAAGACTATCTCATCATATAGTTTGATTTGTTTAACTAAAACACTAGATATGTAATGTCTAGACTATGCTTCATTCCTAGTCAATCTGACTTAAAGAATTTAACCTTGAACTCTAGGTTATACATATATACAATATATAGGTTTAGAAGATTCAACTCTTCATTTAGTCCTTAGTTGCATTCTCACAACCATGAGATTCTATGACTTCCTATCATTCTACTCAACGACTCAAGGATTAAACATTCTATAAACCATAAGTCTTGTTTCGACTCTAATCAAGAAATCATTAAACTTTAACAAAGAACTTCTTATACTCTTTCTAATGATAATATCTTCTAATTGGGCTAACTGCTTGAGATCTTCTACTTCTCCTTGGGTGAAAAATTGCTTGTATTGTTTCTCCTTCTCTTGCTCCTTATTGTTTGTTTGGCTTCTTTCACAACTTCCTCATGTTGTTTCTTAGTGGAAACAAATTATTCTTCCTCCTCACTGTATTCCTCTTCTGTCTTGGTGATATAGTACCTTCTGGTATTTGTTCCTTGTCTTGTCAATACCACAGCTTTCTCCTTCCTTCTTCTTCTATCTTTTTCAGTCTGTTTTGGCTTGCTTCTCCAATAATACTCTTCTTCTTTTGTGGATTTAGTTGAAGATATGTTTGTTTACTCCCTGCTATTCTTCCGGCAAGTTCTTGATCTTTGACCCTTTGGTTCCCTTCCTATAACCCTAGATCTTTTTTGATTATTCAAGTTATGTAGCTCATCCCTCTTAGATTGTGGTTGTGCATTTTGGAAGTACTGTTGTGCTCTTTCACAAGAAAATAAACCATGTTCTATACTACTACAAAATGAACACTATGGTTTCCTTTCGGCCCAACATTCATTAGTAAAGTGTCCTGTCTTACCACAATTGAAACCTGTTGCATCCTCCCTTCTTCTTTGACCTCTTCCATGGCCTCTGCCTCCTCTATAATCACTAAATTGTTCTCTATCATCATTATTGTATCTATTCCCATAGGATGGACCACTAGAGTTTGAATTTTGTATTGCATTGACATTCCTCTATTTTCTGCAATTTGGTTGCTTATAGCCTTGATCATGTGAATTTCTTTCTGGTGCAGGAGCTTTACAGTTTAATCATTGTGTTGGTTTTTTTTTCCTAGTTGGTTTTCATGTTATTTGTTTACCTCTAAGGCTTTAAAAGCTATTTTGATATTTTGTAATAAAGACTTAGTCATTTAGATTGACTAGTCCATGAGGATATTAGTAAGACCTATTTTATAGGAGTGTTTCTTTTAGAAACTTGATTGTTTTATGTAAAACTGCCACTTCCATCGGTTCACTGCCTTTCATGGGCAGTTGTACGGACTGTAAGGAAGTGGAAACGTTGGGGAAACTTCCTATAAACTTTAGTTTGTATAAACATGCCAAATAATGAATGTGGAGGAGGAGTCTTTTAAGGAAAAAATTGTGTTTTCTACTTTTTTATTGAAACAGACATTTTGTATGGCCTGGTACGAATTATTCATGAGTTGAAATGTTGGAAATTTGTTAGGTTTGCAAAACACCTTTCATTTGCATCTACTTGGAGCTCTTGACACTTTTGTAGAAGGTAGAATCAATCCAACTTGTAAAAATTGTTTTGAAACCCTCTTAACTAGG
The DNA here is from genome assembly GCA_027924645.1 of Cunninghamia lanceolata. NCBI lineage: Eukaryota > Viridiplantae > Streptophyta > Pinopsida > Cupressales > Cupressaceae > Cunninghamia > Cunninghamia lanceolata. Next base: position 1,945,377 of record BSBN01000091.1, on the reverse strand, counting down.
GTTTGTGTCCAAAAATGGTGAATTCTTCCTCTATCATCTGAAAATTTCAACCATTTTCAGAAGGATGGGGAAGATTAGGTTAGGTTTTGTTGTTTTCCATGGTTTTCAGGTTGAAGATTCCTCTTCCAAGCATCTGGCATGATCCTAGCTAGTCAAAAATAGTGACTAGTTGGAAGAAATGGTGTAAGAGAAGTGTTTATCTTGAAAACAGCCACGTGCACAGTCAAATGAAGATTGGATTTCATGTCTTGAAGCAAGGACAGACCTCTGAGATGGTTGGTAGAGCCTGAGAAGGCAGGCTTACTGCATTCTTTACATATAAACTGATTTAGACCTTCTTCTTTGGGAGCAAAAATAGTTTACTATTTTCTGTACGTCAGTGGTAAAGTACAGCTACATGTTGGAGGAAGAGTACCTGTTCCCTATAGGTAATTGGATGATACATTGATTGTTGATGGTCTTTGAGAGTTATGAGTGTTTAATGTTGTGTAAATGTTCTCTTTGTTTACAAAGTTAACCTCCTTTTAAGTTTGTTTCTTGAAGACAGTCACAATAGCATTACTATTTCTGTTAGAGCAAGTACTAAGGTGAGGTGTTGGGTTAGAGACCTCAAGTGGATCTTGTCCTTGGTGAATGCATGTGGTGTTTAGACCCTTGTTGGCAAAGGAGTTATGCTGGTTTAGTTAATGCTAGGCTACAAGAGAAAAACTGTCATCTTAACATTGTCCTAAGACAGTCAAGCTGCAATTGCTATCCTCTGTCCTGTATAGTACAGTGTGAGCCTGCATGGGAGTAAATGGTTGTTTGTTTACATTAAGAGTTTAGTATACATTGAGTGTTGAGGGTCATTTGAGGCCTTGAGAAGTTGATTGAACCAATTCCATAAGACTTAAGCCTTCTTCAAACACTGTCCTAGAACAGTCATACTGTTGTTGCTGTCCATTGCCTTAGAGAATGCATAAATTAGTCTTTTGGTCAGAGACCTTGTTATTCTCCATGTCTTAAACAATCTTATGTCAAATTATGTATGGAGATCCTGCTAGCATAGGTGTTAGGAGTGGAATGTTGTCCTTGAAGGTGAATGTGTTGATTGTTTGGGTAGAGTAGTGACTCCCCAAGGTGAGTGTTGAGCAGCCTGTGTGGTGGACCTAGGTGTGGTCCTAGGCTAGATCAATCACCTGAACAAAGCCTTGTGTAGGTTTATAAACAATCCACCTTTGGAAACATTAAGAAGGAAGCTTTGACAACCAAGTTCATTGAGTGAACTACTACAACCACTACCTATATCTCTACATCATATTGGTATCAGAGCCAATATTCTGATTGGAAGCAAGTGTATGTCAGAAGAGGAAATTGAAACAAAGGCTAGTACAATGCCTCCCAAGACAATGAGTCAAGATGCCATCAAGAAGTTGGTGGAAGAGATGGTTGAAGCAAGACTGCAAGAAGCAAGATTGCAAGAAGCAAAGTTGCAAGAAGAGAAGAAGTCTAAGGGCAAGACCAAAGAAGAGGGAAGTTCTTCAGACGCAAATGAAGAAATAGAGGTAGAAGAGGATCCTCTGGGGCAGGATATGTCTGCAGATCAGAAAGCCTTCTTGAATGCACTTAAGGGTGCTCATGGAGACAGTGGTGATCCCAAGATGGAAGTGCCTACTTTTCATGGCAAGTTGGATGGAGATGTTCTCACCGACTGGATAGAAGCTATGTGCAACTTCTTTGATTACAAGGAGTTCAATGACAGCAAAAAGGTCAAGTTTGCCAAGACAAGGCTAAGAGGTTCTGCACTTGTATGGTGGAACTATATGCAGAGTGAGAGGGAGAAGATTGGGAAGAGTCCCATCACTAAATGGAGTAGAATGGTGGCTATGCTCAGAAGCAAGTTCATGCCACCTGACTATGAGATTCAAACTATAAGGAGGTTTTAGAATTTGAGACAAAAAGACATGGATGTGGCTGCCTACATAGAAGAATTTCATAGACTCAGTATGAGGGCCAATCATAATGAAGATGAAAAAGGGATGGTGGCTAGATACCTGAATGGACTGAAATACAATCTGCAAGATGAGATAAGTCTGGTGTTACCAAAGACAATGGATGAATGTTTCTTATTGGACTCCAGAGCAAAGGAAAAGCTAAGAAGGAAGGGTGAACAAAGTGCCAGAGGTAGAGGTCGCAGAAACCAAAGAGGAAGAGGTAATTTTGGCTGTGGACAGTTCAACAAAACTGAAAATAACAGTCAGCAAGAAACACAATCAGCAACAGAGCATAGAGGAGGTTTTAGAGGTGGTAGAAGTCATAATGGCAGAGGCAGAAATGGTGGAGGAGGTAGAGGACCAGGAGTCTTCACTAGAAGATGTTATGGTTGCAACCAAGTTGGCCATACAATGAACAAATGCCCAGGGAAAGCTAGCAACTCTCATGACAGTGGGAAGAGAAATCAGTTAGTGAAAGATGATGACTGTGAAAGTGTGAATTCACCAATTGGAAGTGCTGCACCTGTTTTAGATGGAGAGAGTATGATGATAAAAAGGTCTATGTTGAATATGCCATTGAAGCAAGAGCCCCCTCAGAGAAAGAATCTTTTCAGAACCCAAGGCCTAGCCTATGGGAAACTTTGCAAAATCATAGTGGATTCAGGATCTACTGAGAATGTGGTATCGACTAAGATGGTTGAGAAGTGCAAGTTGAAGAGGTTGTCTCATATCAGTCCTCACAAGATTTCTTGGTTGAACAAAAACCAAAGTTTCATGGTGGAAGAACAAACTTGGGTTGAACTTGCAATTGGTGACTACAAGGACAAAGTGCTATGTGAAATCATCCCTATGGATGCATGTCACCTGCTTCTTGGCCACCCATGGCAGTATGATGTTAAAGCTCAGCATGATGGTGAGAAGAACACTTATGTCATCACCAAGAATGGAAGGCCATTCAAAATGGATCCTTTGTTGGAGCAGCCCAAGGGAAAGGAAAATAACAGCAGTGTCATGTTGGTGAATGGCAATGAGTTCCTAAACATCTTGAAGGAGAATGACAATCAGGGGTATGCCTTGGTCATGAAGCCCAAGAGTGGATCAGATCAGCAAGATCAAAAACAGAAGGAGATTCCATTGGAAGTACAGCAACTTCTAGATAAGTATCAAGACCTTGTGGTAGAGGAAGTTCCCAACTCCTTACCACCCATGAGGGATATTAGTCATCAAATTAACTTAATACCTAGTGCTACATTGCCTAACAAGGTTGCATACAAGCTGACTCCACAGCAAAATGAAGAGGTGGCAAGGCAAATTCAAGATCTCCTAGAGAAAGGGCTAATTAGGAAGAGTCTATGTCCTTGTGCAGTTCCAAGTGTACTTGCTCCTAGGAAGGATGGAAAGTGGAGGCTATGCACAGATTCCAGGGCCATAAACAAGATCACCATAAGGTACAGATTCCCAATGCCAAGGATTGAAGATCTCTTGGATTATCTGGGAGGATCATGCTATTACTCAAAGATTGATTTGAAATCTGGATATCATCAAATCCAGATCAGACAGGGAGATGAATGGAAGACTGCTTTCAAGACCAATGAAGGTCTTTATGAATGGCTTGTTATGCCATTTGGTCTTAGCAATGCGCCAAGTACATTTATGCACCTGATGAATGAGGTATTAGTTGAATTCATTGGTAAATTTGTTATTGTTTATCTTGATGACATACTAATCTTCAGCAGGACAAGGGAAGACCATGTAAAGTATGTTGGTCAGGTGTTGGAGAAGTTGCATGAGCACAAGTTGATGATCAACTTAGACAAATGTGAGTTCATAAAAACTGAACTTGTATACTTGGGATTTGTCATTTCTAAGGGTTGTTTGAAGATGGATCCCTCTAAGGTTGCAGCTATTCTCAGTTGGCCTACCCCAAAAACAATGGGAGATATGAGAAGTTTCCATGGATTAGCAACTTTCTATAGGAAGTTTATCAAAGGTTTTAGTCACATTAGTGCTCCCATCCTCAACACCATCAAGGGTGGAGTCAAATGTAGATTCTAGTGGACAAAGGAAGCTGATGATAGTTTTGAGTTGTTGAAAACAAAGGTGGCTAAGTTACCTACCTTAGTACTCCCTGGTTTTATTAAGGTGTTTGTTGTTGAGTGTGATGCAAGTCAGCAAGCTATTGGTGCTGTTCTCAGCCAAGAAGGACATCCAGTGGCATTCTTTTCAGAAAAGTTGAATGAAGCCAAGCAAAGGTATTCTACCTATGACTTAGAACTCTATGCAATGGTGCAAGCTCTTAAGAAATGGAGACATTATTTGCTGCCCAAAGAATTTATTGTGTTTACTGACAATCATGCTTTAAGCTTTCTTAACAGTCAAGAAAAATTGAACCATAGACATGTTAAATGGATGGAACAACTACAAGTTTATACCTTCACAATTAAGCACAAAAGAGGTGTCTCTAATAAGGTGGCTGATGCATTGAGTAGGAGGTTGCTTCTTATTCATGAAATTCAGTTTGAAAGCATGGGTATTGAATGTTTAAAGGAGCTGTATAAAGAAGATTTTGATTTCAAAGAGGCTTATGATGTTTGTGTGAACTTGGCTAACACATTCCATGGAGAGTATGCAGATTTTGTTTTGCAGGAAGGCCTCTTGTTTAAAGGTAATCTGTTATGTGTCCCTAAGTGCTCCATGCACGACAACATCATCAAGGAGAAGCATAATGGTTCTTTAGGAGGACATTTTTGCTTAGACAAGACACTAGAACAAGTCACAAGGTTCTATTTGTGGCCAAAGGTGCAATCAGATGTGAGAAAGTATGTAGCTAGTTGTGCAATTTGTCAAAGAGCCAAAGGTGTGTCTTCAAATGCAGGTCTATACCAGCCCCTTCCCATTCCCAACAGACCTTGGAAAAGTATCAGCATGGATTTTGTACTTGGGTTACCCAGGACAGCTAGAGAGGTGGATAGTGTGTTTGTCATTGTCGATAGGTTCAACAAGATGGCTCATTTTGTGCCATGTAAATGCACAAATGATGCATCTCATGTTGCAGGTCTGTTTTTCAGAGAGGTAGTAAGGATACATGGTTTACCATTGTCCATTGTAACTGACAGAGATTCTAAGTTTGTAGGTCACTTCTAGAGGACCTTGTGGAAGAAGCTAGGCACACAGTTGTCCTTTTCATCAGCCTACCATCCACAAACTGATGGTCAGACTGAGGTGGTTAATAGGTCACTTGGAAACCTTCTAAGGTGCCTTACAAAGTAGCATGGTTTGGCATGGGACTTGGTTACCAGTCAGGCTGAATATGCCTACAATGATTCAAGGAATAGGAGCACTGGTAAAAGTCCTTTTGAGATAGTTTATGGTTTTCATCCAAGAGGGCCACTTGAGCTGAAGGATCTCCAACGTTGGGATAGAAGGAGCACACTTGGTGAAGAGTTTGTTGCCTCCATAAAAATAGTCCATGATCAAGTCAAGTTGCAACTAGAAACATCAGTCACAAAGTACAAAGAAAAGGTAGATTTGAAGAAAAGAGAAGTACAGTTCAAAGTTGGTGACTTAGTTATGACATATATGAGGAAAGAAAGGTTACCAAAGGGTCAGCCAACTAAACTCCTGATGAAGAAGATTGGGCCATGCAAAATAGTGCACAAATTTGGTCCAAATGCATATGAGATTGAGCTACCAGATGGCCTTGGTATCTCTCCAATTTTCAATGTTTGTGATCTTTTTCCTTTCAGACCTCCATTGCCTGGTGAAAGTGGATTAGATGTGGTGGCTGAAGATGCTGATTGGATCAAGGATTTGCCTCCAAGCAAACCTTTACAGTTGGAGTGCATTCTGGATTCCAAAGTTATCAAGAAGACTCGGAGAGGTGTCTATAAGGACTACTTGGTGAAATGGAAGGATCTCCCTGACTCAGAGGCCACCTGGATGACTGAAGCAAATATCTTGAAGCATGGCATGACACTTCAACAATTGGCAACTCAAGGGACTTGAGTTCTTCCTACAGGGGGAGTATGGTGCAGGAGCTCCACAGTTTAATCATTGTGTTGGTTTTTTTTTCCTAGTTGGTTTTCATGTTATTTGTTTACCTCTAAGGATTTAAAAGCCATTTTGATATTTTGTAATAAAGACTTAGTCATTTAGATTGACTAGTCCATGAGGATATTAGTAAGACCTATTTTATAGGAGTGTTTCTTTTAGAAACTTGATTGTTTTATGTAAAACTGCCACTTCCATCGGTTCACTGCCTTTCATGGGCAGTTGTACGGACTGTAAGGAAGTGGAAACGTTGGGGAAACTTCCTATAAACTTTAGTTTGTATAAACATGCGAAATAATGAATGGAGAGGAGGAGTCTTTTAAGGAAAAAATTGTGTTTTCTACTTTTTTATTGAAACAACCATTTTGTACGGCTTGCTATGGATTATTCATGAGTTGAAATGTTGGAAATTTGTTAGGTTTGCAAAACACCTTTCATTTGCATCTACTTGGAGCTCTTGACACTTCTGTAGAAGGTAGAATCAATCCGACTTGTAAAAATTGTTTTGAAACCCTCTTAACTAGGGTTTGTGTCCAAAAATGGTGAATTCTTCCTCTATCCTCTGAAAGTTTCAACCATTTTCAGAAGGATGGGGAAGATTAGGTTAGGTTTTGTTGTTTTCCATGGTTTGCAGGTTGAAGATTCCTCTTCCAAGCATCTGGCATGATCCTAGCTAGTAAAAAACAATGACTAGTTGGAAGAAATGGTGTAAGAGTAGTGTTTATCTTGAAAACAGCCACGTACACAGTCAAATGAAGATTGGATGTCTTGAAGCAAGGATAGACCTCTGAGATGGTTGGTAGAGCCTGAGAAGGCAGGCTTACTGCATTCTTTACATATAAACTGATTTAGACCTTCTTCTTTGGGAGAAAAAATAGTTTACTATTTTTTGTACGTCAGTGGTACAGTACGGTTGCATGTTGGAGGAAGAGTACCTGTTTCCTATAGGTAATTGGATGATGCATTGATTGTTGATGGTCATTGAGAGTTATGAGTGTTTAATGTTGTGTAAATGTTCTCTTTGTTTACAAAGTTAACCTCCTTTTAAGACTATTTCTTGAAGACAGTCACAACAACATTACTATTTCTGTCAGAGCAAGTACTGAGGTGAGGTGTTGGGTCAGAGACCTCAAGTGGATCCTGTCCTTGGTGAATGCATGTGGTGTTTAGACCCTTGTTGGCAAAGGAGTTATGCTGGTTTAGTTAATGCTAGGCTACAAGAGAAAAACTGTCATCTTAACACTGTCCTAAGACAGTCAAGCTGCAATTGTTGTCCTCTGTCCTGTATAGTACAGTGTGAGCCTGCATGGGAGTAAATGGTTGTTTGTTTACATTGAGAGTTTAGTATACATTGAGTGTTGAGGGTCATTTGAGGCCTTGAGAAGTTGATTGAACCAATTCCATAAGACTTAAGCCTTCTTCAAACACTGTCCTAGAACAGTCATACTGTTGTTGCTGTCCATTGCCTTAGAGAATGCAGAAATTAGTCTTTTGGTCAGAGACCTTGTTATTCTCCATGTCTTAAACAATCTTATGTCAAATTATGTATGGAGATCCTGCTAGCATAGGTGTTAGGAGTGGAATGTTGTCCTTAAAGGTGAATGTGTTGATTGTTTGGGTAGAGTAGTGACTCCCCAAGGTGAGTGTTGAGTAGCCTATGTGGTGGACCTAGGTGTGGTCCTAGGCTAGATCAATCACCTGAACAAAGCCTTGTGTAGGTTTATAAACAATCCACCTTTGGAAACATTAAGAAGGAAGCTTTGACAACCAAGTTCATTGAGTGAACTACTACAACCACTACATATGACATGTTGTCGCTCTTCATCGAGTTTGTGTACCCATCTTCTTCATCAGCAAATTTTATTTTCCTCTGGAAGTTCTGTGAAGGACAGTCTAGTGTTTTATGATCATCCCATTCTCTGCATAGTCTACAATTACTAAATTGACTCTTTTTGTTGTTGCTTTGATGTCTGCCTTTATTGTAGCAGCTTGTCTTTCACCTTTAATCCTAGGGAATTCATTTCTCAAGTGACCTCTTTTACTGTATGAGCACCAAATATTAGGTCTTGGTTTCTATGTATTCTCCTCCTGCTTGGCCAAAATATCCTATCTCAGCTTCAACTACTCCAATTCCAATTTCAGCTTCTCCAATTCTAGTTTTTCCTTCATCTTATCTTGTCTGCACCAAGATTGAGACTCTATCCAGTAGGCCAATGTCATTGCTTTTGCATATGTTTCAAATATTCTTCCATCTAGGGCTGACCTTGTTTTAGGGCTTGTTTCAAAAATAAACCATTCTATCTTTTGCTCCTCAGTCAGTGGTTCCTCCAACTTTCTATTTATCTCCTTGAATCTTCTATCAAAGTCCTTTATTGATTCTTTATCCATTTGCATCAAATCTCTCATCTTACTTACCTCTTCTATTGGAACATCTGAAACTCCAAAATTCCCCAAGAATAGTTTCTTGATATCATCCCATTCCTTATCACTGTTTGGACATGTCTTCCTATACCACTTCAATGCTTCATTCTGTAAAGTGCCTATGAAGTCAAATAACTTGATTTCATCTCTTGTTACTCCCTTCTGGTTCCAAATAGACTCCAAAACAAAAATCTGCTCTGCTACATTAGTAGTGTCCTTCTCAAAGACTGCTAACTTAATAGGAATATCCATGATGGGTCTTCTCAAAGTCATCAATACTTTGTGGTAGGTTTCCTCCAGTCTGCTTCTCTGAATATGTTTTCTTCTATCATCTCACTTTCCTTCTCTTCCCTTGTCTCTCTATAGTTGGATATCAAAGTACTCTTCTCCTAAAAACTCTACAAAATTACTTTGGATCTCTTCTATTCTCTCTACTTCCTTGTTTGCTTGAATATTTCCTTCTCAACTAAAATTCTCTTGACTTTATATGGCATTCAGCATGACTCATGGTCCAAACATGCAGCCATAGAGACAAATTCCTCATAACCATAATAAGATATTTAATATGCAATAAACTAGAAATCCACATGCAAAAGAAATAGACAATCATACCATCAATGGTGACACAAGATATACCCTAGGAAAACCCTCATAGAGGGAAAAACCCAGCCTCCAAAAGCATGCATCTTGTTACATCCCCAACTTACAACTAGACTTAATCATTAACTTAGTAAGATAATCAGGAGGATTAGACATAGTTAATTGATTTGATATTGTAGAAATATCTAATCTAATTCTTGATTATGAAAAAGTTATTAATGATTATCTGCTTTATGAATTGATTACATTTAGCTATGAAATATAATGATGATGATACACTGATCATGATCTTGTGGTCCTGAGTGTGAACAAAAAATTGAACGTCCTTCGAAGAAGGAAGGAGAGTATCATCTTGGAGGAAAGGTCAACTGTTGTGAAAACAAAGGTTTGAAAAGCCATCTGAGTGTCGACTATTATGTCCTTCTTCCTCTCTATGTGTAAGTTGACTTTTGTCATACTTCTTTCCTTAGTTCTCTTGTTCTCTGAGAATTGTTATGTCCTTGAAGCCATTAAGACTAGTCGTGGAGACCAGTCAATGTTTTGGAAGCATCATCTCATGTAGAGAGAGAAGGAAGTCTCTCATAATCCTTTGGTTCTCTTAGATAGTATTCTTTAGTCTCTTTACTAAGGATGATAGTCAAATTTGGAGAAGAATCTCTCGATGATATTTGACATTTTTGATGTGTTCTTGTGTGTTTCTTTGTTTTTCTTTTAATCCTCATAGTAAGGATTTCAAACCCTTTTGTAGAACACATTGCCATGATAATAATAATCATATTATTATCTCATATGTTATTATGTTTGTTTTTTAAGTCAAAATTCTTTTAAGCAGTTGATCAGTTTAGTAGAGGATGGAGAGATTTTAGCTCATCTACCTTTGAGCATTTTGCCCGATGATAGCCAACTTTTGAGGAACTGATCGGGTAAGGAAAGGTGGTTGCCTTTCTTTTTGGCATGCATGAATTTGTAGGAGGTGGAATTAACCATCGAAGATAGTGCTTTCGAAGGAGGTAGGAGTGAGTTGTTTTTTTGTGTGGTGGAGTCTTTGGGCTTCGGGAAAAAGAGAACATCAGAGAAAGAGTGGAGATTGATATAGAGTCGAATGCCCTTATAGCAGTGTGGAACTATTGCAATGAATCTACAGTATTGTGCACGGGTATCTCATGGATGTAACTTATTCTCCATTATCAATTTAAACATTTTAATAAAGAACTGAGTTGAATATTGTTTAAAATCTCTTTTGGAGGGAGCTCAAGGCTACTACAGCCGAGCATATTGTTTTCTAACTGTATTAACCAGTGGCTCTAAGCCATATGGCTGAGCTTCCTTATTATCATTATAACATATTAGAGCTCATAGCTCTATCAGCTGAGCTATTTCTTTCAGTATGTCGTCAGCTGTTATGTTGGGATTTGAATCCTTGAATCTTTGTATAGTTTTCAAGCTGTATGACCGAACATATATCATTGAACTCTCGTTAAGACTATATACAAGGCTGTAAGGCCAAAGCTTTATCATGTCTTTTAGCTAATGAAAGAAAAGCTTGAGGCTAGAAGCCGACCTGCTAAAGCTATCATTTAAAAGATTGTGTCTTGTGCTCTAGGCCGAAAGGCCGAGTCTCATTTAAAAGACTATGTTTGTGCTCTAGGCCGAGAGGCCAAGTCTTATTAAAAAGATTGTGTTTTGAATTCTAGGTCATGAGGCCGAATTATTTTAACAAGACTGTGCTTTATTGCTCAAGGCCACAAGGCTAAGACTTTTGGAACGATTGTGCTTTATTGCTTAAGGCCGCAAGCCCAAGGCTTTTGGAATGATTGTGCTTTATTTCTCAAGGTAATTTGGCCGAGTCTTTGATATGAAACTCTTTCTGAGTTAGTGTTAGGGTCGCACGACCCAACTGTAACTTTGTTACATCATAAACTATGTAAATTAACCAAAGCCCGAGTCATATCAGCTGGGTTGGTAAAGAAATGTTATCTCATCATTTTCTGACTTGAATAGAGTATAAGTTCTCTAGTGGAGCAAATGATGGCTCCATATCCATTTAAACTCAAGATAATAAAACAATCTTATGACTGTGGATTTTTTGCATAGAAATTATTGAATAACGTTATGAACACCTAACTATGATGATAGTTAGGATAACATTCGAATATTAGAGTGTTGACAACTCTTCAAATTGACAACAATCAAGCTTATATGATAAGCTGATTATGGAACACTTTCTATGTTATATTGAATACCAAATTATATACTTATATCCTTGGATGTAGAGGAAATAAAATCATTGTGAATATGGTCCCATTATGAAACCATTGAAATGAATTTATATAGAATTCTTATACATTCATTATGAGTCTACATGTAAGACCTTTTTGTTAATGATATAAGTTATGAATTAGTATACTTTTACTCTATCAAGGGCAGGGTATGCCTTGGGTACATGTATACCATTTCATTCTATGAAATGACTTGTTTTGAAACTGTGAATCATGTGTGACTTAGGGGTCAAATGGTCAACTAATGTGAAATGAACAGACCATGTGACGAGAATTTATTGATAACTTATAACCAACCTATGGAGGGAGTCGAATGTCCAAGCATGGATAATGATTTGAATTGATCCCACTTATCCAAGACCTATGGTATCGGGTCAATAATAATGACTGTAGGACATGACAACTCATAATTCAAGTTAGGGCGGTGGACATACGAAGACGTTCATGATGCAACGTATTTGTATGAAAACTTTGGCCAAAGTGATGCATCGTCGGTCCACAGTGTTTCGGATGGCCTAGTTTCTCTAGTAGTGTCATACAAGTTAGAGGGGATCTATAGTGTGTGACTGTGAGACATTAGGAATGACACAACACCAGATACTTAGATGGCTAACCTATTGTGGTTCTAATGTCTAACCTTTTCGTGAAGGGTAGGGCCTCTTCCAATCAGGAAGGTGAGCGGGGGACCATAGGTCCGTGGTTGGAGGAAAAGCACCAGGATAATGCTCTCCTTCCCAAGCATGAGACAAGATGAGATTTATGGAGACAGATGTCATTGGTTCTAGATATAGTAATTGCATTTTGTGACCAGTTGGTCTATTGGGATGTAAAAACTTGATTAAGATGCCTAGAGCATATATTGTATTTGATTAGTAATGGTTACTCACTAAAGATTGTAAAGGTTTACTAGATTGTAAGTTATGTTATATCTTGTTTTGATTAACATGCTTAATTGATGTAAAAATAATATGTTTGTTTTGGTTCAAATTATGATTATCTCTATCAATTCTTAATTAATGCATTGATTAAGTTACAAGTTTAAGATAAATCTTGAGCATTATGGAAAGTGATGTTACATATGGTATCAGAGCTACCAAGTTCAACACATGGACCTAATGAGCTCACTTCTTGATGATTAATGTATCCAAAATTAAGTATGCTGATGTTTGGATGTTCTATGCTAGAATGGTAAAAATTAGAAGCACACCTCCGAAGAAGTAATGGAACATGGACGTTACCTACGCCAACAAAAGATTTTGAAGGCACAAGCTTTCATAAAAGAGAAATTGGAACGGACTGGATGCTTGGTAGGTGCATGGTTAACTGATGAGGAAACTTTTGCTGATGTCATGAAACACATCAAGCAGGAGTTAAGGAAAGCAGAATGGATGGCTGGCCCTAACACTACTAGAGCATCAGTGACACCCTCTACTCCTAAGGCATCTATTGAGGGAAATATCCCTAAGGACTATAATGTAATTCAAAAGGATGTGAAGGAATGCCAGAGTGTATCCTCACCCCCTGAGACTAAGAAGAAAACATGATTATGGGAAGTTATCCCATGTTGTAAATGATTTTTAGGAGCAAAATGTAAAATACAATTTTGTAGTTTTGTGGATTATATGTAATCCAATGGAAATTATAATGCAATGGCAAATTTTGACAATCTTTCCTTCTTTTTAAAGATTACATGAATGTGAATAGATTTGTAGAATGAATAATTTGCATAGCATGGAAAACTAATCCGTTACTAATATGCAAACTTCAGGAAGAAGTAGACTATAGTAAAGGTTTGAGTTGGAACCAGAATGGAGGATAGCTAAGATGAAGGAGCACCTTTAGGGAAATCTGAGTCTAAATTAGATCAAATTTTGACCTTGTTGGGAGAAACAAGGGCAAGGGTGGAAGCTCTCGAACACAAAGTGGAAGGCTAGTAAGAAAACAAGCGAAATAATTATGATGGGGGTGATGGCAAGGAATGCCAAAATGACACCACCCAAAGCCAACATGGAGAAAATAACTCGGCGGCTAAACAAGATGGGGAAAAGAGGAGCCTGTTGGCTATGGAACTATCTCATGACATGAAAAAGGTCATGCCACCTAAATTTGATGGATCCGTAAGCGAAGATGCCATGGAGGCATGGCTTACGGAGATGGAGAAGTATTTTGAAATTAGAAATTATAATGAGGTTACCAAAGCTATTTGGGGAGCATTTCAGCTAGCGGGTGAAGCATCCACATGGTGGATGAACAAAAAGATGGAGCTAGGCTTAAGGTCAACAAGACTTACTTGGGATAGGTTCATAGAATTGTTTAGGCAAAGATGGTTGCCTCAACTATTTTATGATCAGAAAATCATAGATTTCCAAAACCTAAAATAGGCAGATATGATTGTAAATGAGTATTGGGAAAAATTCACCCGACTATTGAAATATGTGCCACAGTATCAACATGATGAGAAATTCCATGTCTGGAAGTTTATCATGGGGTTGAATGCACAGATTGGGGGCAAGGTTAACGTTCACTGTCCTACAACCATGGAACAGGTTTACGAGAAGGCTGTTAGATAAGAACAAAACCTAAAGGCTATATCAACCTATAAGGAGAGAAACAGAAAGAGATACAATTGGTCTCAATCTTCTCAACCCTTAAAGAAAAAAGGGGAAGAAACATGATTATAATGAGAAGAATGATAAAGTGGCCAAGATTAAACAAAATGAGTCCAAGGGAGAGAAAAAGGGGAACAACCACTCCAAGAAGAATGGGAACAAAATTTTATGGCAAACCTCAGGAGAGGTGAGGACCAGTTGGGGGATGTTTCACATGTGGCAGAGATCACTACAACAATTAGTGTCCCAACAAATCATAGGGAGTGCAACCAAGAGGGAATTCTCTACCTTCCTAGCAAGTGGTGTTCCAACAACGTATCCATGCAGCCTTGGATAACCATCAAGTTGAGTATCAAATTACCCTAGTTGAAACCATAGGTATTTTATTTAGAATTCCAATTTCAGTTTTAATTGATACAAGTGCCATAGAATGTTTCATTTCTCCCAAAATTGCAAACAAGATACCTAGAAAAGTAGGATTCATGGCAAATTCTTGGTTTGTAGAGTATGCAAATCACACCAAGGCTTGGGTAGAGCAATTCTTGTTTGAACCTCGAGTTGAACTTCCAAAATTTTCCAGAGAAGTAAATCTATGTGTAGCCCCACTTGGCTCGTATGATGTCATCCTAGGAATAAATTGGCTATGGAGACATCAAGCCAAAGTAGACTGTTATGCCAAGACAATAGATTGTTTGGATGATCATGGAAACCAAGTCCATATTCAAGAGAAATCAAGGGAAATTAAACTGATACAAATTTTTGCCTTACAATTGAAAAGGGCATAGAGAAAAGGATGCCAACTACTTGTTGTTAAGATGGGTAAAACAGATGAAATGAAGGAAACCTACTCTCAACATGCTTTGACATTTTATGAATCCCAAAAACTTGATGAAGTAGGGATAAAGGAGCCCATAGGTCAAGAAAGACTAGATATGGACAAGTATCCCCTCCTCAAAGAATCTGAGAATGTATTTCTGGATGATCTTCCAAGATTACCCCCTAAGAGAGCTTTTGATTTTTCCATTGATATTATACCTAGGTCAGAACCTATTTCTAAAGCCCCTTATAGGATGACCACAACTGAACTAATGGAGTTAAAGGCTCAACTGCAAGAGCTGTTGGATAAAGGGTTGATTAGACCCAATGTGTCACCATGGGGAGCGCCTGTTATTTTTGTGAAAAAAGAAAGATGGCACTTTGCAGTTATGTATAGATTACCACATGTTAAATAAATAAACCATCAAGAACAAATATTCTCTTCCCCGCATAGATGATATTTTTGATTAGATGAGAGGTGTGGCAGTATTTTCCAAGATTGATCTTCGATCAGGGTATCACCAATTGAGGGTGAAGGATGAAGACATTCATAAGATAGCCTTTAGAACCAGATATGGACACTATGAATTCATTGTCCTACCTTTTGGGTTAACAAATGCTCCTACAACATTTATGAATCTTATGAACAATGTGTTCAGAGACTGCTTGGATAAGTTTGTCTTGGTATTTCTTGATGATATTTTAATTTATTCCAAGAATGAAGAGGAACATATACAACATTTGAGAATTATTAGAATTTAGAGACTAGGAGAGCATAAACTTTATGGAAAACTCTCTAAGTGTACCTTCTTTCATAAATAAGTACAGTATTTGGGTCATATAATTTTAGATAAGGGAATAGCTATAGACCCAACCAAGATTAAGGCTATTTCTGAATGGCCTGAACCAAGAAATGTTCATGAGGTCCAAAGTTTTATGGGCCTTGCTGGTTATTATAGGAAGTTTGTGAAAAACTTCTCTAAAATAGCACATCCTATAACTTCCTTGCAAAGAAAAGGCAAGAAGTTTGAATGGTCACAAAAGTGCCAAGAGGCCTTTGACCTGTTAAAGGAAAAATTGACATCAACTCTGATTTTGAAAGTACCTAACCTGGAAGGTCAATTTGAAGTCATTACTAATGCCTCATGGGAAGGCTTAGGTGGTGTACTGGTCCAAGATGGACATGTTATTGCATATGAATCGTGCAAACTAAAAAACTATGAACAAAACTATGCCCCACATGATTTAGAACTGGCAGCAGTCATGCACGCACTCCAAATGTGGAGACATTATCTACTTGGAGAACCTTTTGAGTTGAAAATGGATCACCAGGGACTCAAATTTCTATTCACTCAACCCCATCTTAATGCTCGCCAAAGAAGATGGTTAAAATTTATCTTAGATTATGATTTCAAGATTAAATATATTCAGGGAAAAGAGAACTGAGTGGTAGATGCTTTAAGTAGGAGAAGGCATATCTCCTCTATGGTCTCTATACATTCTAATTTTAGAAATCATGTGTTACAACAATCTAAGGGAGATGAGTTTTACGAGCAAGTAAAATGGGCCCTTGAGAAAGATTCATAGTATCCAAAATATGAAGGATTCAACCTTGAACTAGATGGGTTATTAAGGTTCAAAGGAAGGATGTATGTACCTAACTCACCAGAGTTAAGGAATATGGTTTGGAAAGAGGTTCATTCTGCACCATATTCTGGGCATCCTGGAGTAACCAAGTTACTCGCTGATGTGAAACCTTTATACTTTTGGAAAGGAATGAAAAGGGATGCTACAAATTTTGTGGCTATTTATATTGAATGCCAAAGGGTGAAGGTGGAACACCAACACCCAATGGGATTATTATACCCTCATGAAATTTTAGAGTGGAAATGGTAGATTATAAGCATGGATTTTGTGCAAGGGCTTCCTATGTCAAGGAACAAGCACAATGCTATTTTGGTTGTGGTGGAAAGACTCACCAAAGTAGCCCATTTTATTCTGGGAAATTTGACTGATGGGGCACCAATCATTGCTCGGAAATTCATTCAAGAGATTTTTAGGCTCCACGACATTCTTGAGAAGATTATCTTAGATAGGGATGGGATGCGCAGATGACATCTAGGTTTTGGCAAACCTTATTCTCTTCACTTGGAACACAATTGAATATAAGCTCTACTTATCATCTTGAAATGGATGGATAAACTGAAAGGGTGAACCAAGTGTTGGAGGATTTATTAAGGATGTATTGCATGGACCATCAATACAAATGGGAGGATTATCTTCCTTTAGTGGAATTTGCCTACAATAACTCTTACCAATTAGCTATTAAGATGACACCATTTGAGGCATTGTATGGACAGAAGTGTCAAACCCCTATAAGCTAGGATAAGCTTGAAGATAAGGTTAACCTTGGTCCTGAAATGCTATCTGAAATGGAAGAACAAGTCCATTTAATTAAAAAGTGGTTAGCAGAAGCCAACGATAGATAAAAGAGTTATGTAGATGCTAAACATGTTGAAAGGCATTTCAATGTGGGAGATAAAGCTCTCCTAAGGGTAAAACCCCAGAAAAGTTCCATCAAATTTGAAAAAATGTCAAAATTGGCACCAAGATATGTGGGTCTATTTGAGGTTCTAGAAGAAGTCAACCCAGTGGCATATAGAATTGCTCTACCACCAGCACTTGCCATGATGCATAATGTGTTTCATGTTTCTTATTTGAAAAAGTTTAATTCTATTGATAATCAAATTCCTATGCTTGATTGGAACCTTTTACAGGTGAAAGACTTAGGAGTGGTGATGATCGAGCCCATCAACGTGCTCGAAATGCTTAAGCTACGCTTACGTAATAAGGAAATAACACAGTGCAAGGTCCAGTGGGACCAATATTTGGTGGAAAATGCCACCTGGGAAAATTATGATAACTTCCGTGCTAGATTTCCTCATCTTTTCTAACACATATGTTATTACGCTGTTGAAAACATTTTCATGATATGTTGGTTAATTAAAGACAATTAATCATCAGGGGCGATGATTCTTATGGGGGAGATATGTTACATCTCCAACTTACAACTAGACTTAATCATTAACTTAGTAAGATAATCAGGAGGATTAGACATAGTTAATTGATTTGATATTGGGGCAATACCTGATCTAACTCTTGATTATGAAAAGTTATTAATGATGATTTGCTTTATGAATTCATTACATTTAGCTATAAAATATAATGATTATGATACACTGATCATGATCTTGTGGTCCTGAGTGTGAACAAGAAATTAAACATCCTTCGAAGAAGGAAGGAGAGTATCATCTTGGAGGAAAGGTTAGACGTTGTGAAAATAAAGGGTTGAAAAGCCATCTGAGTGTCGACTATTATGTCCTTCCTCTCTATGTGTAAGTTGAGTCATGTCATACTTCTTTCCTTAGTTCTCTTGTTATCTAAAAATTGTTATGTCCTTGAAGCCATTAAGACTAGTCATGGAGACCAATCGATGTTTTGGAAGCATCATCTCATGTTGAGGGGACAATCTTGTAGAGAGAGACAACAGTCTCTCATAATCCTTTGGTTCTCTTAGATAGTATTCTTTAGTCTCTTTACTAAGGATGATAGTCAAATTTGGTGTTCTAAGAATCTCTCGATGATATTCAACATTTTTTATGTGTTCTTGTGTGCTTCTTTGTTTTTATTTTAATCCTCATAGTAAGGATTTCAAACCCTTTTGTAGAACACACTACCATGATAATAATAATCATATTATTATCTCGTATGTTATTATGTTTGTTTTTTTAAGTCGAAATGCTTTTAAGTAGTTGGTCAGTTTAGTAGATGGAGAGCTTTTAGCTCATCCACCTTCAAGCATGTTGCCCAATGATAGCCACCTTTTGAGGAACTGATCAAGTAAGGAAAGGTGGTTACCTTTCTTTTTGGCATGCATGTATTCTCAGGAGGTGGGATTAACCATCGAAGATAGTGCTTTCGAAGGAGGCGGGAGTGAGTTGTTTTTTGTGTGGTGGAGTCTTTGGGCTTTGGGAAAAAGAGAACAACAGAGAAAGAGTGGAGACCGATATAGAGTTGAGTGCCCTTATAGCAGTGCAGAACTATTGCAATGAATCTACACTATTGTGCATAGGTATCTCATGGATGTAACCTATTCTCCATTATTGATTTAACATTTTAACAAAGAACTGAGTTGAATATTATTTAAAATCTCTTTTGGAGGGGGCTCTAGGCTGCTACAGCTGAGCATATTATTTTCTAATTGTATTAACCGGTGGCTCTAAGTCATATGGTCGAGCTTCCTTATTATCATTATAACATATTAGAGCTCATAGCTCTATCGGTTGAACTATTTCTTTCGATATGTCGTTGGATGTTATGTCAGGATTTGAATCCTTGAATCTCTGTATAGTTTTCAAGTTGTATGGCCAAATATATATCATTGAACTCTTGCTAAGGTTGTATACAAGGTCGTAAGGCCGAAGCTTTATCATGTCTTTCTACTAATGAAAGAAAAATTCGAGGCTGGACTCCGAGCTGCTAAAGCTATCATTTAAAAGACTATGTCTTGTGCTCTCGGCTGAAAGGTCAAGTCTCATTTAAAAGACTATGTCTGTGCTCTAGGCTGAGAGGCCGAGTCTCATTAAAAAGATTGTGTTTTGAATTCTAGGCCATGAGGCTGAATTATTTTAACAAGACTGTGCTTTATTGCTCAAGGCCGCAAGGCCAAGACTTTTGGAATGACTATGCTATATTGCTCAAGGGCGTTTGGCTGAGTCTTTGATATGAAACTCTTTCTGAGTTAGTGTTAGGGTTGCACGACCTGACTATAACTTTATTACATCATAAACTATGTACAAATTAACCAGAGCCCGAGCCGTATCAGTTGGGTTGGTAAAGAAATGTTATCTCATCATTTTGTGACTTGAATAGAGTATAAGTTCTTGAGTGGAGCAAATGATGGCTCCATATCGATTTAAACCCAAGATAATAAAATAGTCTTATGACTGTGGATTTTTCCATGTAGGCATTATTGAATAATGTTATGAACACCCAACTCTAATGATAGTCAGGATAACGTTCGAATATTAGAGTGTTGACAACTCTTCAAATTGACACCAATCGAGCTTATATGATAAGCCGATTATGGAACTCTTTCTGTGTTATATTGATTGCCAAATTATACACTTGTATCCTCAGGTATAGAGGAAGTAAAACCATTGTGAATATGGTCCCATTATGAATCCATTAAAATGAATTTATATAGAATTCTTATACATTCATTATGAGTCTACATGTAAGACCTTTTTGTTAATGATATAAGTTATGAATTAGTATACTTTTACTCTATCAAGGGCAAGGTATGCCTTGGGTACATGTATACCATTTCATTCTATGAAATGACTTGTTCAGAAACTATGAACCATGTGTGACCTAGGGGTCAAATGGTCAACTAATCTGAAATGAACAAACCATGTGACAAGGAGTTATTGATAACTTATAACCAAGCTATGGAGGGATTCGAATATCCAAGCATGGATAATGATTTGAATTGATCCCACTTATCTAAGACCTATGGTATTGGGTCAATAATAACGACTGTAGGACATGACAACTCATAAGTCGAGTTAGGGTGGACATACGATGATGTTCATGATGTAGCATATATTGTATGAAAACTTTGGCCAAAGTGATGCATCTATCTCTACATGCATCATTGGTCCACAGTGTTCCAGATGGCCTAGTGTCTCCAATAGTGTCATACAAGTTAGAGGAGATCTATAGTGTGTGACCGTGAGACATTAGGAAGGACAAAACACCAAATACTTAGATGACTAACCTATTGGGATTATAATGTCTAACCTTTCCGTGAAGGGTAGGGCCTCTTCCAGTCAGGAAGATGAGTGGGGGACCATAGGTCCGTGGTTGGAGGAAAAGCACCAAGATGATGCTCTCCTTCCCAAGCATGAGAGAAGCTGAGATTTATGGAGACATATGTCATTGGTTCCAGATACAATAATTGCATTTTGTGACCAGTTAGTCTATTGTGATGTAAAAATTTGATTAAGATGCCTAGAGCATATATTGTATTTGATTAGTGATGGTTACTCACTAAAGATTGTAAAGGTTTAATGGATTGTAAGGTATGTTATATCTTGTTTTGATTAACATGCTTAATTGATGGAAAAATAATATGTTTCTTTTGGTTCAAATTATGATTATCTCTATCAATTCTTAATTAATGCAAATTGATTAAGTTACAAGTTTAAGATAAATCTTGAGCATTATGGAAAGTGATGTTACACATCTCTTATGTATTATTCAGCAATAATCAACAAATACATATGCATAGATAACCTCTAAAACATCAAGCTATCTCTACCTGCAATCCATGTGAATAAGCATGTAACCGTACATCCCATGCCATGCTTGAAACCCTCACACAACCAACCTGCAAGAGAAGCTACAACCCAACCAACAAGCCAAATGGTCAACCTTCATCTACAACAACTACTAATGTGTTTACTTTTATAGACATAAGCTCACACAAATACAATATGTGGTATTGTAATATCATTTTCCCCAATACCATGTGTCTATAAAACCATTGACCCCACATTTGATTATTGGTACTAAGTTTTCCCAATTAATCAAATAATTATAAATAAAGTAATTAACCCAATGTTACATACAATGATTACAAGTGGTGTCTAAATAAATATCCAATGTGGCTAAACACATCACATGATGCACCACAGTTAAATATTTATTTTACATGAATAAAATAATATCAATGTTATACAAGGTGTACAACACACCTACTCCAATATTCTCCCACTTGTTGTATACATTGCATAAGGGATCAACATGTAAACTCAAAACATCAAGGGAAACCATCATGTGTGCCCAACATGTACCATATAACCATCCATGTGCTCTATGTGCTCCAAGATACCTGTAACAATAATCAAGGTGTCCACAATCTCAAACAAGAATCCCCTCATCCTCCATCTAGCCTCATGAAGAATAAGATCCTCCAAAGAGATGCCACACTAAACTATCACATAGAAGTAAGAAACCTGCATCAATTGATATCCAAACATGAGCACCAAATCCAATGGTAACAAATAGGCTCGAGTAGCTGTCAAGAATCAATCATCGTAGCTAAAATAGCAACCACAGCTAGTTGCTAATGCATGAACTAACCATACCTCCAAACCAAGGTACATACAAATGATAACAAGTAGACCTTATGCCAACAACATATCCAACTCAAATCACAATGATAACGAGTCCTTGTATATACTCGATCCTGCATAAAGAATTCCTCCAAGGTAACAACACAAAGCATGTGATAACAAACCTCAAGACCCTCCATATCGGAGCATAATGAGAACATCCAATAAAGGAATCATATACATATTGGAACTCCCACTACGTGAGTAAATGTCAAATCTAAAAATAGATCAAGGCATCCAAAGATCCACTAATAGCACGCACATAGAAGATGTGGAAGAATATCACATAATGTCAAAGAACACACACATATATGCAAAATATGCAAACTAAATAGCTACAACATAACTCTCCTCAAGTCCATATCTCTCCCAAATCCTCCACATCATAAGAGAAAGAAGTCAAAGAGACTCAAAAGATCCATACACATCTCAACTCCAGTGTCATGTGAACACAAATATCTAGGAAGAAGAATAAGACTGATCAAGAGAGAACCTGTAAATCATAACCATGTCCTTCTATCCACACTAATGTGTTATAGCTATGGAAAGCATGATCTCCTTTGCAACCCCAAAACAAGAAACCTCCACAACATCCAATAACAAGATGCAAGCCTCTCAAACCAAAAGATATATGAAACTCAGAACCATCCCAAAGAAGGAATACGCCCAAAGCCACTAACCATCTCCATTACATACAATAATCTCATGACAACTCAGGATCAAGCATAATGAGATAACTTATCCTATCCATGCATTTACTCCTCAAACAAAGTCCTCACAACCATAATCCATAGCTCAAGACTTAAACATGGGAAGATAAGACACAAATGGTAAAATGCATTTGAAAATCAGGTGGGCATACCTATCAAATAATTTATTGCTAAGTGGACCAAGAGTGGGGATGAGATTGCTCCTCCAATATGCACCAAGTCTCGAAGACTCTCCAAGAACAATCTCCTCAACATGTCCATTGTTGAAATGCACAAGATAACTGAGAGGGGGGGTGAATCAGTTGTAGCAAAAACTTAACTTCTTATAAACATCAACACACCAATCACTTAAACACTGTTGTTATGATATAACCATGAAAACATGAAATCCAAAACTTAAGCACAATCACATATTCAACACATGAGACACCATATTTTTTACATAGAAAACCCTAAACAAGGAAAAACCATGGTGAGTGTTAGCTCACAATATAATATGTAATAACAATACTGAAAATCATAGGCTCGCTATCTTAGGGCTCACTTCTCAAATGAAAAGGCTAATTGCCAAAAGGGCTCACTACCAGAAGTTGGTGAACTGAGAGAATAACATCTACATCATGCTAGGGTTTAGTTCCATTGAAGTGCAATATATCTCCTCTGCTCTGCTATGCTCTGCTCTTTCACTTCACACTTATCTTTACATCTTCGCATCCTACCACTGCATTCACGACTTCATTTCATGTATTTATATAATTCACCAACCTTGGAATAAACATCAAGGTCGGCATTACAATCATCAACCTTTGGAACAATATGCAAGGTTGGCATACATACATATTTAGCCAATATTCAAATTAGGTCTGGTCTTAAGTGGATTGAGGGAAAAGAGAAATGAATGTGAACCATGCCAAGCCTTAGTTGGGACTCAAATGCAATTTTACACACAACAACATGCTTTACAAACTTTGAAGCACAACCACAAGTAGTGATCAGCCAAGACTGGAGTTAACACTAAGAATTTTAGGAACACACTTCATGCACGATTTGGATTATACTTTGTGGACCAATTAAAAGGTAGGAACACGATCTAGATACTCCCACAAGCACATTACAATCACCAAGAACATCCACACAACTTATAAGCACTTTATCCATAAGATTCTTCAAACCGGAGCACTTGAACATTACTGTCGGCTATTGTCATAAAAGAAAGATCGCTTGTAGAGCATCAAATCACGAACCTTTTGAGTTGAAGGCACATAACATCATCACAAAATTAATTCTAGAACCGCAAACTGTGAAACTTAAATGTGGAGAAATGCGGACCAAAATACATTCTCCCTATCACCATTAAATATACGGAAAAATAATTTTTACTCTAGTGAACAGAACTTGCTCAAATCTTCACACTAGAGGCTCAAACTTGAAACATAGCATCTACAGACATCCCTTAACATTACTTCCAATCTGCAAACAAAGATATTCAATCTACAAGAAATACAAAGCAAAACACTGCATTGTTTTGATAGATAAAGCAATTCTGCACTTGTACTAATTCCTTAAATACTTGTTCAAATTTATTCAAATAACTTCCTTAGGTGTTAACATCAATGACAACACTTACTGCTCATACTTACAACAATCTCCCCCTTTGTTATTGATGGCAACACATGATGTGAAAAACCATCAAGACATATAATCTTGTTTTGCTTCTTTGCTCCCCCTTGATGCTTTCTCTACCTGCAACTTTCTTCTTAGGTTTTTCACATGAAAGTCTCTCCCCCTTTGACATCAATGGAAAAGGGTACCAAACCTTTTCTTTCTCTTTACTTCACAACTCCCCCTATCATCAACACTGCAACACTTAATTCTCTTGATTAGAATCTTGTATCAGCAACATTTACCAGCCCCCCTAAGAGGTAGCCTACAGAACATCAATACAAATCAAAGAATGAGACTTTGAGCACCACTGGACTGATGCATTCCTTATGCATCTTAGTTTAGAGCAGGAGGGGTAATAACTCCTAACTTCTCCCTGAGATACTCAAAAGTATCCTTAGGCAGATGTTTAGTGAAATTATCTGCAATCTAATCGTTTGTAGACACATACTCCATCTTTACTTCATTATTTGTTACCTTTTCTCTCAGAAAGTGATACATTATTGATATATTCTTTGTCCTTGAGTGCATTACTAGATTCTTTGAAATGTTTATAGCACTTGTATTGTCACAAAAGATTGAAATGGGTTCTTCATACACAACTCTTATGTCCTTCAATGTTTGTTTCATCCAAATCACTTGAGTGCAACAACATGTTGCAGCAATATATTCTACTTCTGCAATAGACAATGAAACTAATTCTTTCTTCTTGTTCAGCCATGAAACTAATTTATTACCCAGAAGGAAAGCACCTCTGCTTGTACTTTTTCTATCATTAGCATCTCCAGCCCAATTTGCATTAGTATAAGCACTAAGAGAGAAATCATTATATTTGGGATACCACAATCCATAGTCTGAAGTGCCTTTTAAATACGTCATGATCATGTTGACTGCCATCACATGTGACTCTTTGGGATCTTCTTGAAATCTTGCCATAAGACAGACTACATGCATTATGTCTAGTCTGGTATGTGATAGATAAAGTAGTCCTCCAATCATAGACTTATACTTTTTTTTATCAGTCTTAGGTGATTCATCATTCTTGCTCAGCTTGCAGCCAATTACCATAGGAGTAGATATTGGCTTAGAATCCTCCATTCCAATCTTCTTCAATAATTCTTTCACATACTTGTACTGAGAAATAAAAATTCCTTTTCCTGATTGAGTAATCTGTGGTCCTAATAAGAAATTCATTTCACCAACCATAGACATCTCAAATTCCTTTTGCATTTCTTCTATAAATTTCTTACACATACCTTCATTGCCTCTAAAGATAATATCATCAACAAAGACTACAACAATCATAATTTGATCATCATTGATTTTGAAATAGGGATTGTTGTCTGCAGTACCTTTACTGAACCCTAATTGTATCAAATACTCGTCCAACCTTGCATACCAAGCTCTAGGAATTTGCTTGAGTCCATACAAGGCTTTCTTCAATCTACATACCATGTCACCTTGATCTGATGACTAAAATCCTTCAGGTTGTTCAATGTAGACCTCTTCTTCCAGTTCTACATTCAAGAATGTAGAATTTACATCCATCTGGTACACCTTGAAATCTTTGTGTGCTGCAAATGTCAAAAACATTCTTATTGCTTCAATCCTTTCCATAGGAGCATAAGTCTCCTCAAAGTCTATACCTTCAACCTGAGAATATCCTTTGCATACCAGTCTTGCTTTGTTTCTTACAACTTCTCCATTTTCATTCATCTTATTTCTAAAAACCCACTTGGTTCCAAACACATTCTTATCTGCAGGCTTAGTGATAGGTTCCCAAGCATGATTCTTCTTAATCTACATTAGTTCTTCTTGATCCAAATCTCATATTTACATGCTTCAACCCTTGAATGTAAACATAGATTTACCTGTTCATCTGTAATTCTTCTTCTTGTCAATACACCTTTGCTTTTATCTCCAATGATCTGGTCTTCAGTGTGGTGATTCTGCACAAACCCTAGGAGTCTTAGGAATCCTTTTCAGAGCTTCTTCATCATGTACTTTCTTTATCCTTTTACTTCTTGAAGACTCATCTGATGAAAACTGCTTTGTACTGGAAACAACTATGTTTTGTCAATCTGAACTTGTGCTATTCATTGCTCTCAAGCCAATTATCAAAATCAGACAAACTTATGGATGTAGATGTAACCAATTATCAACAATAATATGCCAAAACCACAGAGCATTATCTTCAACAGCGGACCAATGCAGACCAAATTATTGAAACATTGTAGCTTGATTCTATCAGATAGATACAATAACCTATCTTGATCAAATCTTCTTTCATAGTAGACTTCTGCACAATTCTTCCTTTAACGTTTATAAACACGGTTTCTAACTTGACTTAAACTTTTGTTGCTAATCCTTGACCTTGTCTCTTTGTGTTAAGGCATTAGCACCAATCATTTGGAAGGGGAGAAAAGATTTTTAGTAGAAATCCCCCTTAGCCAAAGCTCTAATCTCAATTTTTAGAGGGAACATCTACACCAGATACCAGTATAGGCTCATCCTTAACCTCTGTTATATCCTTCTTCACCCAAATTTCATTCATTTCCTTCTTAGTCTCTAAAGGATCAACTTTGTGTGTTAGTTTGTTCTTCTCTACTGGATTATCCTTCTTCATGCTTTTACTTCTACAGAATCTTACAATATGTCCAAGCTTGCTACAATTGAAGCATGTACAACATTTCTCTGACTATTGCTCCTTTCATTCATCTTTGATCTGTATTGGTTAGCCTTGTGTCCAAATCTATTGCATGCAAAGCAATTACCATTGAAGGATTGAGAATTCCTTCTATTATTGTAGTTGTTCCTTATCTGACTCCTCCATTCACTAGTTATATGACCAAATATTTTGCATATAAAGCAATTACCTCTGAAAGCTTGATCATTTCTTCCATTGTTATAACTATTTCTTATCTAACTTTTGTATTTATTAGCTTTATGACGTACTTTATTGCAAGTGAAGCTCTTGCTAGAAAAATATGGAGCATTTTGATTCACTCTAATCCTACATTGAGTAGCTTTATGACCAAACTTATTGCATGTATTACAATAACCATTGAAAGAAGGGTACCTTTGAGCATTTGGTTGCTTGACCAGTGGTCTTCTAGGTCTATTTCTTTGATAATGGATCTATTTTCCTTTGTCCTTCTTGATCTCAGCATTCTTTTCTTGATCGGCTAAGTTAAAACTTTCACCTTTCTCATATCCCAAGCCTTCTTTTTCATCAGGGTTCTTCTTACTAGTAATCATCTCATCAATCTTTGTAGAACTTAACTTGAACTTTTCTTCATAGCTCTTTGCCTTCTCCAAATTTGAATTTAGATTCACAACTTCTTTTTCAATCTTAGCACATTGTTCATATTTTCCTTTTATCAACAGATTTAGGTCTTCTTCTACTTTTGCTCTTTCTACAACTTCCACTTTCAAATCATCCAGGGTTTCATTTGCTGATATCCATTGTTCACTAACCTCCTTATATTTTTCTTTGAACTTCTTGACTTGCTCTCTTAATTTTCTAATACATTCATCTACTTCTTTGACATTCTCCTTCAGATCTCTAATTTCTACTTCAATTCTTTCTAGGTCTTCAAGAGCAACCTTCTTATGTGCCATCCTAGATCTACCTCAAGATGTTAAGCTTTCTTCTAAGGAACTTGGCTCTGATACAAATTGTTGAAATGCACAAGACAACTGAGAGGGGGGATGAATTAGTTGTAACAAAAACTTAACTTCTTATAAACATCAACACACCAATCACTTAATCGTTGTTGTTATGATTTAACCATGAAAGCATGAAATCAAAAACTTAAGCACAATCACATATTCAACACATGAGACACTAGATTTTTTACATGGAAAACCCTAAATAGGGAAAAACCATGATGAGTGTTAGCTCACAATATAATATGTAATAAAAATACTGAAAATCAGAGGCTCACTACCTTAGGGTTCACTTCTCAAATGAAAAGGCTCACTGCCAGAAGTTGGTGAACTGAGAGAATAGTATCTACATCATGCCAGGGTTCAGTTCCATTCAAGCGCAATATATCTGCTATGCTCTGCTCTTTCACTTCACACTTATCTTTGCATCCTACCACTGCAGTCATGACTTCATTTCATGTATTTATATAATTCATCAACCTTGGAATGACCATCAAGGTCGGCATTACAATCATCAACCTTTGGAACAATCTCCAAGGTCGGCATACATACATATTTAGCCAGTATTTAAATTAGGTTTGGTCTTAAATGGATTAAAGGAGAAGAGAAATGAATGTAGACCATGCCAAGCCTTAACTGGGACTTAAATGCATTTTTCCATGCAACAACATGATTTACAAACTTTGAAGCACAACTGCAAGTAGTGAGAACAACTAGGTCGGCCAAGACCGGTGTTAATACTAAGACTTTTAGGAACACGCTTCATGCATGATTTGGATTATACTTTGTGGACCAATTAAAAGGTATGAACATGATCTAGAGACTCCCACAAGCACGATAAATCACCAAGAACATCCACACAACCTCTAAACACTTTATCCATAAAATTCCTCAAACCAGAGCACTTGAACATTACTGTCGGCTATTGTCATAAAGGAAAGATTGCTTGTGAAGCACCAAATCATGAACCTTTTGAGATGAAGACACATAACATCATCGTAAACTTAATTCTAGAACTACAAACTGTGAAACTTAAATGCAAAGATATGCGGAGTAGAATACATTCTCCCTGTCACCATTAAATACATAGAAAATTAGTTTTTACTCTGGTGAACAGAACTTGCTCAAATATTCACATCGAAGGCTCAAACTTGAAACATAGCATCTACAGACATCCCTTAACATTACTTCAATCTGTAGACAAAGATATTCAATCTATAAGAAATGTGGAGCAAAACACTACACTGTTCTGATAGATAAAACAATTATGCACTTGTACTAATTCCTCAAATACTTGTTCAAACTTATTCAAATAACTTCCTTAGGTGTCGACATCAATGACAACACTTACTTCTCATACTTGCAACAATCCATGTTGGACTCACATCCAACCAAGGTGTAGGCTCCTTGGTCTTTCTAAAATCCTCATCAAAGAGTAACCATCTCAACACGTCTCTAATCCAAGAGAACTCAAGCATCACCTAAGTCTCCAAGTATCCATGAGTACTTATATGATCAATCCATGATAAACTCCAAATGCAACATCACACTATCATGAAGCTCCTAAGCACATGACCAATGTACCCAATACCAAGAGAACCATCAAGATCATAGCCAAAGTTGCCATTGCACATTTGCATAACCTAGGAACATATCATGGCATCATGATCTAATCATCTCCTCAAAACAAGATCACATGCACTAATGTACACAACCTATCTCAAGAGAACATGTATCATGTACATACTCTAATCTAGAATCCACAATACCAACCATCCTGTAAGCAAGGATCACCTGTCAAAATTGACAAACCATAACCAACACTCAACCAAAGACTCCAAGATTTCTCCATGGTACCAAGATGTCAAAATCTCCAAACACATGAAGATAACCATATCTTGCCAAAGCTCCCATTGAAGTGTGATACTGAGTTGTACATGGTAACAACATAAACATCAAACCATCAAACCCATCACTATCAAAAGCTCCCACTAAAACCTATAGCCAATCTATCCATGACATTGTGATAACCATCTCCTACATGAAGATCATCCATGGCCCCAACACAATCAAGGAATCTCACTATAATGACACAGCTCCCAAAAGGTCAAGTAAACCATAATCTCCAAAACTAAGAAGATGAACAAAACCTATAAAACCAAACATCAATCCAACACCACCAAAACTGCACCTGTAAAACAATCATGTCATGCCAAAGTCCCAACCAAACAAGGAACATTCATGACACCATGATCACCACCCAATGTATCTACACCAAACCCCCATCAAGTCTCATACAACTATACCATATATAGTCAACAAACATAGGTCCCATATCATGATTGTATCAGGTAATATCATTTCTCTCTATATCTCATAATGACAAGCAAACCAATGCAACATGTGACTAACCCAAGCCACAAATTAGAATCTACATCAACTCTAAAACATATATGGGCATAGACAGCCCACATCCAAGTCATAAATGTAACTTGTAGGCATAGACAACCTACAACACTGTACAACATGTAGATCTCACAATGCAACATGCAAACTCAACAATAAATGTATAATTCTCTCAATTAAGGATAATCGGAGATAAACATGTTTGAGTCATTGTCCCAGATTTGATTTGCCATCGACTCACAAAATCACCAAAAGTTATAGGGATAAAAAATGAGCTCAAACTGATATAATCTAAACAAACCTCAGAATATCATCTCCAAACCTACTCCATTGCATAGTGCTTAGAAATACCTTTCCAACACCTATAAGAAGTCTGAAATCTAACTTTGTATGCACCTATTATGCCTGGTCAAAGCTCAAAACAAACATTTAGCTTCCAACTAGGAAAAACTAGTCAAAATGGCAAAATATGAAAATATCTCTATCACAACTACATAGTACATGGAAAGAGATTTTCGTTGACTATAAGAAGTCAAAAATCTGACCTACTGGGTGAAAGTTATGCCCCCTGGAAAAAATTTGCCCTCCTAGGCTCATAGAGCAAAACCGAGGTGGCTCTTCGATGACCAGTGGGTTGCAGCCTAGTGGCCCACCAGTGGTGGTGACGCCTAGACGGTGCACAGGTGGCGCGCTGGCTGTTGAGAGGTGACGGACTCCAAATTTGATTTAAATACGGTTTAATTTTTTCTAAGGTTGAAAGTTTAATATTAAAAATTATTTAACCCCTGTAGGGGGTGGGGCGCAGCCCTGGATCCCCATGGGATCAGGGGGCCAGGCCAGGGGGCTAAGCCCCGCTTGCTCTGTAGCCCACCACCCAAGGGGTGGGCCGGTAGGCAGCCAACTGGCAGTGCCAGTGGTATACTGTCATCTAACCCTATTAGCGATGTACTGCTACTTGCAGACTAGCAGGGGTTGGGGTACGGGGTTTGCGGTACGGGGTTTGCAGACCCCCCCACAATAATTTTCTTTTAATTATGTGGACTTTAGGGTAAAATAATAAAAAAAATTATTAAAAAATCTAACCTGTACCTGATAATGACCTACATCTGTGACAACACTGATGACGACTGTACCTACACAGATGTTGTACCGCCAATTCCATATGAAATCTTTTTGATTCCCTGCAAGATTCCCTAGGGCACAAAATAGGGCAAAATCTTTCTATCTCCAAACATAGGCGAATTATATATTTTTCTTCACCTATGGTAGCTCCTGAATCTAATGGCAGGGTCTATTTTTGCCCAGGAAGCTTCCTACAAAAGCTAGCCTCCAAAGCCATCCATATAAAGAGCTCAAATCAAAAACCCATATGCCAAATGTCCATGAAACCCTAGATCTGCAACAACCCAAGTTTGCAAATAGCCTTGTAACCATGAAATTACTTTCATTCCTTCCATGCAAAGCCATGGATTCCACTATACACAAAAAAATCCACTAATAGCTAGGATTATCAAACATGTATTTTCTCCCAAATCATTGCAACCAAGCTCTGATGCCAAATGTTAAAAGTATGCAATCATAGAGACAAATTCCTCATAACCATAATAAGAGATTTAATATGCAATAAACCAGAAATCCACATACAAAAGAAATAGACAATCATACCATCAATGGTGACACAAGATATACCTTGGGAAAACCCTTATAGAAGGAAAAACCCAGCCTCCAAAAGCATGCATCTCTCATGTATTATTCAATAATAATCAACAAATCCATATGCAAAGATAACCTCTAAAACATCAAGATCTCTCTACCTGCAATCCATGTGAACAAGCATGTAACCATACATCACATGTCATGCTTCAAATCCTCACATAGCCAACCTGCAAGAGAAGTTACAACCCAGCCAACAAGCCAAATGGCCAACCTTCATCTAGAACAACTACTCATGTTTTTGATTTTATAGACATAAGCTCACACAAATACAACATGTGGTATTGTAATACCATTTTCCCCAATACCATGTGTCTACAAAACCATTGACCCCACATTTGATTATTGGTACTAAGTTTTCCCAATTAATCAAATAATTACAAATAAAGTAATTAACCCAATGTTACATACAATGATTACAAGTGGTGTCCAAATAAATATCCAATGTGGCTAAACACATCACATGATGCACCACAATTAAATATTTATTTTACATGAATAAAATAATCTCAATGTTATGCAAAGTGTACAACACATCTACTCCAACAAATAGGAATATCCATGATGGGTCTTCTCAAAGTCTTCGATACTTTGTGGTAGGTTTCCTCTGGTCTACTCCTTCAGATGGGTTCTCTTCTATCAACTCACTTTCCTTCTCTTCCCTTGTCTCTATGTAGTTGGATACCAAAGTACTCTTATCCTAAAACCTCTACACAATTACTCTAGATCTCTTCTATTCTCTCTACTTCCTTGTTTGCTTGAATATTTTCCTTCTCAACTAAAATTATTTTGACTTTATATGGCACTTGGGGTGACTCATGGTCCAAGGATTGTATCTCTTCGTAGTGTCTCTTCAAATTAGGGGATACTCTTCCATTTGTGAATGACATCATGTCAACGTCCAATGATGATTGAAATAACCTTCCAAAATCCTCAAAACTCCTCTCAATGTTTACCATATCTTCTCCTACTCCTCTTATCTCCTTTATGCTTCAGAAACATAGCTCCTCTATATATTCCTCATCCATCTTCAAAATTTTTGGTGTTAATTCATGTTTTCTGGCAATCTGCAACATAAACCCTAATTCACCTCTTTCTTCCTTTTCTCTTTCGCATTCCTCTCCGACACTACCCATAGTGGTGCTCTCAACAACATCCTCCATTACATGCTCTATAAATCTTCTCCTTCTAACATCCTTTCTCTAGCAACACCCACATTGGCACACTCAACAACATCCTCCTTGACACGCTTGTCTTCTTCTTCCCTACCGCCAGCACCCTCCATGGTGCACTCCACGAATTCTTCCTACTTTCCTTTCGCAACTTTTGTTGTCCTTTCTTTTTCCATCTATTGGGCCCTTTGCATCCTTCTACGGTAACGTCCTGTCATTTCTGAGTTTGCTCTCTTCTCTGCTTATCTCCATTTTGATTCTGATTTCTTTGTTGATCTCTCTTTTCCTCCACTTCTCCCTTTCGCCATGGGTTTTTTTTGATTTGGTGTTCCATTAGTCCTCTTATATCCCATGGTATCCTTGTTTGAAGAGTCACATCGTTTGAAAGGTCCTTGCGGAAACTACCCCCTTTCCACTCGGCATCCCCTTAAGTGCTTCCCCCCCTCTCACAGAGGTAGAAACTTAAGGAGACCTATATTCCTCTGCGAATTGAAAATTTTCTCTGCCAACCTCGCCTTCTCTTCTATCAACTCACTTTCCTTCTCTTCCCTTGTCTCTCTGTGGACGGATATCAAAGTACTCTTCTCCTAAAACCTCTACACAATTACTCTAGATCTCTTCTATTCTCTCTGCTTCCTTGTTTGCTTAGATATTTTCCTTCTCAACTAAAATTCTCTTGACTTTATATGGCAATTGGGGTGACTCATGGTCCAGGGGTTGTGTCTCTTCGTAGTGTCTCTTCAAATTAGGGGATACTCTTCCATTTGTGAATGACATCATGTCAGCATCTAATGATGATTGAAATAACCTACCAAAATCCTCAAAACTCCTCTCAATGTTTACCATATCTTCTCCTACTCCTCTTATCTCCTTTATGCTTAAGAAAAATAGCTCCTCTATATAATCCTCATCCATCTTTAAAATTTTTGATGTTAATTCATGTTTTCTGGCAATCTGTAGCATAAACCCTAATTCACCTCTTTCTTCCTTTTCCCTTCCGCATTCCTCCGGCACTACCCATAGTGGTGCGCTCAGCAACATCCTCCATTACATGCTCTATAGATCTTCTCCTTCTAACCTCCTTTCTATGGTAGCACCCACATTGGCCTACGTTCAACAACATCCTCCTTGACACGCTTGTCTTCTTCTTCCCTACCGCCAGCACCCTCCATGGTGTGCTCCACGAATTCTTCCTACTTTCCTTCCGCAACTTTTGTTGTCCTTTCTTTTTCCATCTATTGTGCCCTTTCCATCCTTCTACAGTAACATTCTTGTCATTCCTGAGTTTGCTTCAATCTCTTTTCTCTACTTATCTCCATTCTGATTCTAATTTCTTCATTGATCTCTCTTTTCCTCCACTTCTCCCGTTCACCATGGGTTTTTTTAATTTAGTGTTCCATTAGTCCTCTTATATCCCATGGTATCCTTGTTTGAAGAGTCACATTAGTTGAAAGGTCCTTGCGGAACCTACCCCCTTTCCACTCGGCATCCCCTTAACTGCTTGCCCCCCTCTCACAGAGGTAGAAACTTAAGGAGACCTATATTCCTCCATGAATTGAAAATTTTATTTGCCAACCTCGCCTTCTCTTTTCTCTGGAGCTCAACACTACTCTTTTGAATGTTTTCCCCCCTCAATCTTTAACTACTTTATTCCAAGGTCACAGTAATGGAACCAGATGTCGGCAAGAAATGGAAAGGGTTACCGGTCCAGAGATTCAGTCCTCAATCAAGTCTTTGTTGTCAGTTTATACCCAGTCAAGTAGTTACAGATTGATAGAAAAACACAAAGAATAACAAAATAGAACATCACATACAGATAATAATAAGACAACACAGAATTACCCGGTACTGGCAGATATCTATATATATATAAACAACAATCAAAGGTTATACATCCATCCTTCGACAGGTCTAAGTCTCTGCCTCACCAATTACATACATGACTTCTATCATCTTCATATCAGAATTTAGCTCATATCCTTATTACATTCTCCTATGCTATATCATCATATTAAATATATCTATATATACTATGTCTATTACATATAGGGATGTGTTCTATAGCATCTTCTATTGACTTCCTTGACTTCCGACCTCCACATAGTATATGTGCCAGCTTTTGGTCAACTCTACTCCATGCTATGCACCCTACTAACACCCATAAAGACTCGTCTTTAGTATGTGGCATGCCTTGCACTTCATGCACCTTGTCACCCATCAATTGCTAAGTGAGATGTACCATTACCACTTTCAATGCTGAAAAAATTTCTCCTCTTCCTCTTATGATTATTGATAGTAAAATTCAATTTGCATTTGTTTCTAGTTGTGTTATTGAAGCTACTCGTGACATATTTTTCCTATGTTCGGTAGGTTTCTATAGAGAGTGCATGACAAAGGACTAAACTTCAAGAGGACATATTGTAAAGTCCATTACTTTATATGAACCCCCTTTCGTATTCTTTTGTGCCTATATATTTACTTTATATGCATGGTAGTGAGTGCTACATACTTTGAGATAAAAAAATTATTTTAGGATTCACATGCACCTTAGAGTAGGAGGAAATATAATGGTGAAATTTGCATATCTATGTTATTTTCCATTTAATTTTGTGTCCATTTTGAGAGAGTGTCTTCATACATACATATTACATATCGACAAATGGCATAATCTTGTGACAAGTTGGTCTCATTTTTGTAGCCTTCACCTATACCTATATACACACATTCTCACATATTTAGCCCCCATCTTATCTTTATATACACACATTCCCACGCATTAACCTAGACCATGCATTTATGACATCTATTTGTACACATGGCCCAATATGACCATTCCACCTAGATCTAATTGTTTACCCACACAAAGTCATTTATGTGGTCGTGGGGTCAACCCCACGGTCACAAACTTGATCTTTGCCTTTTTAGAATTCAAATTCAAATTCTAGTTGACTATTGCTCTTTATTTTCTTGTGTTGAGCCGAGTAAGTACGTGTTTTGTGCAATTTGAAACAAGTA
Organism: Cunninghamia lanceolata; assembly: GCA_027924645.1. Taxonomy (NCBI): domain Eukaryota; kingdom Viridiplantae; phylum Streptophyta; class Pinopsida; order Cupressales; family Cupressaceae; genus Cunninghamia; species Cunninghamia lanceolata. Next base: position 1,909,044 of record BSBN01000091.1, on the reverse strand, counting down.
TTTAAAGACACTCCGTAGCATTAGTTTCACATCTCCTCATCCTCGAAGCTTCATTTGTATGTCAATCACATTTAACATTTAGGGAAGTAAAAATTTTAATTAGTGTAATAAAATGAATATAGATCTGTATGATCATCTTAGAAGCATATCCATGACTAAAGATTGTTGTCTTCGATCATTTACACACATTTCTATGGGTTAAGAGAAAGTGTACCCTAATAACACAACTCTCCCAAGGTATTTTTAAATACTGCTAGCCTTTCGATATTAGAAAAGAGTAGAGAAGACAAAAACCAATCAAGTGAGCCACAAAGCATACTTCCATATTGTTCACTGTTAGATTTAGACATAGGGAACAACTCTCTGATTGTGAATTAGACGCCAACCTATGAACTTGATCCGGGGTAGAACACATGACAAGCATATAATCTACAAAATTACATAAACAAAAAATAATGTCATTCCCAAACAAATATTAACCAAATTTTAAAATCATTAATCAGTACAATTATTTTTTAATAATCAAACTTAGTACATTGTTTTTTATTTAGTATTTTATATTTAATTATTGCAATATTCATAATACACAAACTCTCAATTCTTATATATCAAATCTAGCTTAATCTATGTTTATTTGTATGGATCGGTTTAGCCTAAATCTCCTTAGGGAAGGTTATTTCCCTTACAACAATATGAATTAATTTCAAAGAAAACAAAGCCGAACGTGTAACTAGGATGTCATGTGTCAAAGTCCCCCTGCACTAGAACCGTCCCGAAGTATCCAGAACATTAAAGATGCAAAGAAATCTCTGGATAATTCGTCGATTCTCCTTTTCTGCTTAGGCCGTCTCTATATAATCACGCCTCAGGCTCTTCTTTATCATAGCATTCAATCAAGATATCTCTGTCAAGCAAGGGTGTCTCTGTTTGTAAAAATTATATTGTGAATGGCGAAAAAGATGGAGGTTTTGGGCTTGCTGATGGTTCTAACAGCGTCCTTTTTGAGCCCAACAAGAGGTCTTGTTCCTTACAGAGGGGGTTACGGTGATTTATGGGACGCCATGGTGGATCCGTTGAAGGTGTTGGATCAGCTTCCTCAATTCATTTCCAAAGGCGTGGAGGACCTTAACCTCGCCCGAACCAACTGGAAGGAAACCCCTCAAGCCCATGTGTTTACTCTCGATGTACCAGGTTAGTTACTTTATCTCTTTCATTCCTCTCGTTTCAAAAACAAATTATTTCAGGGGTAAAGAATTGTAACAGATATTGTTATGGGTTTACAGGGATGAAGAAGGAGGAGATAAAGATTGAAGTGGAAGAGAACAGGGTGCTTACAATTAGTGGCCAGCGAGTCAAAGAAGAGGAGAAAGAGGGCGAAAAATGGCACAGAGTGGAGCGTGGCGTGGGTAAATTCTGGAGGCAATTCAGATTGCCAGGCAATGTAGACATGGATACCATCAAAGCTAATTTGGACAATGGTGTACTCACTGTCACTGTTCCAAAAGTTAGTGAGGATGAAGCCAAAACGGCCAAAATTGTAGATATTGTTGAAACAGGGGATGCGAAAGCGGTCGAGTAGATTTAGGATTTAAGTTGGGTTTGTGATTGTGGATGAGTTTGTTGGGTTGAGATTTGACCTTATGTAATATTTGCTCAACTCTTTTGCATGTTTAGTTTGTCTTTGCTTTTTATGTCTCATTTGAGGGAGGGGACATGTTCTCCTAAGGTAACCAACAAAAAGTTTAAATACCACCACTAGTAATATAGAATTATGTGAGCAGTATGCACTTGTAATCCTAATGTTTTGCTATTGATTGTTGCTCTAATGCTCTTTGAGGGGAGAGGATGCATAAGACATGAGAGATCTCTTTGAAGGGATAAATGAGTGTTAACAAGTGCTTTTGCATACTAACACAACATCAAATTATAAAAAAACGTACATTTAGTTGGTTAAGTAAGAGAAAATAAAGGGCAATAGTTGACCGAGACTTGAATTTGAATTGTAGAAAAGTAGGGGTTAAGTCTACAATTATGGAAATGATTCTAGGTTGGAAATTGATCAAATTTGACTTAGAAATGACTATATCTAAGTAGGGGTGACAATTGGGTTAGAGTTTGAATTTGACTTTTAACAAAAATAAGGGTCAAGTCTATGATTAAATGAACTTTAGTAGGCAAATTGTGGTTGACCTTGCAATTATGAAAATGACCCTAAGTTGGCAATTTGTGTTATTGAGGCTTTTATTGTTTTCCAACATTGGACAACTAGTAGCCTTTAATTATTCTTGTTCTTTGGTGATGAAGTAATGTAATTGAGTTAATTCCTCTTTGTGGACTTTGGACTACTCTAGGCCAATATAGTCTTGCCTTCTATGTGATGTGTTCAAATTAGCAAGGAGTCCTTTTGTCAGGTCTGTTCTTTTCTCTTGAGGTTGTTTTTCTTGGTGTTAAGCTTGATTTTTTGGTGTTTTTATGCTTAAGGACACTTTCATTTCTGCCCTTGATAGAGGTTAAGGCTATCAATAGTTGCACTTTTCAACGCAGTTTTAGTTTCTATTCGTCTTTTACTTTGTCTTCGTCATAGCATTGCAGTTGTCACTTTTTTGGGAAAAGGTTTATAGTTCATATTTTTTTAGACCAACTGATTTTGTTGATGAAGATGGTGACTTTTAATCAGGGTTTGGTTGAAGGATGGATGAAGATGGAGATGTGAATGATAAGATATCTTGGTTTACATTATTGACTATATATAGGGCTTGCTTTGGTTTGGTTTATCAATTAGTACAGGTTATAGTAGCTGGGTATTACACAATTTCAAGGAATTATACAAGATTGTTGGCTATTTGTAAACGCAGTGGAGCAAACTATTAGTGGCAATCATGGACAATTATGTTTGGTTGTTTTGTCTATGGAATGGTTCTCATTCTTGCCTTCTTGGGGCTATTCCAATTTTTTTGGGATCTACAAGTTTTCTTCATGGCTTTGAACCTAATAGACTTATGTCAGATCTTGTGTGTTTCTATGACTTTCTCAAATTGTATGATGGATTCTATAGTGGCTCTTACAACTCTTTAGACGTGTTTTGTTGATTCTTTTGGGGGAGGGTTTTGTTTTTTTTGCTTTGCTATCTTTGTACAATTTTATTTGTTTGTTTATGTATTTTTATTATTGGCAATTTGTTTTAAAATCATAATGCATCTCAAAGTATGTAGCACTCACAAATATATGTGGCATATAAATATAAAAACATAAATGATACAAAGTGGATCCATAAAAAATAATGGACCTTGAAGAATGTGATCATTTAAGTTTGTCCTTTAGTATGCATTCTCTATAATACCCTACAAAATAAAAGAAAAAAAATGCTATGAATAGCTTTTAACTCAAAAGTGAAATCTAGATACAAAATAGGAGTTTGTTTCACTATTTTGAGAAATAAGAAAACAAATGCATAAAGTTAGGTAATTTTGTTTCTTCGGAAGATGATAATGGTGTGTTTGGCTTAGTGACCATAGGATGACAAGGCACATGGGTTATAGGGCATGTTATTTGATAATGCTTTATCTAGTCATGATGATGGGTCTCCATGTTGTCACTATTTGATATTTCAACATAAGATTATTAATGATAATATATGGTGCCCTTTCAATTGGTTGTGTCTATAGGAGGCATGAAATTAAAGGAAGGGGGAAAATAGTACATTAAGTGTAAATGTAATCTAAAGATAAGCATATAAGTATATGAATCATGTAAATTGATATCAAGAGTGAATTCATCATATGATAAGCATGTGTGACATCTAAAATGATAAGGCATGATAAGCATATATGGATTTGAGATAGGATACAGGAGGTATTGTTGTCCCCATTGCATGGACAACATAAGAAAATGGTGATGTGGTCCACAAGGGCAAAAAATCTCTAGGTAAGAACATAGGGTACTTAAATAGATATATTCCCCCAATGTGGTGTCCAAGAGGATGAGCACACAATGGCTAAGGGTGTAGGTTCTAGTGGATGTACGTAGGAAAGAGGTAATGTCATGGGGAAGGCATGATGACTTTGGTGTTTACAAAATGTAACCAGTCCAAAACCTGTCATGGGAGAAGGCATGATTTGCCAAATATAAAATATGGCAACAAAAGTATAAAATGTAGTAAGGGGATGTCCCCAAATGCAAGGATGTAGCAATGAAATTTCGAAGCATAGAAAGGGAAGGCATGACACCCCCAATGTAATAGCATAGCATATTAAGTTCAAGTGTGATGAGGGAAGGCATGATTCCCTTGATGTGAAGATAAATTCTAAGAACATGGTAGGATAAGTGAAATGAGTGTAAATAGTATACTCCAAAGGCATGATGTAGTAATGGAGGCTTAATAAGTGACTTTAAAAGTGGGATGTATCAATGTATGCACAATGTTTAATCCCTATGAACCATTCAATGTCAATCAAGGCAAGTAAAACAATAGATAATGGTAAGGTGTTAGCCTCATGTTAGGAGAGATGTAATGGGTATGACAAGAAACATAAGCATGGTAAAATGTATAACAAGTATAAAATGGAAGGGCGACAAAGCAATGTAAGCAAACAAAGAGGCAAAATCAATGATCATAAAATCATGACTGGGTAGAAAAGGAAGAAGGTGAAGTAGAAAATGCTTTATAATCCTTAATATATTATACATATAGTAAGTTTCAAGGTAAGGGATCGCAAGAATCCACGATTAAATATAACAATTTCAAATAACAATGGATGAAGAAAGTGAACAACCAAAGCCAAACCCTAGATGAACTCAAAGCAAACAAGGGTTAGGTTTAACAAAATAGCAAATAGCTAAAACTCAATGCCCCACTCAAATTTAAATGAAAAACAAACACTTGGAAATATTTATTTGAAAATCCTAATAGAGAAGGATATTTCCCTAATAATAAACTCTAGGGGGTGTAAGATATGTCAAGTTCACCAAAATAAATCCACCTACACAAATGTCTTAGGATTATAATAAATGCAACAAGTAAAAAAATAAATAAATGTCCTAGATATTAGAACTAACATTGACTATACTACATGAATATGACTAATAAATGTGCTTTGAAAGTAATCAATATAAATAAGATACTTAGTTTTACACCCAATGTTGATTATACTACAATAGATGTCACCCAAAAATGTATAACTATGATAGAGCTCTATAATTTATTAAATGAATGGTGTTAGACTATGATATTAATTATGCCTCACTCTAGGTCATTTATGTTCCTATAGATTCAACCTCCCATGTAAATTCAATATGGTAGGTTTTGTAGTTCATATTTATGTTCAACTTGATATCTAGAATTGTAATGAAGACTACTGATACTAATAACAATCTTTAGGATCTGGCTAAGGGAGGATCTTCTCCTTATGTCAAATCCTTGGATTTGATTTAACAATTTTGTAACAATGATTGAAGTCACACTAAGTAATCATGTTGTATGCCTATGTTGATGCTATGATGGTGTCAATATCACAAGATAATGCTCTAGTGCTTGCTAAATGATTCTTTGATATTTCCTAGATGATTCAAATGAATTGGGGTTTGTCCTTATGTACAACACCCTAACATTCAATTTGAATGTTTTCACATTTAAATTGATTCATAATGGCTAGTTGGAAATGGATTGATCTAGGCCCATGATTAAATTTGAATTTAAAAGTTCTAGAGTTAAGTCTACATTTGTAAATTTAAATTGAGGTAACGAATGGATAAAAGTTTAGATTGGTTCTAGATCCTAGGTATGTGTGAAGGTGGATTTGTTTCATTTTACCAACTTTCCCATAAAAACATATCATTTTGTACACTAATCAATTTACTTAGAACAAAAAGTCAAAGTGAATCCAAAATAAAAATAAGAGTGCAAGCTATGCACTTTTCACTTAAGGTACCTTACAGAAGTGAATCAGCTTGATGTTATTTATATTCTTTTCTTGCATAGTCATTCTTAAAGTATCAATTCTTTGTGACTTTTTTGATTGATTATTTTATTATAATCTACTTTGTTCAATAATACTAGCATATATATAGCTTCACAAAATTTTATAAAACAATATAATAGAAGTTAATTATAAAGTGAAACGAAAAAGCATAACTAATAAACACACACATGCTAGTTAACCTAAGAATTTTTAGCCCACCCTGAGTAGGGAGGTCACATCAAGGGGACCTCTTCCTATGGTATTATCATTGTTCAAGGATTTTTAGCCCACCCTGAGCCAGGGAGGTCACATCAAGGGGACCTCTTCCTATGGTATTATCATTGTTTGAGAATTTTTAGCCCACCCTGAGCTGGGGAGGTCACATCAAGGGAACCTCTTTCTATGTTCAAACTCACAAGTGCAATGACCCAACAAGAACACAAAACTCACTAGCCCAATGACCAAAGAAAAGTTTGAACCTTGGTTGCAACAACAACATTATCATTTATTGTCAACTATATATATAAAGCTTCACAAAATTTTATAAAAAATATAATAGGCCTTAATTATAAGGAAAAACAAAAATGAGTGCGTAGCTAGTATGTCATAGTCCCTCTCCACTCGAAGCATTATAGAAAAATATCTAGAACGTTAAAACCCTAAAGCATCTCTCGATAATTCGTTAATTGTGGGGCTCTTATTGTAGCGGAACTTAGAGACAAAGCAAGTGTATACGATACGCACTAAATTTGTCTCTGATAATCAAGGGTTTCTCCAACTCTGAAAATTTTAGTTTTCAATGGCGAAAGGGATGGCGATCCTGGGCATCCTAATGGTTATTACAGTGTCTTTTTTGAGTCCAGTAAGAGCTTTTCTTTCATGCGGAGGGCCTCAAGGTGATCTATGGGACGCCATAATGGATCCGTTGAAGGTGTTGAACCAGCTCCCTCAATTCATTTCCAACGGCGTGGAAGACCTTTCCCTCTGCGGATCCGAATGGAAGGAAACCTCCCAAGCCCATGTGTTTACTCTCGATGTTCCAGGTTGCTTAATTCTCTGTTTTGTTCCTTTCTTTTCCAACTAAATTTTATATCAGAGGCAGGAATTGTAACAGGTATTGTTATGGGTTTACAGGGATGAAGAAGGAGGAAATAAAGATTGAAGTGAAGGAAAAGAACAGAGTGATTACAATTAGCCAAGAGCCAGTGGAAGAAAAGGGGAAAAAGGGCTTCAAATGGTTCCGAGCGAAGCGTGGCGTGAGTAAATTCTGCAGGCAATTCAGATTGCCAGGCAATGTAGACATGGATAAGATCAAAGCTGATTTGGACAACGGTGTATTGACTGTCACCGCTCCCAAAATTAAGCGTGGCAAAACCAAACCCCCCAAAATTGTTGAAATTTTTCCAACAGGAGATGTGACCGAAGTCGAGTTGTGAAGATTATTCTGTACTTGGCCCTTCGCGGTTTGGGAGGGGCGTCTTGTATTTCTGTATATTACGTGTAATTTAGTCATAAAATAGAAAATAACCAACAACAAATGTTCTAGTTCGTGTATTTGTTTGTAATTCCATTGTATATCGATCAATTCACAATTTTGGGGATATTGTTGGGTAAAGGGGAAGATGAACCCCCCTTTTCCCATTTTTTGGTTTTCTTTCAGGAGCATTGTTATTGTGAATGCATACTCATCCTTTGATACTCGCCTCATATCCTTAAATTATAATTAGATCTATTGACCCACATTGATCAAAGCAAGATCAACGACTAGGGCAAAATGGAGAAACACAAAAGTGAGTCCCATTATCGTTCATTGTTCATCTATATTACTAAAAAGTAGACATGTAGCTCAAAAGCTATAGTGTAGGCATTGCTTGAACATTCGTCGAAGAGGTAAAATGAGCCCGCAAAACTTTTTCTTGACCAATTAGATAGCCTGCCACATGGCAAATTTGGCACTCTAATATTAAAATATTAATGGGTCATAGACTATGGCTTAACGCAACTCAAATTCCCTCCTAACTTCTTGGAAAGCATTGATCAATTATAATGAATTAGAATTTGCCATGTGGTACCCCATCCCCTTATCAAACTAATAATAGGGACTTAGCTCTAATACACCTCTACCACTTCTTAGGGAAAGAGTGAGTCATCGAATGTAGTGGTTGATATATTTTCTTTGACATGCAAGCTCGTGAGTTTGATATTTCATGCCAAACACTTTTGTGGAGTAATCACAACCATGCACAAATAGAAACAAAACACCTTATCTTTGCTTCGTAGGAATAAATCCACTGTCCACACACGTGTCTTGTAGGTTGAAGACATGTACCATTGCTACCTCATGACAATTGAATAAAGGAATGATTGGCTCAATTATTTGTAGGCACAAATTCATTATAGAATCAATACTATAAAGACATAACAAAATCACTTAAAGCTATTAACAATTGCCTATCACAAGTCAATGGTTGATTAGAAATAAAGTGTAGGAGTAAAAACCAAGGACTTGGCATTTAGAATCATACAACTATGAATGAAAACATAGCTTGACAAAGGTACAAATAATGGGGAATTCATATGGTAGTTAAGAGATCAATTACAAGTCATGCTTGAACTAGGGATAAAGGCAATAAATAGGGACGTGGTTGTAAAGAACACAATTAGCATAGCCACAAGGCTAAAGGACCAAGGGGAAACATATAAATTTATGGTTTTTATCTTATATTGGTTGTCAACATGTTGAATCCAGCACCAAGAATTTTGTATTTAACAACAATCTTTGGATTATTAGTCCATATCAAATAACTAAATCTCATTTGTGTTACACCGTATAGAAACTCAAATCTTACATTAGAGCTTGCATAAGTAAATATTATGTATAATCAACTTATTATCTAGGCATCTTTGTGTTTTACACATGGTTTGTCTTTCAACATTGTTCGACAACCAAGAATGACTATTTATGAAGGATGTTTCTAGACTTTCCCTTTGCACCCTTGTTGTCTCCCTCAAGGGCTTATTAGCACCACCTAGTTTCATACACAAATTTTAGGTGAACATAACATATTTATAGAAATGGTACTTTTAGGTGAGTAGTACTAAATTAGTGCCAAGAAGACTAGACCAAGGGTGTCACTCTATCTAAAATAAAAGTAGATGAGGCAAGAGCATCTCATGGTTTAGGTAATTGACATCAACCAAAAAATATTCTTTCATTTTTTTTACAAATAAGGACCATTGGTTCCTAAGGAGTGGAATTTTAAACTATTCTCTCATAAATTGAGGTGTCCTACTTGGTGGGATTCTTAGAGATTACCTCTTGCGACTTGTTTTCTAGTTAATGACAACATTTAAAATGTGTAAGAGAATACATGATGTGTTGTAGATGAGGCATTACATACTAGAGGCATCTTTGACTTGTCAAATTTGGCCTTGGAAAATGGAGTTCTCCGACTAGCTAGTTTTAGCTCGATGTTAAAAGAATCAATGAAATATCTTATGCATGTTGATTCATGTTGAGGAGGACACTCCACCTAGCTATTTTTAGCTAGTTGATGATATTGCCTTTAGAGGAGGGGGTTATACATTGGCCAATCATGTAAATATTGATTTGAGCATCCCATTTGGAGGAGGAAAATATCAAATATGGCATGAGATTGAATGAGAGATAGATTCCGTAAAGCTTCTTCATAGGTTGAAGGAAGGGTGAAAATACTACATTATTTATAAGTCATTGGGAGCTTTGAGATGGTCATGTGGTAGTGTTCATGTGAGGTAATTTTTATAGGTTGAAATATTGTATTTCTATGGAGAAGCTTTTCCAAAATTTCCCCAAATGTTGATGTAAACATTCATATATGTTGATGAATAAAATCTCAAAATATGTCATTGAAATCTAGGTATTATGTCAAATCTTTCATGTGTTTCCAAATATAAATAAGAAGTTGTAGCATGTTGTGTTTGTTAGTGTAGGTTTTTATTTCCTAGTTGGGATATTTATTTTCCTATATTCCTAGGTTTTTCCTACACCTTTTTATTAATCTTTCTTAGGTTCATAAAGTATGTTAAATTAAGTGAGTGGGTTATGAGGTGCCACCATCCTACAAGGGAGCACCTATTAGCTATCTTGGGAAGATACTTTGCTATATTTAGACTGATAGATGGTCGCTTCCTATTGGTTGGTCTTGTCGCCTCTCACCTCTCTCTTTTCTATATAAACATGCAACCTAGCTTGTATTAGGCATCTTTGCTTTTGCATCCTCATAATGCTATTTTTCTTCTAGCATTTGCATTACTCTCGTGGAGACTAACTCTATGTTGTTATTTTGATTTTGTATCATTTGCTTTCATAGTTTAATATCTATTCGTTTGCACTAGTTTTCTGGGTTATTCATCTTTTTAGATTCTAACATGGTATCAGAGCTATTCTAGTGCAGAATAGACTTTAGTTTCCTTTTTGAGAGATTCAGAGGGGCTAATAAGCTTTGCTTACAGGTTTTCTGAAAACTCAATATGCTCTTCTCTTGCATCTTTAGATAATTTGGAGAATCAGAAAAATTTGACGAAAATATTTTAACCTCTAAGATTTTATACTTGTATTTTATGAAAACTAGGAGTTTGCAACATTCTAGTAATCATGGGAGCTTTTTTAGCATTTCCATAGCGTTCACAAGGCTCGAGAAAGTTAGAACTGGCTTTTGTTTCATCGAAATTAGAGATCATAAACTCAAGTTGCAAACAGGGGTTTAAAGAGCAGTTCTAGCATACTACTCAAAATTTAGGCATTTTGAGGCTAAACAGACTTTTCCATTGTGTCTAGAAGGCCCCAAAACCCCCATTTTCATATAAAGTTTTTCTAGATTAGACACCTGGAGCTTCAAAGGAATTTTTTTCATTTTATTATAGTTGTACGACCATGAACAGTGTCTCAGGTCGTGAATTGTGTTTTCAGACCATGAATAGTGTTTCCAGGGTGCAAATAATGTTTCAGGCTATGAACAGTAAATTCAGGCTGTGAACAGTGTTCTCAGGGTTTACCCTTCACCATTGGAGTTTTCAATTGTGCACCCAAACTTCAGAAGGCTCGTTCTTAGCCATACAAAGGCCTTTTTTGGCATAATTGTTTTTGTTTTGGGGTATAATTATGTGCTCTACATTGTGGTAAAATCCATTTTTCATTTTGATACTCTAGTTTTTTAGAAATGAAATATTCTTCTAGTTCTTGTTGCATAGTTCTCATTTTGAGACCTTCCGGGAGCCATAACTTATGCAAACAAACTCCTTTTTAGATGTCATTTTTCCCAGAACTCCTATTTTTCTGTGTACTCCACATTGGTGCTCTCACATTGATCTCATATTATATTTGAGTTGTAGTTTCACTGTTTGGCTATTTTGGGCCCTGTAAGAGTCTAAAAATATAAGATTTGCATTGTAAATCACACTAATTATAAAGTGCCAACATTGTAATTTCTAAGGGTCATTTCAAAAACTAGTGAAAAGAGGGGTGTACTTGAGTTCTCTTCTTTTCAACACTTCAATTCTGCATTCTCTACATCATGGATCAAACAACAGTACCCATATTAACTCCTTACAACTACTTTGAGTGGAAATCACGCATGACAATCTACTTAAGGAAAGTTGGTTTGCATAGGATAACAATGGGACTAGAAACTGAACCTACTAAAGATGAAGATAAGCCTAAGTGGTTTAACAAATGTGATGAAGCCTATGGAACATTGTGTTTGTCTATTTCTCCTGATTTGCTCTTTTATATTGAGTCTTTGAATTCTCTAAATGAAATATGGACAAAGCTACAAACACTATTTGGTACTTCAATGAAGGGTAATATGTTGAAAAATGAACTAATTAGTTTAAGTCCAGGCAACTTCGACACAATTCAAGATTTATTCACAAAATTGAAATCACTAAGGCTGCAGTTAAAACAATGTGGAACTGAAAAGAAAGATGAACAACTGATTCTTAGTATTCTCTCTAAGCTAAGTTTAGAATATTCTATATTTATTTCTACCTTCTATGCTGCTAAGGGTGCACTTGGTACTCAATTCACCATTCCATCTTTGGATGACTTTGTTATCTCTCTCACACAGGAGCAGGATAAGCTAATCCAGATGGGCACTCTAAAATCCTCTAAGTCACATGCCTCGATTGCCAACCAAGGAACAAAAGAACATAAACTTGACAAAGTAGTAACAATAATAATAAGAAACAAAAGAATAGCAAGGAGAAGAAGGATCAGAAACTAGTTGCTTCAAAAGCACTTAATGAGACCCAATTTTCTAAAGGCAACAAGCCTAAGAAAGATAAGGTCCAATGTGCCTATTGTAAAAGACCCAGACATGATGCAGCATAAATGTTTGAAGAGACAAATTGATCACTTGACACACATTCTTGAGAAAAATAACATCAATGTTCTTGAGTCTATCAAACAAAATTCAAATGAGGGGTCTAACAAGGCAAAAGATAACATCAAGGGAAAAGGAAAGGGCAAGGCCCTTGTAGCAGTTACTTCACAACAATCCACTTGGGTTCTTGATTCGGGTGCTTCACACCACATGGATTCATCTAAGGAAGAACTTGCATCTTTGGAGCCATCTACTATGCCTTCTATTTTGATGGGTGATGGCACTCTTGTTGAGGTGTGTGGGAGAGGGTCTATTGATGTTGGGGATGGCACATTCCATGATGTTCTTTGTGTGCCCTCATTATCAACTAATCTCTTTTTAGTATATTAGATCACTCACATGGGTTCAGGCAAGCAGGTTGAGTTCACTTCTGATTCAATAGAGATTTATGAGTTGCACAGTGGTCTACAGTTGTAGTGGGGAAAGCAGATCATTAGTCTTGGCTATATTTATTTTCTCACTTTGTTCTTGATCCTCCTTCTTCTGTTTTGCTCACTCATTCAGATGATGTGAGTAGATTATGGCATGAGCGGTTTGGCCATCTTAACTTCCGCTACTTGCAGCCACTCAACCAATAGAGCATGGTCACAGGGTTGCCTTCAGTTCAGTTTTTAGGTGGTGTTTTCCAAGGTTGCATTCTTGGTAAGCATGCCAAGGAAACATTTGGTTCACTTCTAATTCAGTAGAGATTTATGAGTTGCACAGTGGTTCTACAGTTGTAGTGGGGAAAGCAGATCATCAGTCTCGGCTATATTTATTTTCTCACTTTGTTCCTGATCCTCCTTCTGTTTTGCTCACTCATTCAGATGATGTGAGTAGATTATGGCATGAGCGGTTTGGCCATCTTAACTTCCACTACTTGTAGCCACTCAACCAATAGAGCATGGTCACAAGGTTGCCTTCAGTTCAATTTTTAGGTGGTGCTTTCCAAGGTTGCATTCTTGGTAAGCATGCCAAGGAAGCATTTGATGAAGGTAAGGCATGGAGAGCTTCATAGATACTAGAGTTAGTGTTAGAGTCATACAACAGGAGCCAAGATCATCTGCTAGAAATCTTCTACAAGAGAGAGCTGCAAGAAAATATTGTCAAAGCCAAATGCATGTATGAATTAGTGCTTCACATTCGCATTGCATTATTCAAAAATAAATACAAAGGATATACACAACCACTATCCAAGAATAGACAAAGTGGGGAAAGAAAGCATGTGAAGCATCACAATGCTCTCAAGAGAGAAAAAAGCCTATGGCACATATCATAAGGTTTAAAATAGAAAAAAGAATCTCCCTAATTAACTTATGTAAAAGTGAAAATATGATTTTTCACCAACACCCCCCACATAAGTGCAACTTAGGAAGATTACACAAGCTAAAAAGAAATAAAGAAAGATGGGTCCTAGCAACAAAAGCCATGTTAGGTACCCATGAACAACAATAATCTCTCATAAGGTGGAGAAAAGGAGAAAAACCCAGTGGGAGAAAACTCCTCTCTAAAAGAGAGAAAAAACAAAAAGAAAGTACAAGAACATGTGATGGAAGAAGGACACTAAGACCCCCCATGGAATGAATCCATCACAAGAGTATAATCATGAGTCCCCCCCCATAAGAGAGAGCGAATAGAGAATATGAATCCCCTCCAAGAAGAAGCTCCAGAACCAATGAAGAGATCTTGAAGACATAATCCAATCCACTACCTACAAACAACATTTCTCCCTTTTGGAAGAAACAAATCCACTGGTGAATGTAGAAGCCATTCCCACATCTTGGATGAATAGGGAATCCATATCGAAATGTGTGCCTCTAAATGCAACTCAAGTGACCTCATACTGGGAAAATATGTCTTCTCCAAAACAGAAACTGTCTGCTGAATTAGAGAAGAACAGGAGAGGATATGATCTGAACTGCATTTGAAAACACGGAAGATGAAGGTGATGATGCAAAGCCAACTCAGATAGAATCAAACAAGAGAGATAAACCCTCAAATGTGTCCTCCAAATCAGCAATGTGAGACTCCACAAACAAGGATGATATGTCTGCAAGATAAAAGTCCCAATGAGATGGATCTGAAAGACTACTATTGACCTACTGCATAGAATTACTAGAAGCCAATGATGATGCAACACTAAATTTTGAAGTAGAAATAGGTGATGAAGAAGATGTGATCTCAACAGGAGGAGAAGAGGGAGCAAGAGAGGTCTCTATATCTGAACATTCAAGACATACCATATACTCAACCTCCTCTAAAGTATCATCATCATAAGGTATATTATCTGCATCATCAAGTAGAATGAGGCAATCTATTGTAGGATCATTTGGAAATGGTGAGATATGAGGGTCTCCATACAACTCCCAAATTTTTGTCTAAAGTGTGTGTGGGCTCTCATAGATGGGAAGATCACACGTAATATCATAATCAACAGTGGTACAAATTAAACCTACAACATGATCTTGATTGTTACCCCAAACAGATTTCTTCATAGGTGTCTCTGGTTCAAGTATGAGCCCATAAGGATGAGGCAAAAGATGTAGCCACCTGAGATGTGTCAGGATGCCTCTTTGCTAGGACTCATAATTGTCCTTAGTTGGATTGACCACAGAAGGATGAGTGGTAAAACCCATGATACCTCCTCAAAATGATAGAGATCAAAACATGCAAATAGATTTATGCTGATAACAGAAGCCTTTCAAAGCAAACAAAACCTTTCCAGGAGGTAGCGTGTCCAGGATATCCAACAGAAGCCATAAAATTGACAAAATGAATAAAAGATACCTAGGGCTGAATTTGAAAAAATTACATAGATAGTTGTGTAGATCTCTCTGATACCTTTCCAACGCCTATTCGTTTTTGAAAAATGAAGATTCTGGGCACAAGAACGGAGCTCGGAAGCCAAAAATGATGCCTTGACTTCAAACAGCAAAAACAAGTTTCAAACAGAAAAATATGGGGAAAAGACTAGCAATGCTAGATAGTGCTCAAAACCAGCTTTCCAACGCTTTTTCGTTTGCCAGTTTTCAAGTATGTATGCTCAAGTTATGGCCTCTATAAGAAAACTGCCTTATTAGGACCGCACATGAGCGTGACATGAAAATCGAGGCAGATTCAAAGATTGAGCGACACAAAAATCGAGGCAGATTTAAAATTTTTTGGCATGCAAATCTATGCAGTTCAAAAATCAAAATACGCTCAAAAAAATTAGGCACAGAAATCGAGGCAATTGTACAAAAAATCTGGCATGGAAATCGAGGTAGCTGTACAGAAAATCTAGCACGAAAATCGAGGCATCCATACGGATTTTACCTGCACATAAAAAACCAAACCCCAAAAAATGCCCAAAATATTTTTTAGCAAAATATAGAGTGCTTATATGAAAATAGGGGTTTTGACACCTTCTGAACGCAACTGTGAGGTTTGTTTTGCTCCAGGATGCACAAATTATCTGCTCATGGCTAAAACCCTCTCCAATTTGAGAAGAAACTGACAGATCTGGAGTTCTGATACTATGTTAGAGTCATACAAGGACTCACAGGAGCCAAGATCATCTGCTAGAAATCTTCTACAAGAGAGGGCTGCAAGAAAATATTGCAAAAGCCAAATGCATGCGTGAATTAGTGCTTCACATTCCCATTGCATTATTCAAAAATAAATACAAAGGATATACACAACCATTGTCCAAGAATAGACAAAGTGGGGAAAGAAAGCATGTGACACATGTCACAATGCTCTCAAGAGAAAAGAAAGCCTATGACACATGTCATAAGGCTCAAAATAGAAAAAGAATCTCCCTAATTAACTTAATTAAAAGTGAAAATATAATTTTTCACCAACAGTTAGTTCATAGTGATTTGGCTAGTCCATTTCCTTATCCATCCTTCAACAAGGCTAGATTTGTTCTAACTTTCATTGATGACTTTTCTTGATATACTTGGGTGTACTTTCTCAAATAGAAGTATGAGGTATTTGATCACTTTCAGGACTTCAAAACTTTTGTAAAGAAGCAATCCAGGAAAGCCATCAAAGTTTTGCACATTGATAATGGTGGTGAATATGTCAACCATCGTTTTGAGCGGTTTTGCACTTCAGAGGGGATTGATTTGCAGCATTCAGTTCTATACAATCCTCAGCAAAACAATGTTACTAAACAAAAAAATAGGTCCTTAAAGGAAATGGTGAATTACATGATTCACTCCAGATCTCTTGCACCACAGTTTTGGGCAGAGGCCATTAACTATACTTGTTATATCCAGAACTACGTTCCTCACCGAGACTTGAAGGGAGTCACTCCTTTTGAAGCTTGGAGAGGTCAGAAACTATCAATTAAGCACTTTCAAGTTTTTGGTTCTCCTACATGGGCCCACATTCTTGTAGAGAAATGTAAGGCCTTGGATTTGTAGAGTAGGCCTTGCAAATTTGTAGGCTATCTTGATGGTGTGAAGGGTTATCAGTTGCTCCGCCATACTACACATGAGTTGTTCATTGAGAGGAGTGTTCCGTTTGAGGAGGGATCTTCGAGTTCAATTCCTATCACTTCTCCACCTCCTTCTACTTTGACATTGGAGTCACTTGGGCTACATGACAAATCTTCTGATGAGTCAGATTCACCTAAGCAGGGTATTGATGATGAGGAGTCTTCTACCTCCACTTCTGATGTTGAGAGTGATTCAAAGGATTCACCTCGTTCCTCTCCTAGTCATCATTCAGAGGGTGATGATTCTCCTCTAGATTCTTTGACTTTTGGTCCACTTTGGGCTAGACAAACCTTGCAGTTTGCAGGCGATTGGGTTGGGGATCCATTAGACACCAAGCAGATTCATTCCCAGTTCTAGGATGTTCCACATGTCTTCATTGCTACTGCCTCTGATCCATAGTCCTTTCGAGAGGCTTTTGGTATTCCTGAGTGGGATACAGCTATGCAAGAGTATAGTTCCTTGATGAGGAACCACACTTGGGATCTTGTCCCTGTTGGTGTAAATAGGGATTTTTCCTAACTAGTTTTGTTAATTTCTCCTTGTGTGGATAATTCATATTATTTAACTATTTATTAGTTAAATAATATTCACACATCACACATAATTCACATGTTAAGTTGACTTACTGAGTCTTCTAGATGTTTCTAGTTGTTTCTAGTTGTTGATAGTTGCAGTGAGTTGTCTTATCCTACACATGTGCTCTAGTTGGCATCCTATCCTCTAGTTGTCACATGTGATAGGAATGTGACACTTGTCATATGACTACAACTTCTTGATTGTCATCATTGCCTTTATAAGCAAGGCTCTCTCATTGTATTTGATAATAGTTTATATCAGTTTCATACACTTAGTTGTATAGAATCTTTGCTCCATTGTTTTAGCATCTTCTCTATTATCTTTGTGTTGAAGGTTGTCTTGATTGCAGGGATCCTGGCTTGCTGAGTCACATTAACTCTTACATGGTATCAGAGCTAGATCTGCAATTTCCTTCCCTCATTGGAGAGGTTTTACTAGGAGTTGTGTTTTAGGAGCATCTTGGAGTGAAATGGCTATCACTGTTGCGATCAGGAGGCCCAAATCTATATAGATCGACTGTTCAAACGCCAAAATCCATCATCAAAAATTTTTTTGCAAAACTTTTTTGCCACTGGTTAGGGCTTCTGTGAAAAAGTACAGTGACTACGTCAGCATCATACCATGCTTGTACAGGCGTGCGTCAGTGATCGTACTCCAGGTAAAAAAAAATTGTTGGTCAATTTTTTTTTCATGGGTTTAATCTACAGAAGATTTATTTTAAATAAAAAAAGGAAAATTTTGTGGTGTTGTACATGACTTGCGCAAGCCTGACAGGCCCGTATAGGCTGCATATTGGGGCTCCTGCCTAGCGCAGCCCCTAGGCCACATGGCAGGGACCAGTACACCCCCCCGGCAGACCCAAGGGTCTGCTGACCCTTAAAGAAGGCTCGCCCCCTTAGGTACAAGGCTTTGGCCTTAATACATATAAATTGCCTTTAAAAAAAAAACATCTACAGATTCATTTCAAGGGGAATCCAAAATCATTCGGTGGTGGCAACAATATTCGACGGTGTGTCCTTTAACTGCTCGACAGCTCCAATTCCATCTACGGGTTGCTTTCATTTTAAAGTCTCACATCGTTAAAAAGTTCATGCTAGCAATTTTCTGAACACATCGGTTGTCTCTATCAGTTGATTCCTTGAATCTTTGACCACCAGAGGAAATATTCCTATCAACTTGTCTTTAGCTTCCCACGACGGTTTATCTAGCGGCAATCTTCAAACCACTATCACAGGCAGTTTTGCGCCAACAATAGGTGGTTTTTGCCTAACCGAGGGCGGGTTTCTGCCAAATTCTAGTGGTCAAAAATAGCCAAAGGTACCATTCAGCCAGTGGCTTTAGCAGATACAAGTGGTTTCAGTAAGAAATAAGCGGTTTTGGCCTTTCTATAGTGGGTTTGATACCTAAAGGGCGGTTTTGCCACAAAGAATAGGTGGTTTCTCAAAACCATTGGCAGTTTTGCATACTATTTTTTTCCCTAATGACAGTTTTTCGGCGACTATAGAGCATATTCCATCCGGCTCAAGAGAATATTCCGTCCACAGGGGTCTATTTTGCCCCTCAAAGTCCTAAAATAAGGCTTCTTTTGCTTTTTGCATAACTTTTGTCCAAGGTGTCGAAATCGGGAAAACAAAATATCGTTGAAAAGTTGACAGAGAGCACTTCGTAGTGGTATCAATCATTTTTCTGATTTTGCTATTTGACAACATTTATTGCAAGTTGAAGACAAATCAATCTTTTTGGTTTCTAAGCTCCTAACTTTCTGCCACAATCTCTAATTTTCACGATTCTTGTGGCATCAGAAAGGTATTCAGGAGCTCTACACATCCATCCATGCATTTTTCTTAGATTCAGCTCCAAGTTTATTTAATTCAATTTGTCAATTTTTTGGCTTTTGAGTGATAACTTGGGCATTTTGAAATTTGAAGAGGTGAAATTTGTTTTGAGAGGATTTGTTTGTTGTAATACATCATTGTGAGTGATTTTAATCTCACTTGGATCTCTTTTTTAAGAGTTTTTCATTGTTTTTCCAATTTTGGTCCCTTGAGGACAATTGTAAATCGCACTAAGTATAAAGTGCCACAACAAATTGGGGGGGGGGGGCTCTCTTGCATAGTAAAGGGGTGTTGTTGTCTTGTTGTCTTTCTTCTACTTTTAACTCCATATAATTATTATGAATGGAAGAAAAACATGGAGTTTGTATTGTATAAACAAAAGTTACATATAATAACTTTAGGCACAAACCACAGGTGCTACTGAGAGAAGAAAATGATTAGATAGAAGAGATGAGGCTTATGGCACACTTTGTCTTGATATTTCTCTAGATCTTAGATTTCATGTTGAGTCTTGTACAACACCAAATGAGATATGGACAACACTAGACAATCTCTTTGGCAAGCAAGATAAAATAAGAAGGTTCAAATTGGAGAATGATCTAATTGCACTTAATCATCAAGATTTTGATCAAATTGAAGATTTCTTCACCAAGTTTGAGTCTCTCAGGTTGCAACTCAAACAGTGTGGTCTTGAGAAAGAAGATGAACAATTGATTCTATCCATTCTTGCAAAATTGGGTCATGCTTATTCAGTTTATGTTTCTACCTTTTATGCTACAATGGATGCTTTTGGTAGTAAGTTTACTATGCCTTCACTTGAAGAGTTTGTTGTGCAAATCACTAGAGAACAAGCCAAGATACTACACATGGGCATATTGAAGTCTCCTAGATCACAGGCTCTAGTTGCATCACAAAGCACAAAAGATCCAAAGGCTTCACATAATAAGGAAAATAAACAAAAGGATTCAAAGTCTAATGAGAAAGAGAAAGAATCAAAGAATACCCCTAACTCTTCTTCCAAAGAGGAGTCCAATAAGAAGAAGAAGCCAAAGTATTCTTACTGTAAAAAATTGGGTCATGATGAGACTAAATGTTATGAAATTGTTTTTGATGAGATGTCACAACTTCTTCAAAAACATAACATTGAGTATTCTTTATCAACATTAGTTTTACCCAATTCTTCTTCTTTGCCACCATCATAATCTACACCTTCAAAGTCAAGGATAGTAGGCATTGCTAATGGGACAAACAAAGGAAAAGGACATGCACTCTTTACTTCAACAACTCTACAGTCAGAGAGATGGCTTCTTGATTTAGGAGCTTCTCATCATATGACATCTTCACTAGGGATGTTCTCTTTGTTTCAGTCATGTACTTCTCCACCTATTTTGATGGGTAACAATACATACATGCATGCAATTGTTAAAGGAACTATTGATGTTGGTCAGTGTACATTCGACAATGTGTTGTGTGTGCCTTCCTTGACAACCAATCTCCTTTCCATCTACTAGATTACTCATTGTGGTGTAGGGAAGACAATTGAGTTCACTCCTGATTATGTGATCATACAGGACTTGGAGAGCAAAGATATCATTACTATTGGGATGGATGATCATGCATCTTGCTTGTACAATTTCTCCCATTTTGTTTTTGATGATGATGTAGATCCATTGGTTACTATTCACACTCATGCATCAAGTGTGAATCATGTTTGTAAGGAGAAGTTTGGTCACTTGAACCTTGGTGTTCTTGCATCTACTTCAATTCCTGAGACTATTTTTGAGCTTCCTCCTTCTCCTGCTTCTTCAGAGATTGGCATTGACATAGCTTCATCCACTTCAGTTGAGCAGGACATTTTTTGTCTTCCAGATATAGGTTTATGGGATGAGTACTTGACAGGTATTTCAGACTTATTTTGCGAGTCCTATCTTGATGACTTGGAGGACATAGTTGATTCTTCTACTTCGGATGTGTGGGCACCATCTTCTCCTCTTCATTTGTCACAGTTTGGCATCGAGTTGGAGTATATTGAGCATCACTCGGAGGATATGTTGTCTTTGGAGATTGATGATCTTGAGTTTTCATCTTGTCTTGGATTGTCACATTCTTCGATTAGGCTTGTAGCACCTGATTATGTGACATATTTTGGTTATGACACATGGACACTTGAGCAATTTTTAGAGACAACATACATCATGAGGATTTTTCCTTCATACCTTGAGATGGAGTTTCTTCTACATCAACCTTTGGACATGTTTCTTCCTAAGGGGAAGAATGTTGTTTGTAGGCTTTGGATTCTCTTCAACATTCTTCTTCAGGCATTCACCATCGACACATGAGCTACTTCATTGTGGGGGGACCTATAGTCTCACACTTGCTCTCCTATGGGGGGGTAATTGATTGTACATATGTATTGGATGTAGTTCTAGGGGGGTCTTGAGTCCTCCTTCCATCACATCTTTCATTTCATTTGTTTTTTGCATTCTCACTTTTGGTGAGGAGTTTTGTCCCATGAGGTTTTCTCCTTTGCTCCACTTGAGATTTGTTGTACATGGGTACCTCACATGGCCTAGTAGCCAAGACCCATCATTGCATCTTTGTTTTAGTTAGCTACTCCCTAAGTTGCACTTAAGGGGGGGTGTTGGTGTGAATAGGGGTTTTTCCTAACTAGTTTGTTTAATTTCCTCTTGTGTGGATCATTCATATTATTTAACTATTTATTAGTTAAATAATATTCACACATCACACATAATTCACATGTTAAGTTGACTTACTGAGTCTTCTAGATGTTTCTAGTTGTTTCTAATTGTTAATAGTTGTTGTGAGCTGTCTTATCCTACACATGTGCTTTAGTTGGCATCATATCCTCTAGTTGTCACATGTGATAGGACTGTGACACTTGTCACATGACTACAACTTTTTGATTGTCATCCTTGCTTTTATAAGCAAGGCTCTCTCATTGTATTTGATAATAGTTTATATCAATTTCATACAATTTGTTGTATAGAATCCTTGCTCCATTATTTTAGCATCTTCTCTGTTATCTTTGTGTGGAAGGTTGTCTTGATTGCAGGGATCCTGGCTTGCTGAGTCACATTGACTCTTACAATCCCTCTTCTTAAGGGAAGAAAACATGTTTGATGTAAGTGGATCTATCAAAAGAATTTTGTAGCAGATGGGTTGGTTGATAAGCATAAGGATCACCTGGTCACAAAAGGATTCTCCTAGGTTCCTGGGATTGACTACTCTGAGACTTTTGCGCCAGTTGCTAGAATGAACTCCATTTGACTTGTTCTTGCCATTGTTGTAGCCAATTATTGGGAAGTACACTAGATGGATGTGAAGAGTGCTTTTCTTCACGGTGACCTTCATGAGGAGATCTACATGGAGCAGCCATAGGGTTTCGTTCAGAGTTCTTCACTTGTGTGCTTCCTTCAAAAGTCTCTGTATGGCCTCAAACAGGGTCCCCGGGCCTGGTATGCCAAGATGGACTCCTTCCTTCTGACAGTTGGGTTCACTTGGTGCCATTCTGGTCCCAATGTCTACATTTTACACCAGGATGATTCACACCTATTTCTAGTTCTATATATTGATGAATTGCTGATCTTAGGGAAGTTCTTCATCTGCTATTGGGGTAGTCAAAACTACCCTTCATGACAGGTTTTTGATGACTGAATTGGGCTTGTTGCATTACTTTCTCGGGATTGAGATCTACTAGTCGACTTTGGGATCACCATCACACAGTCCAAGTATGCTCTAGATTTTCTCTCATAGTTTCATATGGTTGACTATAAGCCTACTCTGACTCCTAGAGTCAAACTTGAGGCTCAGTGTTCTTCACCATTTGTTTATGGCACTTTATACTGATAGCTTGTTGGGAGTCTCATTTATCTGACTCATACAAGACCTGACATTTCATATGCTGTAGGCATGGTTTCTCATTTCATGTAGGAGCCCCATGAATCGCACTAGAAAGTAGCCAAGCATATACTTCACTACATTTAGGATACTCACAATTTTGGGATTCACTACGCAATGTGCATTGATCTTGACTTGGTGGGCTACATAGATTCAGATTGGGTAGGTGATTCTCAGGATCGCAAGTCTACTTTAGGTTACAACTCCTCACTTGATTCAGGTCTTGTTTGTTAGTTGAGCAAGAAGTAGTCTTCTATTGCTCTATCTTCTACTGAGGCTGAGTATCGGGGGGTTGTGAATGTCGCCATTGAGGCTATTTGGCTTCAAAATCTTCTCACTGAGTTTGGTATCCAGATCAAACGACCATCCATCATATTTTGTGACAACTAGAGTGGTAGTCAGATCTCACAGAATCTGGTCCATCATCAGTAGACCAAACACATTGAGGTCCACCTGCACTACATCTGGGAGCTCATCCATGGCCATGTATCAACCTTTGCTACTATCTAAATTCTGAGTAGGTTGCTGATATCTTCACCAAACCCTTCACTAAGAACAAGTTCCTTCATTTGTGAGATTTGTTGGGAGTGTAGGAGGCTTCATCTTCTGGGGGACTTCATCCTCTCACTCAGAGCCCTGACTCTCTCTACTCTGGGGGGTCTCTTCTCTCTCTGTTTGGGGGGGCTATTCTCTCTTTTCTAGGGGGTTCTTCTCTTTGAGGTGGATTTTTATGTACATGGATACCTCATCAGACTTGATTTGCCAGGACCCATATTTTTATCCACCTAAGTTGCACTTAAGGGGGGGTGTTATTGTAGGTTTTTATTTCCTAGTTGGGATATTTATTTTCCTATATTCTTAGGTTTTTCCTACACCTTTTATTAAACTTGCTTAGGTTCATAAAGCATGTTTAATTAAGTGAGTGGCTTATGAGGTGTCACCATCCTACAAGGGAGCACCCATTAGCTATCTTGGGAAGATACTTTGCTATCTTTAGATTGGTAGATGGTCGCTTCCTATTGGTTGGTGTTGCCACCTCCCACCTCTCTCTTTTCTATATAAACATGCTACCTATCTTGTATTAGGCATCTTTGCTTCTAGCATTTGCATTACTCTCATGGAGACTAACTCTATGTTGTTATTTTGATCTTGTATCATTTGCTTTCACAGTTTCATATCTATTCGTTTGCATTTGTTAAGCACTTTAAACCCACAAGACTAGATGGAAACCCACATTGCCAAATAGAAGCTTTTGATATAAAACACCACATGATCCGCTCTAAAATTATGCACCTTCTCCATTCTACAAGTGTTTGTCATGACTACTTTCTTGAAAAATAAGATCAATTACAATATGAAACTTACTCAAACAAGAATTAAAATCACAAGACAAGCTCTTCTACAACCAAAACCATAACTTTGATACAAAATAGAAGAATATTCCCACAAACCCCTTAACATCTAAAATCCTAAATAAACTTAAATACTAAATATAGATATTTTTTTTACATTAATCCCATGGGGAGATATTTATAGGATATCAATTCTAAAAAAAATCAGCAACATTCCAACATATAAAACAACACTTAGAAAATAATAAGAATGGAAACAAAAAGAATAGAACCATAAACAAGAGTGCGATAGATATATTATAGAAAATTATCTAAGAAAAAATCAACCTCCAAAACATAAAAACCAATATATTTTCAATAATAACTATGTTATAATACAAGGCTTCATATCTTCTATGGAGTTCAACACTTTTCAATCTTGGAGACAAAATAACAATATAACCCTACAATAAACAATGTTTAATGCTCATATCCCAAGTCCTCCATATATAAACTTCAAGAAACCTAAAAAACTACCAAAAAGTAGTATCATATATCCAAACAAAGTCCTAAAATAAATAGAATGTAACTCCAAGAAAACATCTTTGACTTCCACCATGCAAGTTTGAATACGTAACTCTAAAACACCCTCCCATGAAGTATTAGTTACATCCCCATATTAACTAATAATGGAAGATACTCTTACAAGTCTATTACATAACTTCCACAACAATGCTTTATTACAACAATATTTTTAAGTAATAAAAAATACAAAAAATAATTACATATGTCCCCACCCTCACATAGACAACTCATATTACCCACTCCATGAATTTTATAAATGCAATACACAATTAACCATATACGAACAATTAAATTAATTAAATATTAAGACATACAAGGTGAATAACACATCTTCATTTTTTTTATATATTGAAGAAATGCAATAAAATACAAAGAGAAAACAGTCAACAAGGGACTATAAAAATTGTACATAAAACAACATAAAAACTACACTGTACACATGTTGAAACCTTCAGCACAAAGCGCTAAATCGATGCAACAACATCCTCCATTGCTACAACAAAGTCATGACTGAACCATGAAGATATCAAGTTATATAATCAACTGAACCATATAAAGTAGAAGACATATTTATAACTGCAAATGAGACCACAACACTCTGTAACACTATTGCATGATAGTCTAGCTTTGACGGTCCATCTTCATAAACTTGGTTCATAACCAACACAAATTGGCATGGATACCCCTCTGTCTTTCCATCAAGAACCTTTGCCCTATTTTGTAGTAGCATGAACATGAAAAAATATGTCATTGTGAGGATTTGATGTTTGCAACCTGCTTCCTAAGAACATCACTGAACACTTAGAATCAACAAAAAACTCAACAAACATTGTGGTGCACAAATAGACAGTTAGCCATCATGTGGTGCATAGACAAGGTTGAAGATGACTTCCTTCCCTAAATGATATCACACTACCTGAAGCTCATAACCAGTAAACTATAACCTTTGGGCAGAATCTAGAAAACAACCTCAACTGTAGCAACCATCATAATATAGTCTTACAGCAATCTGAGCAAAACAAAATAAAGCATACAAGGCCCTGATCCAAATCACAACCTATCACAAATAAGTATTCATCCAATACCATAATTCAAACCATCCAACCAACCCATCACTCTTTTTGTTTGTGCAGAACTCAAGAGTTGATTATTTAGAATTAGAGCAAATTGCAATTTGATTTGATTGAGCTGATAGGCAATTTTTTCATTTTTCTTTGATAATCCTTGAAGCTGTGAAAACAAAGAAGCAATCCAGAACAAGATGTCAGAGTAAAACCTTAGACTTGCTGATTCTGAATGAAAGTTACCAGAAAACACTGCTAAACATCTAGTCTTCCATAAATGAAATAAAATGCATTGTCTAATGGAATTAGCAATCAAATTATTATGAAGGCCATGACCTAATAAAGCCTCTTTCCAATTTAATTGGTGATCAAAGATAGCAGGCAAGAATTTAAATATAGCAAACCATTGTCTTTTGATAAAAGGGCATTCCCAGAAAATATGTTTCATAGTCTCTCTATAATGACAAAAAGAACACTTCATAGGTTGTATAGAAATAAACTTCAACCTATCACCAACAGGAAGCTTACAATGTAAGATCTTCCAAGCCAAAACCTTAGCATCCTCGTCTGCTTTAGATTTCCAAATCTGTGAACTTAGTTTAATCCAAGACTTTTCTTTCAACTTACATTTCCATTTTTGATTCAACCGAGGATTAAATTTTATGTGAGGCAGCAAAAGCAGATAAATTTTTTTTAGAGGAAAGTATCTAAACTGAATAGTCAAAAACCACTACCAGTCCTTGAAAAAGTTACACCGAATAGGCATACATAGCTTCATAGTCAGTTCTTCTGAAACTAATGATTGCAAAAAAATAAAAAACCTTTTATATCTCTTATTCAACCCAAAGTGTTCCATAATAATATACCATGGAGACCAACTCAATGAATTGAAATCCTAGATATCTCCAAATTGTCGAACACCCTTTTTAAATAACATGTAAGCCTACTTAGGAAAACTAATAGCTAAAGGCTGACCTTGGAGTTGAACAATCTTGTTCCACCAGATTAAAGAGGTGGAAAAACTAAAACCATGTTGCAGTGAAGAGTCCTTCCACTTTAAGAATTGACAAATCTTTTGCCAGGATTTCCAGATTGATTGTAAGGAAGGAGATGCTTTAATTTGAAAAAAAGGGGCAAGAAGAAGCTTATCAAACCAACTCACCTCCTGCCATTTATCTTTAACAAAGGCATATATAATCCTGTGACGTACTAAGATCTTCCATGGTTCTTCACCATCAGCTACTATGACAATCCATTTACCAGCTAAGCAAATCCCTTGAGTCTTAGGATCTATCACTCCCAGCCCGCCTTTCCTTCTAGGTTGAATGCAATATGCCCATGAAGCATATCTAAAGCTAGAGTTACCATCCCAATTAGTCCATAAGAATTGTTGAATGAGCTTGTTTAAATCCTCATAGCCCTTATTTGAAGGAAAGATCCAACATGAAGAATAATATACATGGGAAGCTAGAAAGATTCTAGGACACATCTTCATTTTAGGACACTTGCTTGTTTTTTTGATCTTGTACACACATTTTTTAAAGACTCACAACAAAACTTCTCTTTCAAGGTATTTCTAAATACCATCAACTTATAGATATTGAAAATGACATAAGAATATGAAAAGTTAATAGCACACCTAATCTTAACAATGCATTCATGATTTTAAAATGCTTGTTTTCTCTGTTCAATCCTATACACACATTTATGCAAGCTAGCTGAAAAGAACATGTCCCTTAACAACACAATAACTACTCTTCCAAAGTATTTCTAAATACCACCAACTTAATAAACATTGAATGAGACATAAAACCTTGAACAAGAAAAATAGTAAAATCAATTATTACATAAGATCAAATCTAAACTCAAAGAATAAGTCCATAGTGAGAGGCCCAACTCAAATCAACAAACTTGATCCAAAACAAAACACAAACTTAGTGTAAGATATAAGGCTCTTTACTAACCAAAAAAATCACACTTCTCAAAACAAAAACAATTAAAATATGAAATCTTCTTTAAAAACATACATTCTTACCTTTAAGAAAGACTTTAGTATTATTCAATTAACAATATAAATCTCCTCATTTATTACTTTTAGTAGTTCTAACATTTAATTTCAAAATATATTGTCCCACAAATGATCATCTATAACAGATTAGATAGATTTGGATTAGTCTAAATTTCTTTTTATCGATAAGTTGTGGCATGAGGGCCCACTCCCTTAAATGAGACATAATAAACACAAGAGTAAGCTTTAGACCCAAGAAATGGGGAGCCAAGAGAAGATAAGTCAGAAAGGACTTCTAAGAGTCAACCCATAACTGAAAGGGAAACTTCAAAACTGTAACATCTATCTAGTCATATGCCAAGGCCAAAAACATTAGATCTAAAAATAGCTATGCAGTAGCGTCACTTTTTAGACTTTCTTTTGCTCCTAGTGAGAAGGGCTTCCATGGTCCACTATGTGCCATCATCTACAGAATCCTGAGCTCCCATTCTAAGCCTTGCTGCCTCTAATTTCCTTCCTCTCCGCTTACCAGGAAGTCCTATATTTGGTTTCAAGATCTTGCTCGCAGTCTGGGAGATGGTGGTAATAACAGTAGAAACCAATTCATCAACTTGTTCCAAATGATCTTGCTGTCCACAAACTTGTTTGTCTAAAAGCACATTAAGGAGCTAGTCCTCATCCTCAAGGAGATCATTGTGTAATGAAACTGTAGGACCATTAGAGCAATGTTCAAAATCTTGAAGAGCCTCCTTGCTGGAAGATCTCGCATGGGTTGAGCTAGTTCCAACACCCACTTTGCTAAAGGAGACAACTGAGGTATGAAAAAATCCCATGATTATGCCATACAAATTTTGCATCAGGTCTACCTTCCTTTGGAACCCATTTTTTAAGGTTAATTGCTTGAGAGCGCAATGTAGGCTTTTTCAAACACCCATCAATTTTGTGACCAAAATGATTGCATCTAAAACAACGCTTCGGTAGGCCCTCAAAATTTACAAATTGCGTCTAGGATCCGTGAGATGAGTTTAATCTTACCTTATGAGAGAGAGGCTTAGAGATGTTTATCATTGCACAAACCCTGGTATATCTTTTTGTCTTATGTGAAGGATCCTCATCCAACTTAATAAAATTGCCAATTCAATTAACCAATGTTTGAATGTGTCCTGAGTCTCTCATGATTAATGGAAGGTTGTATAGCTATAACCATATCAGAATGTTAGAGATGTAGGCATTGGTAGGATAAAAAAATGAATCCACGAAGTCATGAACAAACTTGCTTTACCAAAAAACCAAGGGTTGTAGTCCAAAACAAACTTGCAATCCTCTTCAGAATGAAAGGTTATGAGAAAGAAACCAAAATCTAAGAGATCCACCAATGGAGTCTCTAGATTGCTCCATATCTCTTTGCACTAAGCCTAGAAATCTTCCACTTGAGGGCGTCTTCCCATGTTCCTAAATATAATGGACCTAGAGCCCACTTTCTCTGAAATTTTATCTATGTTGTCATCAACGATATGGAGGTCAATAGGGTCGTTCGCCAGAGTGATTGCCATATCGCCCAAAGAAAGTGCAATGGGAGGGGCTAGAGGAGAGGAATTGGGTGGAGGCTCGAGGGTGAGAGAGAGGTTCTCCACACGCGAAGAAGAGCCATGAGTTGCCGCTAAATTTTATTTGTGCCCTAAATCTAATTTGAAGCTGTCTAGAGCGATTTGCTGCTTGTAGAAATCATTGCAGCTATGGAAAGGGTTGGAGGAGTTTTTGCACACCTTGAGAGTCTTAGATGTTTGGGGTGCAAGAGTTGGATTAAGAGATTTTACCACACTAATCTTCACCTCTTGCAAACCATTGCCATCTTGTTGCTATCGCTCGCTTCCTCTGCGTTGGTCACTCCCTAGCCACCACTCGCTCGCTCACCATTGACGATAATGTTCAAACAAATATTAAAAAATTGGAGGTAAAGTCCCTCAATTGTTCACGTGGTACAGAGCAACCTCATGAGGTCTGAACCTTAGTTGTTGGCACTATAGGCAAGAAGCTCTACCATTTCACCACAGGGTCTCCCCTAGGTAAGGTCCCTCAATTGTTGACGTGGTAGAGGGCAACCCCACAAGGTTTGAACCTTGGTTGTTGACGGATTAGTATATATTTATTTATCTAAATCTATGTTTATTTTGCATAGATATTTTGGCCAATAAGCCCTTATTAGACTTGTCCTTAAATATTTCATCATTAAAAAATATTTTTTTGGTTTTTTATCATTTTTTATGCAGTCAGTATGAATACGGACAAGAGCGGTATGCTGAGTGGAGCGATGTCGTAATGTTGACAAGGATTGTCCTGTCGTATCACCTCTGCTACAATCGACAGGCCTTTTGGCTGTTCTTATCCCTCCCTTTCCTATGGGAAATGGAATTGTCGAGTGGTTTGCTGTTTATGGATTTTCATGTTTTGACTGGATTATGCTGGATGCAAGATCGGAGGATCTATCATGGATATCCGCAGCAAGGGGTAAGTGATTTTTTTCAGTTTTCGGTGTCTCTGCTTGTTGAATTTGTGCAATCTATGTGCCTTTTTAAGTCCGTGTTCATGGACAACTATACAAAGTTGGAGTACGGGGTATTTTCCCAAAAGTTCCTATTGCTGCATTTGTGTGATTCCTATTGACATTTCTAACTGGAGGAGCCCATTTTGAGTACGGCCGAAACCGGAATCATTCCTGGCCATTATTGGTTTGGAAGAGGTTGAAACGAAATGTTGCTCCTGCATCTTCCGCTGTGTGATCTTGTACCTATCCCCACTCGATTGATTACCAACCCTGTTACTATGATGCTTCTCCCTTAATCTGGGTTATCTTTTCCCTCTTTGCCTTTGGATTCAACGGAGCTCAATAAGAAATACAGGATGTTCTTCTGGAGAAACTCGAAGTTCGTTACAGAATGTGTGATGCCATATTTTCTCCATATCGTCACAATGTGGAAAATGTTGAAGAATACACAAGGCGATTGAACTGTTGACAATTTGCCTCAAAGAGATGTGGTCTCATGGGCTGCAATGATTGCAGGGTATGCATAAAATGGGTTTGTTGAAAAGGCATTGGAAATTTTTGAGCAAATAAAGGAGCCAATTTCCACAATCTTTGTCTGTATCCTCCTAGTCTGTGCCAAGATGCGAGCTTTAGTACAGGGTATGGACATCCATCAAAGCATGATGGAAAGGGGATTTTTGTCAGATGTTGTAGTTGCAAATGCCTGGTAGAAATATATGTGAAGTGTGGGAGAATACAAAAGGCACGTGAGCTGTTTGCTATAATGCCTGAAAAAGTGTCGTCTCATGGAATGCCATGGTTGTAGGATATGCACAGAATGGTGTTCTCGGTGAGCATTTAAGGCTTTTCAATGAAATACCCCAAAGAAATGTGGTCTCCTGGAATGTGATGATTGTTGTATATGCACAAAATGGTTTAGTTGAAAAGGCCTTGAAAACTTTGAAGCCAATGCGATCGGCAGGTATAAAGCCTGTCTTCAAAACATTTGCTAGCATCCTCCAAGACTCTGCACAAATGGGAGCCTTAGAACAGGGTATGGACATCCATCAAATCATAACAGAAAGGGGATTTTTGTTTGACATAATAGTTGCAAATGCCCTGGTACACATGTATATATTAAAGGTTGTGATCATCTTGTATATTGCGATTTAAATGTTTTCCTTTTTTTCCTTTTATTGTACGGTTTTCTTCCACTTTTCTCAATCCCCTTCTCTATGTTTAATGGCTTATCCACAGCATAGAAGACATTGAATCAGTGTGTTTCGGATGTGGTTGAAATTGCATTTGGGTTTTAGAATGGTTCTGAAACAGTTTCTATTTTGAAATTTCATGAATAGATGAGCTTCTTTCCAAGATTTATGATTTCCTTGAAATAGTTGCTAGCTTTGACAAATTGTACAAGAGATCAATGATGAGTTGTTTGACTTTGAATCACAATTTATTTCCACCCATTTTTCTGTCCTGATAACAACTGCAAGCCCTGAAGCTGTTGATCTCATGGTTGCAGTCATTTCTTTGGAGGTATATGTAAAGACCTATGTCTATATAAAATTAAATATGTATTTGGTTTGAGATTCATTTAATTGTATTTTGCAGTCACTTTGTGCATGGGATCTGTAGAGTAAAATACTCTACATTTTGTTTCAGTTGCAGTGCATCAGCGCGGCTGTGCGTGTTCCAATTTTACCTCGACGAGTTTCAGTTTTGGCCACGGAGGTTAGCAAACAAGGGTATCATTTTTGCCCAAGTCTCAGAGTCACGCAGAGAATGCCACGTGTCGTCAGCCGAGACACATTTTAAGAAGTCTCAGACTATTGCGGAAGAGGCCGCGTGTCCTTTTACCTTAAGGCGGAACGTGCCATGTGTCGGCATCCGTGTTAAGTTTCAAGACCCTCTTAATGTTTCTAAAGAAGTCTGGTGGGTCCCTGTTTCTAAGTTTCTCCCTTGCAGAAGGCGCCAAGTGGCAGTATCCGTCGAGTTTTCGAAAGCCCCTTTTAAAGTTTCTCAGTGAGCATGGAACGTGCCATGTGTCAGCTGTGGAAGGTTTCAATAAGTTTCTCTAAGTTGTGCGGAAACCGCCGTGTGTCCTTTGTAATATCAGCGGAATGCAACAGATGGCAACGTCTGCAAGGTTTGCCCTTTTGGTTTCATGGTTAAATAAAGGATGGAGGTGGGCCCTAGTGAGTTTAAAGTGAGGCGAAAAGCACCAAGTGGCAATGTCCGCGGGAGTTTCAGTAAAGTTTCTTATGGAGTATAAGTTACGCGGATACCGACAAGTGTCATCTTCCGTGGTACTCTCAAAAGGTTCCTACAGTTTCAAAGAAGACAGCGGAAGCCGCCACGTATCATTTTGTTGCTGCGCGGAAGACGCCACCTGTCCCTGTTTTTGTTTGTCTTTTTGAAGTTGCCTGACAAGAAGTGTGGTGGGTCCCTTCTTTTATAAGTGATTTAAGTTTCAAGGCTTCGGACTGTGACAGATGTCACAGGCGGAACTCTCCCGACTACAAAGACACAATTAAAGGAGATAGCGGATAAAGCCACGTATATGTTTCAATTGCAGCGGAGGCTGCCACGTGTCGAGTTCCTATTTTTTCTAGGAAAGATGAAGGAGTTTCAAGTAAAGAATGCGGACTATGCCACCTGTTTCTGGGTTTATAGTCGCAAAGATGTGGAGGCTGCAAGTGTCCCTACCTGACTCAGAGGAGCACTACATATATCTGTTTCAGCCAATGGGCTCGTGGGGAAGGTAACCGTTTCAGATCCGAACGATATCTTCTGTCAGACACTTCCAGTTATCTCCAGTTCGGTTAGGCCGTTGGGATCCAGTTGTTACGGACAATCTAGGGATGTTCTATGCTATAAATATGTAACATTTGTAATGATTAAGGACTTAGATTCAGATTGGTTGTAAGTTTCCTTTCGAGGGAGTTGTTTCCATCAGAGATTTCAGAAAGAAGTTTTGAAGACTTTTTGCTGTGGCCAGTGATATCATTTGCCTTTGTTTCTGTTTTTTTGATTTAGAAAGTTTATGTAACTGTGCATGTATCTGTGCCTTTTATGTGGCTGGAAAATTAATGAGAAAACTGAGTTCTGTGCCTTGCTGATATTCTCTGTGTCATTGCAAAATTGTCTAGTTGTGAGCCTTTGATTCTACTGGTTTTATCTGTTACATTGATCATGCATTGTCTGCTCTTTGATGTAACTGAATCTTAAAGATAGCTTCATTGTGCTTAGTGGTAAGAAACAAATTATAATCAGGCGCATCGCCATAGTTAGATTTATTTTCATTATACTTACAATTCTGTTCAATTCCTACCCTTTTCCCCAAAACATATTTGAGATAAAGAAGAGCCAGCGTCTTTAAAATCTGGAGGTTGTTTTAGGTCGCAAGTCCCCCATTCCTGAAACTTCCCATGTTGGTGTTGGAATCAGCGCAATTTTAAGCATCAACAGGATCCAAACAAGAAGCCAGCTGCAGCTGAAGCACTAAAGCACCCATTTTTCCAGGTCTTATATGCAGTCTAAAGTATTTGAATCTTTGATAACTATTTTGAAGATCTAAGTATAAAGTATATAGTTAATGAAATTTTGTTGAACGGAATGCTCTGAACCAAAATCCTTATCTATGATATTCGGTCGAATCTAGCCGGGGAGTTTATTTGGCTAAGAGTAGATCTAGGTGGTGTAAGTGGTCTGAACATATTTCCTACCTTATATAATTTATTGGCATGAAACAAAGTTTCTTCTAGATATTGTTGGTTGATGGATTTGACTAGTGGACCAGTGCTTAATCATTAATCCCCACTAATATGTTGCTCAGAGAAATTAACCTTAAAACCACAAGTGGATTTATAAGTGATATTGTTAGGATCATAGGCTTCCATCACCATAGTGGGGTGAAATTTATTTGATTCTTTTTACTTGCAAAAAAATGCTTTTCTTGACATCTTAGGTAGGAAGCATGTACCTTTCAGCAGTGAAGTGATTGGGACAAAGATAATATGCCTTATTTTTCAAACATTTTTTTGAATTTTAGATGCTGGGATTCTCTTAAATTATCGTTATGCTATGGATTTATAATTTGGCATCTATAGGTTCATAGTGAGATATTAAAGGAGATCGTCACAGGAGAAGTGGTGGGAAACTTGGAGAAAAACAAGGGCAATTTGTTGGCCATCTTATGCAGACATGCCTGAGTTAAATCCAAGCCCAAACTTGTGTATGTGTAAGAGAGAACTAGATCAACCACTGAACATTCTTCTTTTGGAAGGATTCAAGGCCAATTCCTTAAACTTGTAGCCAAAATCATGTGTTTTTACAAGCTTGCATCTCAGTGTTCAAGAGGATCACTCAAATGCGACCAGTAGATAAGAATTGAACAATTATAAAATAACACTGCAGGAGAAAAAATTCAAAGCATAATGTTTTCAAGATAGTTCAATTCAATTATAGCTCTTAACAAATTCAGTTCTTCAATTCCCGTAAAAACTGAATGTTTAAAGTACAGTTGAAAAAAAATGGTGCTGCACATTATAATCATTAAATTCTAGTCAAACATGAATGTATCCATTGAGTTCATTTTCTTCTGTCAAGTCAAGAAAAATTAAAGAAACTGACACATTTTTTTCTTCCTTCCTTGTCAGAAGAAGGAATGAGGCAAACCCTGGTGGAAAGGATAGAAAAGCATTCCAAAGCATTCTTGTGCACTACTGCAGCAGTAGTAACACAGAATTTGTAGGAGACCTAGCTAGAGCTTTTTCACATGAAGCACAAGATTGTTGATCTGGAAGAGCAAATCAGAGGTCTTGTGGTCGAATCCTGGTCATGGCAGAAGCATGGAAAGAGCAGCAAGGCAATGGTTACTGCCCTTAAACTGCAGATTCACCTTATAAACAAAGAAGACACCAGAGACAGCCAAGAGGAGGCCATGAATACTGCCATGGCCAACGTCTGCTCTTCTTCCTTGTGTCAAATGATACAGTATTTACAAGAATATTTACATGGAAAACAGAGAGTTAGAGATGTAGAGGAAGTGCAGGGTCTGCAGGAGAAATGAGTTATGCATATTGTTGCTGCCCTACCGTCATATATGCCTGTGTAAACTTTGTGACAGCCAATTAGATGTTTGTCCACTATGCACTACCTTGAAAATTGCAAGTGTTCAGATTTTAATAACAATAATTTTTATCAGACTGTCGTTTCCTTTTCTTGAAAAGCCATAAGTTTTGTTCACATTTCATAATAGAATACTTTTTATTTGTTACTCATCACATGGAAAATAGAGAGCTAGAGATGCAGAGGAAGTGCAGGTTTGCAGGAGAGATGAGGTGTGCATATTGCTTCTGCCCTGCTGTTATCTATGCCTGTGTAAGCTCCGTGACAACAAATTACAAGTTTGTCAACTCTGCTATGCCTTGAAAACTGCAAGCATTTAGGTTCAAACAATGATAATTTTTATCAGACTGGCCTTCCCTTTTCTCAGAAAGCCATTAAGTTTTGATCGCATTTTATAGTAAAATAATTTTTCTTGAGTTCATCTCACCAGCTATGTGTCCTGATGGTTTGGCCAAGTTGATGGATCTGTCTGCAGAAGATGAAAACAGAAAATTCAATGAGGAGGTACGTTCATGCTTTGATCAAAACTTCTACTGCCACAAATTGGTGTACCAGAAAATAACAAATTCTGTATGTACTCTGGACTACATGTTGAGTACTTGTTATGAGCTCCGCCTTATCCCTGAAGAACACAAGAATTTGGATGGCTCTTAGTAATAGTTTGCAGTGTACATTAACCAACTTGATATTTATTATTTAACAATAGGTGAACTATCTTAAATCTTGTGTAACACTTCTGAGAACTCCATCTGAGATTTGTGAAGCAAGGGAAAGATCACCTTCTAAAGAAGTGAAGAATGGAAACTCTGATTGATATTCATGTTTTCCTTCTGCTCCCACTTGTGAAATTAATTGGAATTGCCTACCAAAAAAATCTCCAAAATAGATCTCAGTAAGGTCATGACCAACTTGATCACTGTCATATTTGTTTTTACATTTACAATACTTATTCCTGTATGTGTAGGTTTACAGATGAAAATCAAAATAAAGATGAAACAAACATGAAGCAATAGACAGAGCATTCTGGATGCAAAAACATCATAGTTCAGCTTCTGCTGACAAGGATGAAGAGTATCTTGTTAAAACAAGTCCAACGTCAATTAAAATTGCTTGATCCTAGTTTTTAAAAACTAGTCTTATATATAAATAAAAATCAAGCATCGAGGTGATGTAATTAAGGTAAACACACAAACTGCTCTTATTGTTTTATAAATTCTACCTAAGTTTGAGCTGTTGTTAAGGTTTTTGAAAATCAGAATGTGATAAATCTGCCCGAAGTAGATGATTTAGAGGAACTCTACCCCTAACAGAAACACAAAGCCAAAATTCCAAAATAGCCCATCGAAGCTTAAGAATCAAGCAAAGTTCTTCCAAGAAAGGGTGACATGAGGCATCTTAGAAACATGGGAGGAAAACGGATAAGGAAAGAGATCAAGTTGGCAAGCGAATTATTAACAAATTGTGTCCTAGGAGAACACTTAATTTTTTGTTTTACCCCCAGACACAAATGAAAATTACATCAGCGAAGTAAGAAGTCTGAGTGGTAAACCTCTACAAAGTGACCATTTTTATCCTAGCTAGGAGAAATAAAAACTACATTCCATACCTAATGGGTAGGGAAGGCAATGTGTGTTCACTGTTCCAAAATGTAGCACCTTGCAGTTTCTTTTATCTAGATCTCTTTTTAGCATGAACGGAACAAGAACATTGATCACTTT
This sequence comes from Cunninghamia lanceolata, assembly GCA_027924645.1. Taxonomy (NCBI): domain Eukaryota; kingdom Viridiplantae; phylum Streptophyta; class Pinopsida; order Cupressales; family Cupressaceae; genus Cunninghamia; species Cunninghamia lanceolata. The sequence continues at coordinate 1,871,507 of BSBN01000091.1, read as the reverse complement.
TCCGGAAGAGTGGAATAGAAATGCATCAAAGTGCAAATTCTGCCAACTATCACCAACTTCTTCTCATTATGCCCGATCAAGATAAAGAAACCGAAATCAGTGGTATTTTGAAAGGATGTACTTCTAGTCCTAATGCCTTTTCCATTGAATAAACTCTTGTGGATGGTGGAAGAATCCCACACTTTGAAGTAGAGATCTTAGGGCCCTAAATAGCACCTTTCTTGACCTCATCCCAAGAAGTAAAAGACAGATGCATTTGATGCCTTCTGCCCCATTGCTCTCTCTAACATCTCGTACAAGGTCATAACTAGGCAAGAAGATTAAAACTTATTTTGGTTAAGGTCATTTTTGAAGAGTAGGGGACTTTGTGATTGAACAATAGATTTTGTTTGGCATAGTGGTTGCTCACGAAACAGTGCAGTCCATGTACGAATCCAAAGACCGTACACTGTTTATCAACTTAGATATGCCAATTTTCAAACGTCTTTCACAGAGTGGAATGGGACTTCCTTAGAGATCATGGAGGTGTTTGGCTTAAGGACTGGATTGCGTGGTCCTCTAGTTGTTTCTCTTTGGCAGGATTTCTATGGATTCCCGTCATCTCTCTTCCACGCCTCTCAAAGCATTCATCAAGGGGCCCTCTCTCACCAGATTTGTTTATTATAATTTGTTTTGTTTCTCGTTTAGGACCAATATCTGCAAGTGCCATAGAAGTATCAATTTATGAGTTCAATTAGATGCATTTCTATGCCATTATAATGTTAGTGACCTGTCTCATTGATTTGTGATGCCAAGTGTATTCTACTTTCAGTGGGATATGATGTGCTTATTGGAAGGTCTCCTGAAGATATGAACTATGTAATCTTATTCATTCATTTTATTTTTTTGAAGTTGTAAGGTATTCTTTATAATTGCAGTCTTCTGAAAGGAGGAAGGGAATTGGGCCTGCACATCCCTTTGCACTATAAAATGTTTAAGAATTCTTGTTGATTTCAATGCTTAATATGTTATTTGAACGTGGTTTATACATAACATATGACAAATTTTTATGGAGACAAGTTTACATTGCTTTTATTTGAAGGTGGTTTAGACATCATATATGACAAATTTTTATGGAGGCAAGTTTACATTGATTTTATATCTATTATATTGGTAGGCTAAGCAATTAATATCTTTTATGGCATTGCTTTTGAGGTGTATGCCAGATAAGCTGATTTTATGAACAGTTTTAGAAAAAGATTTTTGCGTCCCAAATAGGGTTCAAGCAATCATTTTGTTTTGTGGCAGAGTTATGCTCATAAATTCATTCTTTGGATTTACTTTGTTCCTTCCTAAATTGGAATTTATGTTGGAAAGAAAATAGCAGTGTTGTGACATAATCACACATCGCCCCATTACAAATGGGGACTCACCCTTTTTTTCGCAATTTTGAGCTTGTAGGAATCTTTTGGAGGTGTCATTCGATCAGTTCTCCTCTACCAATCACTCGGCTCTTCTCAGCATTCCACTTAAGTCTCTGGCGCACTTTTAGGACACCCTTGTATCTTACCATTTATTTAAACATGTTCAAGAGGTCCGCTCATTTCACCTTAGGCGGACTTTTGGAGGAGGTTTGCGCAAACGAGCATTATACATGTGATCCCAAAAAGGCCGCTCATTCTCTCAAGCGCACATTTCAAAAGACCTTGCATCTTGTAAATTTTTAACTTATTCATAAAGACATGAAAGTCCGCCTGCTTGCTATCTTTGGGCGTTATGAGCATATTCGTAGAGTATTCAAGAGGCCACTTTGGCATATATGAATGGATTCATGTTGTGTTTGCTAAGTTGGGATTCCTACGTTAGAGCATTTAAAGGTTTGCCTGAGCGCATATTTATGGTAGGTCTGCACGAATGTAGAATTTCCCACTATGCATAAAACATGAAGATGCCCGCTATCTTCCTTAGCACACATCCATTTCAGCTTTACAATTCGCATTTCGTTTCCAATACACACGAAGAGGTCTTAAAAGTCCGCTAAGGCGGAGGTTGATGGTCAGTTTGCATAGAAAATGAATTTCAAGTTATGCGCGGACATTTGATCAGTCCGCGCAAGCATTTGATATTATGCATAGCATATTAAAATGTCCGCCAGGCCACGCATGTAGATCCAAGATTCCCGCTGGCACATATCTTTTGAGGGATTTTGCAATGGTCAGATGAGTCTATTTTGAGCACCAATAAATAATCATTCTTTATGATATGCGTAGCGTGCCAAGATATCCGCTTAGGTGGACTTTCACGGTCCTTTTGTAATCCTTGTTTCTTTTAAATGTCATGCTCAATGGTTTAAATAGTCTGCTCAACACATAGGCACCCTATTACATCACTTATGTATAATATGCAAGGAGCATTCAAAGGTCCGTTTTAAAGCTTGGCGGTGACTGGTTAGCTTAATGCGATTTTTTTATGCTTGGTGCATTTAAACTTCCCCCTAAACGCATTCTCACAGTTGCCTTGCCGACTCTAAATTTTCACATGATAGTTTGCAATGTCCGCTTTGGCCGTTTGGTGTTGATCACTTTCCAAGAAGAGGAGATTTCAAATGTTATACATTATGGTTTAAATGTCCGCCTTGGGTGTCTATGCAACGGTTGCCTTGTTCTTTATAAAATGACACCATGATTTGAGGATAATAATTTCACCTTTTCTAAGTCCGGTCCCATGCGCATATTTGAGGGGACTTGCATATTGCAAACTTCACCTGATGCATAAAACGTTTGTTTAGGCTCTCATATGGGGTTTGTGACTCGAAATTTGTGCATCTTGATGGAAGTCTTCGAAGGTCTGCAGGCAAGTTATACATATCTCCTGCTATGCGCTCATACCCAAATTCAACACTAGGATCGCTCCGAGCTTGCCAAGGAATAGATTTTGGCAATTAAAGGAGATGAATTGGAGCTGTATTTGTTGACTGGCGTTATTAGGAAGTCATTCAAAGTTTTATTTTTTGCAAAATTTGCATTTTTGACTTTTCTTGCAATCAGACAAGGTGATTTGAGGTTGCTTATTTTAATCCCACATGCATTTGGCACTGAATTTTGTCTCTATTTGCTTATTTATCAGGTATCACTCCAATTCATTAACTTGAGGTATTTCTTATATAGGTGAATGATGAGAATCTGTGAAGGAGGATGGTGAGAGCTTGCGCAGGAGAGGTTCAAAGCAGGAGGAGTATTGTTCAGGAACAGTTAAAGAGGAAGATATCATTGCCAAATGGAGGAATTTCCACATCAAGATCATCATTTGCACGAGAACATGAGAAAAGATTCGAAGCATTCAAGAAATTCATGAATTACATCGACAACAAGAAGAAATTCTAAATTTCCCAAGTTTCAAGTTCGAAGCAGCCAAGTTCCGGAGGTGAAAATTTAGATTCAAAGACTACTACAAAAGATGACAAATTTTGGGAAAATATTCTGAGCAATATGAACACAAAGAAAATCAAACCAGTTTGTTCGATGCTGAGGTGGCACGTGCAAAACATTGATCCAATGACAGTCTGCCACATCATCCATCTGCATTCAATGTTCTAAAGATAGTAAATTTTGTAACCAACTGTCTTGTTGTCAAAATCTGGGCCATTGATTCTCAAATCAATCCTGGCCATTCATGTAATTTTGAGGCCTATAAAAGGGCTCATTTCTCTCATTTGTAAAGGGGGATTATCGGAGGAGAGAGCAGGAGTCAAGCAGTAGGAGTAGATGTTGTTAGAATAGAGGTAGATTAGAGGGGACTTTTCGAAGTCATTGAAGACATGAAATTGTTGTAAAAAATACATTTCCAAAATCAATACAAGCTCATTGTTGGTTCGCATGGTGATTTTGTTTGACTGAGGAATGTTAGCATGGTTTCTAATGTTCGAATATGATGGAGAGATGTTTCCAAGTAGAGTAGAAATAGATTAAAAGTGCATTGATGTAATGAATATATGTAAAGATATTTGATGAATTCTTCTGGTTCATACTTTTTATGATCTGTCGCTGATAAGTCATTTTGCAAAGTTAGCCTGAACCACATGTTTTAGTTCAGTTGTGGATGCTTGTTCAAGTTGCGCGAGCAGTGGGTGTTTGGAGGGAGATTTGCAACATGAAAATCCTTGAGTTTCCTTAGAAGATTGCACCAGCTTCGTGTAGTTGTTGGTTCTCATAGCGAAGCGAAGTCTGGTTTTACGAGGAGTTTGTCTATCTTGACATGTTTCATTATCTCATTGTCCTTAGATTAGCCTTCTAAACCCTTGTCCTTTTGCATTTTCTTTTCGTAGCTGGTTAGAAGAAGTTCCATTTCACAAGAAGGAGAATAACATATTTGATTGGAATAAGGAGTATATTCAACGTAAGTCCCTTTGTGAGTTTCAACAAATCACATCAACTATTGAGTCTATCCATTGCAAGTCAAGACCTGACATTTGGAACCTTGGAGTTGTCTCATTGGATCACATTGTTTAGCCTTTGAGAGACTTTGCTCAAGAGAGGATAGAATAGCTCAGTATTTTATTCTGAGTTTGCATGTGCATAAAAACACATCAACAGAATTGGCGCTAGAAGGAGGGCGAGAACAACGAATTGCTCCATTTGTTCCAAGCATATAAAAATATATTCTGGTGTTTTATCATTCATTCTCTATCATTCATCACTTTTATGCATGCCTCTCCTTACATCACTCGACAGAATTTAGCAAGGAGGAGGCTAGAACGAAGTACATACATCTCAACTCAGGATAAAGGGGCATGATCAAGGAATTGCATTGCTTCTTTCACTCTGAGCACGTGAACAAACTCCGAATTGTGGAATTGGAACCAAGTGAGCTTTCAAAGCCAAATTCAAGATTTCCAAGATCTCTCTTATGCAAAAAAATATAAAAAAAGTATAAAATTTCAAAAACCCAAAAAAGTAAAAAATTGAAAAATACCAAAAACGAGGATGGATTTCTCACCACACGTGAAACAGTTTCATGGTTGTGGGCAGCAATAGGATCATCCTCAAGATGATATTCTTCAGCTTTGGTGGACTTTGAATGCGCAGCTCTATCCTAAGAGTTTGGACGACTTTGCATCGAGGAATGGATGTAGAATTCACGAAACCAATGGACATGAGGAGCTATATTGCCTAACATTCTTATCAAGGATGGAATTAGCAGTGCAGGGAAAAATTTCTTTCTCACAGGTAGATGAGCCAATTGTTTCTACAAAGGTGGTTCCCGACGCCTTGTTTGATGAAAGAGAGTTCTTCATAAGTTTTAAGGAAATGATCAAGAAAAGACTAAGTATTGAGAAGGACCTGTCCGCAGAAGAAATGTTGATTCCGGGTGGTTGGTGTAGGATTCACAACACCACTCATTCAAAACTCATGTGTTCATCTTGTCAGGAAGCTGTTCATCAAGTGAAGGAAGAATTAAGGTTGGAAGAAAAATCCAAAGTACAATTGAGATTAGATGACTTGTGGAGCAAATGTCTTCAAGAAATCAATTCACCACCCAAAGAAGAAGATGTTCCCATTTTATTTACTAATGAAGATAGCACAAGTGAACTTGATAATCAAGTGGAAGGTCAATTTGCATACCTTCTTCCAAGTAGGAACGAACCTCCTACAGAGAAAGTTGAAAAAGTAATAAAAGACGTCCAAACAAAGGTAATTGAAGAACAAGATGTTGATTTCTCCATCAAAGAAGGAACTGATTTGAGTTCATTGCAAGAAGAAGAATTCCTTGCTACATATTCATCCATATTTCTAAGGAGATTATTCAAGATGAATTGCAAGAGGTTTCAAGAGTCCTTGAAAGAGATGGTAATCATGAAGATATACTGCAAGCCATCACCTGCAAGACAAAGAATCAAGTGCAATTCGAAGGGGCGCTTGACGCTCTCATAGATGAAGTACTGTCAAAGCTATGCCAAAATGAACAAGTGGAGGCCAAATATACAAAGCAATTCGAATTGATGCTGGATTCGTTGCTGAAAATCTACGATGAATTAACAGGTGAAATGTTCCATGCTTCTAAATTTCCATTATTTTCACCTTTTCATATGCCCACTATTGATTATAATGTTGTTTTGCATGTTGCGGATGTGAGTGGTATGATTCATCACCAACTTCGACCTCCCGACACGTTGATAAGTGACAAACGAGAATTACTACTTGAGGATGAAGACCACCAGGTGGTATCTTTCCTTGCTCCTAGTGATGAAGATTACAAATTTGAAGATCATGAATTTCCAAATTGTGAATGTGAAGAGTATGAATTTGATTATGGAAATTTTGGAAAAACAACTTGCATATGGATTAATCATGGTCCGAATGAGTCGCCACAACTGCTGATTTTGTGCAAGTTTTTTTCTAAATTCAATGATTGTGTTGTGAGAGAATATATTTCTGAGTTCAAGGACAAATTTGCCAAAATCCGAACTATCACATGTGCCTTATTGTTGCTTTTCATTTTGAGAAATCATTCGAGGTCTTGTATATATTTTGTTTTTTTTGAGTCGTGTCTGCTCTTTGTACATAGCTTGCTTAGAGTAGGTTTTCTTTTATGTTGCTTTAGAATAGTTTTGTCGTAGTTTAGTTTGCTTTCCATAGTTTAGGTTGTTGCTTTAGTTTAGGTTTGCTTTCATGGGTTTCCCATTGGTGAAATAAGCGATGTTATCCTTTAAGCACATTTGGCCTGATTCTTATCAAGTGTTAGTTCATTTCTTTGATAAATTCTCATGAAATTCTTTAGAATCCAAAGATGATTTTCTTTAACTTTATCGACTAGCTAAGATTTGTACTTGACTCGGAAGGGAATCGTATATTGTGTCTTGACACTGACATCTTGTGATTATCATGTTTAAAATGCCAAATCTAAATTTAATTATTAACCTCTTAGTTTTCCTTTGAGAAACTTGCATCAGATGGATAGATTCATTGTGGACTCCATTGTTAGTGTTTGAATAGCATGTTGCTTGTTCTTGGAAGATAAATTGACTGTTTAGAACGACTTGAACTGTTTTGAGATCTTATATCTTTTCATGCTTTAAAATCTAGAGGTACCTAAGTGAATCTTTGTGATCTCGCATTAAGTGAAAAATCTAAAGGTCCACCTTTGCCGCCATCATAAGTCCACACCCAGCTAGCTGAGTTATCACGTAGCGGTACTGCATTGTACTCTACAAATTATAAGCTTGTTGAAAATCAAAAAGAAAGAAAAGAAAAAAAGAAGTGAAAAGAAAATCACAATCACACACTATAACTCAGTTAGATGGACAATCGAGTAATCTTTACCGGGGCTATGGACGCCTGACCGGCAGTACGGCTTTGCTCGAGTGGAATTACGAGACAAACCTGTCGGGGCTATAGACGCTCGCTGGCAGCAGGGCCATGTCCAGGTACTTCATGAGGTGTGTACTAATCACGTAGCTTAATGCGGAGGAACTAAGGTGATCTTGAGGGCTGATAGATGGGAATGATCCCAATTGCACACACTTGGATCTTCAGGATGAAAATGGTTGTCCTAAGCCTTTGATTTTGATGCTTTGATTAAGCTTTCATGTTTATCTGACCTAATATGTGGGTGTACGCAGGGATTTTGAAGTTGTGATTCTTGTTTATCTTTGGAACACTAGATATTTTATATTAATCACTGTTTTAAAAATGTTTAACTATGAAGTGTCTTGATCCAATCTAGGATTCTTCTTCCCTTTCGAGTGTGTTTCCTAGCTGGTTGATGACTTTAAAGGTATTATTTGAAGTTTCTAGGTTTGGATTGCATCTTTATTCTTGAAATGATCAGGAACATTTATTCGAATTGGCGCTAGATGTTGTGACATAATCACACATCGCCCTCTTACAAATGGGGACCCACCCTTTTTTTCGCAATTTTGAGCTTGTAGGAGTCTTTTGGAGGTGTCATTCGATCAGTTCTCCTCTACCAATCACTCGGCTCTTCTCAGCATTCCACTTAAGTCTCTGGCACACTTTTAGGACACCCTTGTATCTTACCATTTATACAAACATGTTCAAGAGGTCCGCTCATTTCACCTTAGGCGGACTTTTGGAGGAGGTTTGCGGAAATGAGCATTATACATGTGATCCCAAAAAGGCCGCTTATTCTCTCAAGCGCACATTTCAAAAGACCTTGCATCTTGTAAATGTTTAACTTATTCATAAAGACATGAAAGTCTGCCCGCTTGCTATCTCTAGGCGTTATGAGCATATTCGTAGAGTATTCAAGAGGCCACTTTGGCATATATGAATGGAGTCATGTTGTGTTTGCTAAGTTTGGATTCCTACATTAGAGCATTTAAAGGTTTGCCTGAGCGCATATTTATGGTAGGTCTGCATGAATGTAGAATTTCCCACTATGCATAAAACATGAAGATGCCCACTAGTTTCCTTAGCACACATCCATTTCAGCTTTACAACTTGCATTTCGTTTCCAACACGCACGAAGAGGTCTTAAAAGTCCGCTAAGGCGAAGGTTGATGGTCAGTTTGCATAGATAATGAGTTTCAAGTTATGCGCGGACATTCGATTAGTCCGCCCAAGCATGATATTATGCATAGCATATTAAAATGTCCGCCAGGCCACGCATGTAGATCCAAGATTCCCGCTGGCACATATCTTTTGAGGGATTTTGCAATGGTCAGGTGAGTCTATTTTGAGTACCAATAAATAATCATTCTTTATGATATGCGTAGCGTGCCAAGATATCCGCTTAGGCGAACTTTCACGGTCCTTTTGTAATCCTTGTTTCTTTTAAATGTCATGCTCAATGGTTTAAATAGTCCGCTCAACACATATGCACCCTATTACATCACTTACGTATAATATGCAAGGAGCATTCAAAGGTCCATTTTAAAGCTTGGCGGTGACTAGTTAGCTTAATGCGATTTTTTTATGCTTGGTGCATTTAAACTTCCACTTAAACGCATTCTCATAGTTGCCTTGCCGACTCTAAATTTTCACATGATAGTTTGCAATGTCCGCTCTGGCCGTTTGGTGCTGATCACTTTCCAAGAAGAGGAGATTTCAAATGTTATACGTTATGGTTTAAATGTCTGCCTTGGGTGTCTATGCAACGGTTGCCTTGTTCTTTATAAAATGACACCACGATTTGAGGATAATAATTTCACCTTTTCTAAGTCCGGTCCCATGCGCATAATTGAGGGGACCTGCGTATTGCAAACTTCACTTGATGCATAAAACATTTGTTTAGGCTCTCATATGGGGTTCGTGACTCGAAATTTGTGCATCTTGATGGAAGTCTTCGAAGGTCTGCAGGCAAGTTATACATATCTCCTGCTATGCGTTCATACCCAAATTCAACACTAGGATCACTCCGAGCTTGCCAAGGAATAGATTTTGGCAATTAAAGGAGACAAATTGGAGCTGTATTTGTTGATTGGCGTTATTAGGAAGTCATTCAAAGTTTTATTTTTTGCAAAATTTGCATTTTTGACTTTTCTTGCAATCAAACAAGGTGATTTGAGGTTGCTTATTTTAATCCCACATGCATTTGGCACTGAATTTTGTCTCTATTTGCTTATTTATCAGGTATCACTCCAATTCATTAACTTGAGGTATTTCTTATATAGGTGAATGATGAGAATCTGCGAAGGAGGATGGTGAGAGCTTGCGCAGGAGAGTTTCAAAGCAGGAGGAGTATTGTTCAGGGATAGTCAAAGAGGAAGATATCATTGCCAAATGGAGGAATTTCCACATTAAAATCATCATTTGCACGAGAACATGAGAAAAGATTCGAAGCATTCAAGAAATTCATGAATTACATCGACAACAAGAAGAAATTCTAAATTTCCCAAGTTTCAAGTTCGAAGCAGCCAAGTTCCGGAGGTGAAAATTCAGATTCAAAGACTACTACAAAAGATGACAAATTTTGGGAAAATATTTTGAGCAATATGAACACAAAGAAAATCTAACCAGTTTGTTCGATGTTGAGGTGGCACGTGCAGAACATTGATCCAATGACAGTCTGCCACATCATCCATCTGCATTCAATGTTCTAAAGATAGTAAATTTTGTAACCAACTGTCTTGTTGTCAAAATCTGGGCCATTGATTCTCAAATCAATCCTGGCCATTCATGTAATTTTGAGGCCTATAAAAGGGCTCATTTCTCTCATTTGTAAAGGGGGATTATCGGAGGAGAGAGCAGGAGTCAAGCAGTAGGAGTAGATGTTGTTAGAATAGAGGTAGATTAGAGGGGACTTTTCGAAGTCATTGAAGACATATGAAATTGTTGTGCAAAATACATTTCCAAAATCAATACAAGCTCATTGTTGGTTCGCATGGTGATTTTGTTTGACTGAAGAATGTTAGCATGGTTTCTAATGTTCGAATATGATGGAGAGATGTTTCCAAGTAGAGTAGAAATAGATTAAAAGTGCATTGATGTAATGAATATATGTAAAAATATTTGATGAATTCTTCTGGTTCATACTTTTAATGATCTGTCGCTGATAAGTCATTTTGCAAAGTTAGCCTGAACCACATATGTTTTAGTTCAATTGTGGATGCTCGTTCAAGTTGCGCTAGCAGTGGGTGTTTGGATGGAGATTTGCAACATGAAAATCCTTGAGTTTCCTTAGAAGATTGCACCGGCTTCGTGTAGTTGTTGGTTCTCATGGCGAAGCGAAGTTTGGTTTCATGAGGAGTTTGTCTATCTTGACATGTTTCATTATCTCATTGTTCGTAGATTAGCCTTCTAAACCCTTGTCCTTTTGCATTTTCTTTTCGTAGCTGGTTAGAAGAAGTTCCATTTCACAAGGAGAATAACATATTTGATTGGAATAAGGAGTATATTCAACGTAAGTCCCTTTGTGAGTTTCAACAAATCACATCAACTACTGAGTCTATCCATTGCAAGTCAAGCCCTGACATCTGGAACCTTGGAGTTGTCTCATTGGATCACATTGTTTAGCCTTTGAGAGACTTTGTTCAAGAGAGGATAGAATACCTCAGTATTTTATTCTGAGTTTGCATGTGCATAAAAACACATCAACAAGCAGCAACCATGGAGATCCTTAGGGAATAGAAAACTGCATATAGTTTTGGCCATAAGGTTTGTAGGGTAACTATTTTGAACTCAAGTGTTAAAAAAGTTATTTTCATTAGTTCTAAAATATTCTCAAATGTAATTCTCAAAATAGTCCATCTCATATGCTCAAAAAAGTGAACATTTAACATTGTGATTTTTAGTTTGAGTAGGGATTAAAGTCAAGGCTATAAATAAGGTACACATATTCCTTTTTATTTTGAGACAACTTTGAATTGCTAAGATGGCGATTGAAGGGCTTAGAGAACAAAGGATAGAATAAGATGTGGACATTATCTAAAAAGTGATATAAAGCAAAATCTCTTTAGCATATGACAATCCATTCTTTGAATTTGAAATGGTAGAAGAATTTGAAAATAGAATAAAGATTCAAAAGCAAAATCTCCTAGTATGTGAGAATCCATTCTTTGAATTTGAAATGGTAGAAGAATGTGAAAATGGAATAAAGATTCATGAGTTCTGTAAAAAATGCAAGCTATATAAGATGCTAGTTACATTAGATCATGTAAATGTTCATTTTTTTAGTAATGAATTTGGAATATTATTAGAAAGAGAAGATAAACTCTTCTAGCTCAAAATGTTTATTTGGTTGGTGTATGGCATATGGTACAAGCTCCAAAGATTTGGCAATTAGTTGTCCGGTAGTCCAGATTGAGAGCTCATTTTATTGTTAGGTGAATTGGAGCACATGCTTCTTCTTTGACTAAGCAAATAATTATATGCTAAGCTTTGTTAAGGTAGAAAATTTGATCCACATACATGATAGCTAGCAAATTCTTCAGTAGGATCTGCATTTTATTGGGATGTGGATACTACAAAGAATACCAATCTTACCACCAAAATTGGATCTTTGTATGACATGATCTCAATGATTAATATAAAAAAAAAGCGGATTTTTTTATTAACGAAAAGATTGAAAGAGGAAAGTTACTAACCTGGTACATCGAGGGTAAGCACATGGGCTTGGGGAGTTTCCTTCCAGTTGGTTCGGGCGAGGGCAAGGTCGTCCACGCCTTTGGAAATGAATTGAGGGAGCTGATCCAACACCTTCAACGGATCCACCATGGCGTCCCATAAATCCCCGTAAGGCCCTCTGTAAGGAACAAGACCTTTTGCCGGCCTCAAAGACGAAACTGTAAAAACAATCAGCATGCCCAAAACCTCCATCTTCTTCGCCATTGACAACTATAAGTTTTACAGAAATAGCTTTGCTCGACAGAGATAACTTGATTGAAAGTTATATGCTCTTCTCCTGTTAAGTTGTGCTACAATGAATCAGAGCCTGAGGCGTGATTATATAGAGACGGCCTCAGCAGAAAAGTTAATCGAGGAATTATCCAGAGATTTCTTTACGTCTTTACTATTCGAGATACTTCTGGGACGGTTCTAGTGCAGAGGGACTTCGTCATCCGTGTCACACACTCATTTTTGTTTTGCTTTAAAATTAGCTTGTACAATTGCGAAGGAAAAAAAAAAAAATCTCTTCGGAGAAAATTGTGAAGGAAAATAAACTTACCCTCGGAGATTGAGGCTAGACCAATAAAAATAGATTAAATTAGATGTCTTATTTATAAGAATTGGGTGTTAGTGTATTTTGAATATTGTAATAGTTAAAGATGTGGAAAGTAAATAAAACTTAAATGTATATAGTTTGATAGTTGAAGAACGATTATGCTTCCTAATGGTTTTAGAATTTGTTTGATATTTGTTTGGAAAATGGTGTTTTTTCTAGATAACTCTTTAGCTCATGTGCTTGTCTTGTCTTATGCCTTAGGTCAAGTTTGTGGGTTTGGGTCTAATCTAACGTCACGGTCTTGTCCCTTTGTGTCCAATTTTGACCTTGTGTAATGTGGAATTATGCTTTTGTAGCTCACTTGATTGATTTTTGTTTGTTATACTCTTTTCTAATATTTGAAGGTTTATAGTATTAAACAATATTTTGGAAGGATTGTTGTGTCGTTAGGGTACACATGTTCTCCTAAGTTATCCCACAAAAATGTGTGAAAATGATTGAAGACACCACTCTTTAGTTATGCATATGATTTTAAGATGATTATTTAGATCTACATTCTTTTTATTGTACCAATTGAAATTTGTCCTTCCTTAAATGTAAATGTTTTGTGAATGAAACTCAAAGGATGAGGAGATGTGAAATGAAAGCAATTGAATGCCTTTAAATACTAGCACATAACATCAAATTACACAAAGCATGTACTTACTCAATTCAAGGTGGGAAAATAAAGGGTGATAGTTGACTATAATTTATATTTTAATTTCTAAATTGGCAAAGGTCAAGTCTATGACTGTGGAGTTGATGATGCAATCACTTAAATGACCTTGGATAGGTAAATGATCAAATCTAGGTGGATAATGGTCATATTGGGTCAAGTGTCATTGAAAGGAAGTTGCCATCTGGAATACACTTCCTACATCAATCTATGAGAGAAGGTATGAGAAAAAAATAAATTGATCATATAATCATAAGGAAATAAATACAAAAGCAATATACCATAACACAATAATTTATGTGGGGAAAACCCTTTTGATAGAAAAACTCCACACTCCAAAGAAACTCAATATATTATTCGGTAATCAAATGGTTACAATACACTTCCAAAGTCTAAGCTTTTATATGAGTATTGCCAATAAGAGATCTAGGCAAATTCTAGAAACATAAAAGTACCTACAAAACTAACTATCAAACGTCCATACACCAAATAAATAGGAGAAGCAATACACGAAACCATCAAATAGTAATAAAAAACTATGAGCTAAATGTGGCACCCAAATCTCTAGTGAAAATTTAACACCCAAATCTCAAGATGAGTCCACAGGTTAAAAACACATATTCCTTACACTTATCATAAGCTTGTCATAATACACTCACCAACTTGGGCACTCCATTTTGACTTTATCGATGTCTTATGATGTGATATAACATGTGTCATAAGTTGGTTGATAAGTGTAACTCCCTTTTATGTGTCATAGATACTCTTATATTTTTGATGCAGGAGGCCCAACATCTAGAGACCATAACTTTTCATATGGGAAGCCAATTGAGCCTATTTTTTCAAATCAAAGATCTTGAAGAGATCCATGCCACTGTAACTATACTGCTTTAGTTAAGGCCTATTTTGACACTTTTTTGAGGTTAAAATCAACCTCTAAAGCTATGAAAATTATATTTTTTTTATTCTTAACACTTAGATGCAAGGTTGAGACACCTTTCCTAATAGTTGTATATGTGTTTTTTAGGTGAATGCATAGGAATAACGCATAGAAAGGGTAAGGTGGGGGCTAAATATGTGAGAATGTGTGTATATAGGCATAGGTGAAGGCTAGGGGAATGAGCCCAACTTTGCATAAGATTACACCACTTGTTGATATGTATTATGTGTGTATGAAGACATTCCTTCAAAATGGGCACAAAATTGTGAGAAATGACATGGGTATGCAAATTTCACCATTACATTTTATCCCCACTTTGAGGTGCATGTGAATCATAGAATGATTATGCATCTTAAAGTATGTAATAGTCACAAACATGTATGTAAAGTAAATATCCAAACATAAAAGGATTCAAAAGAGGTTCCATATAAAGAAATATACCCTACAACATGACATGACCTCTTACGGGTTCATCCTTTGTCATATACTCTCCATGGAAACCTATATTTAACATAGGAAAAAATGCCATGAGTAGCTATTTTAACACAACTAGGAACAAATAAAAAACAAATCTCACTATAAACCATAAGAGCAAGAGGAGAAAATTTTCCAATATTGGAAGTGGTAATCACCTATCTTTCTTGGTGATCAATGGGTGACAAGGCATGTGAAGTGCAAGGCATGCCATGTATTAAAGATGAATTCTTTGTAGATACTCATCACTATTTGTAAAACTCAACATAAGAGTGTTAGTGATAAAATATGTCACCCACAATTAGTTATATCCATAAGATATAAGGAATTTTAGAAAAGGAAAAAACAATACATGAAAAGTCAATAATTATAGTAAACATATAAGAATATGAGCATGTAATGATGTAAACTAATGACTATAAATGAATACATCATGTAATACACATGTAAATGTCTTGAATGATAAGCATGGTATAATCTCATGGGTTGCAGATAACAAGGAGTGAGATTATTGCCCTAGCATGGGCAAACAATATATGGTGACGTGGCCCTTGGTGGTAAGTCCTGTTGGGAATTAAGGTGTCTCAACCTTGGAATTCCTAGCATTGATTATTAGATTATTTGTTTATTTAATTGCCTAATTTTGTGTTTACTTGCACATCCTGATTTGTCATTTAGAATGAGGTGGCATTGTGACATGTCATCCTACTTGTAATATGACTTGGATGGTCAAGTCAAACACAGGTGGATTTGGGCATCCCATTTGAGGTGGCACTAATATGCCATGTGTCAGCATCTTGGATTCTGATAGAGGAGTTATTTTGTATGACATAATCTATGATGCGTAAAAGCCAAGTATAGAGATTCCTATGACAAGTGAAGACAAGTGTCAAAGAGTATCTTTGCATGAGAGAAAGGCATCTTTGGACGCCCAAGTTGGATTATGACATGTAAGAGGAATATGCTATATTTAGTCTTGTATGACGGATTCTCTTACAACATTAATTGTTGTTATGTTGCAGATTTTTATGACAGTTGTAAGATGCGTAAGAACATCTGTCATTGCCTATTTTTAGCCTGGAGCACTCCATTCTTGGGAAGTCAAATCTACCATGTATGATAGATGTAAGAGAGTGTATACATGTTGTACAAGTATCCTTTGATGTTGGAAAATGGCTATGTGGCCAAGATGGATGCCTACCTCTAGAAGTTTCTCAGTTATGCCTTGTAACTCTATATAATGTAGTGTTTGGAGTAGTAGTATGCATAGTGTTTATACAGGTACTGTTATGTTGCTGGAATTACTCCAGAAACAACATTTGCAGACTCCTAGAAGAACTGGCATTGCAAGTGTGTTGTAAACAATATTGTTTTGATAATACATTGTGCAGGTTTTGGAGTGTGGGGTTTGTCACTTGAAAAGGTTTTCCCCACGATATATCTTGTGTCTCTCTTGTATTCATGTGTGTGTTTGTTGCTGCAATCTCTGTGTTAATACCATAACATAACTGTAATTGTAAGGATTTAAAAGAATTTGCATACTATTCCCCTCATTAGATTGGTGTAGGAAGTGTGTTCCACGTACATTGCTTCCTTTTAGTTGGTATCAGAGCTTGATCACATTTGATCCTAGTTTGGTAGGGGTTTTTGTACTGATCTTTGATTGAGTGGGAGTCTGTGCAGAGTATTCTGTAATCTTGTTGCAGGAAGGAGATGGAAGGCACATCCAAAAGAATAGAGTTGGAAAAGTTTAATGGCAACAATTTCAAGTTGTGGAAACTCAAAATGGAAGACATGCTTGTTGATAGAGATCTATGGAAAATAATTTATGGTACAAAACCAACGGCAATGGCTCAAGATGAATGGGATCTCAAAGATAGTAAAGCTAAGGGTCTTGTGAGACTCTGTTTAGCTGATTCCGTCTTGTTATTAAATGTTCATGAAGAGAAGATTGTGAAAGAGATATGGAATAAACTTGGTGATGTTTATCCAGCCAAATCCCTGGTAAACAAGTTATTCCTGAGGAAGAAGTTGTATTCTCTAAGGATGGAAGATGGAGGATCAGTTGTAGATCACCTGAATGCCTTTAACATGCTAGTTGCACAGTTGACTTCCATTGGTGTGAAAGTGGAGGAGGAGGATTGTTGCATGACCTTGCTGTGTTCTTTGCCAGACTCGTGGGACCACCTTGTCATGGCCATTGGGATTACTACAACCACCTTCAAGATGGATGAAGTGGTGTCTTCACTGTTATCTGAAGAAATGTGGAGAAAGTCTTCTGAGTCAGCTAAGGAGGCTGTTGTGGTTCGTGGTAGACCCAAAGAGAAAGGGAAGAAGAAGGAAAAGAAAGCGTAAAAGGGCAAATCCAAATCCTGAGGGAGATCCAAATCTCCTGGAAAGTCCAAGGTAGTGTGTTGGAACTGTGGTAAAATTAGGCATTTCTGAAAGGAGTGCAAGGAGGAAAAGAAGAAAAAGAAGAAGAACACCTCTGATTTAGATTCTAACAAATCTCAAGATGATGGTGATGCTTTCATTGCTGCCTTGGCACCCTCTGCATCAAAAGATGTATGGCTGATTGACTCTGGTGCTTCCTTCCACATGACCTCACATCGAGGTTGGTTCACAAAGTATGAAGAGTTTGATGGTGGGAAGGTGTACCTGGGTGATAATTCTCACCTGAAGATAGTTGGCTATGGAAGAGTCTTGATCCGATTCCTTGATGGATGAATGAAGGGGATCAATGGGGTTATGCACATCCCCGGTTTAGCATGAAACCTGCTCTCTATAAGTAAATTGAATGATGTAGGTGTACAGGTTGTCTTCTGGAGTGGAGGATGCAATATGACAAGAGAAGCTATGGTGCTTGCTAAGGGTACTTGGAGAGGTACTTTGTTTCAACTGGATGCATGCATTGCTCAGTGCAATACTTCTTCTATTTTGAAGAAAAGACCTTCAGATTCTTCATCCTCACCATTGGAACCAACGACGAAGAGATGTGTTGCTTCAACTTCTAATGGTAGTGCTTTCTAGGTACCTAAGGGTGCTCATGCTTTGGATATGAAACTTCATGCTGAGAAGATAATGTTGTGGCATAAGAGACTTGGTCACATTGGTGAGAAGGGTCTCAGAGCCCTGAAAAATAAAACCTCATCGAGGGATTAAATGATTGTAATCTTGAGTTCAACTTTTGCGAACATTGTATATATGGAAAGCAAAACCATATTTAGTTTTACTCTAGTTCTCACAAGTCTTCTGGTGTGTTGGATCTTATTCATTCTGATTTGTTTGGTCACGTGAATGTTTCTTCGATTTCTAAATCCTTATATTTTGTATCATTCATTAATGATTACAGTAGAAGGACATGGGTTTATTTTCTTAGAAGCAAATCTAAAGTCTTTAGTCGATTCAAAGAGTTTAAATCTTTTGTTGAGAATCAGACTGGTAAAAAGATTAAGTGTTTGAGAACTAATAACGGTGGTGAGTTTTGTTCTGCAGAGTTTGATAAGTTCTGTAAAGAACATGGGATTGAAAGACATAAGACAACTCCATACACCCCTCAGCAAAATGGAGTTCCAGAGAGAATGTTGATGGAGAGGGCTAGGAGTATGCTTAGTGGTGCTAGCCTCAGACAAAAGTTTTGGGCTAAAGTTGTAGCCACTACTTGCTACTTGGTTAACAGGTCTCCTACTTCAGTGCTCGTTGATAAGACACCCATGGAGGTGTGGTCTGGTAAGAAGCCCTCATTGAGACATCTTTGTGTTTTTGGTTGCGAGGCATATGCACATGTGCCTAAGGAGAAGAGGTTAAAATTGGAGAACAAAACAATTAAGTGTATCTTCATTGGCTATGGTGTCGGTGTGAAAGGGTACAAGCTTTGGAATCTTGTGGCTGAGAAAGTGTTGTACAAAAGAAGTGTTATTTTCAGAGAGGTAACTCCTCCTATTGTTGTACAACCAGAAGAAAAAGAAAAGAAAGAGGATGTGGTTTAGTTTCCTACTACCCCTGAGAAGGCTGAAGTGAAAGACCTTGTTGGACTTGTAGAAACTGCCAAAATTGTGGAGTAGACAAACAAGCATGAGATTGCAAATGAAATCGACCAATTGTATTCACAAATGAAGAAGATATAAATAGGCGAGTGTGAGTACTGATTCTCCACCAAACAAGGATAGGACTCCTCTACATGAAGTGGTGGCAAGTAACCACCCACAAAGATAACGCGAGGTGTCGATGTAAGTCAACACCTCTCTAAAATGACTAACTACTTTGACAAGTTCAAAGTACATGTGGAGAATACACCTAACTATGGTTAAAGCTAGTGTATATGCCTAAGATTAAAGGTTATACACCAACACCCCCCCTTAAGCATAGATTAGGTGAGTATATGAAAAATGGGTCCCGGCTATAAGCCTGGTGAGGTACCCATGCACAATGCAAATATCTCAAAAATGGAGAAAGATAGAAAACCCAGTGGGAAAAAACTATCCTCCAAAAGAGAGAAAAAGAAGGAAAGGCTTAGAGAGCCCCCCCAAAAGATGATGCTACTGATGCCGATTTTGATGTAGATATGAGGAACTCCTGAAGCATGAAACATTTGTAAATTTTGCCATTCCCTTAATTCCAAGAGAGTTCAACAAACTAATTGAAGTAGGTAGTGTGCAAGGGATAAAGACCAAGATGTAGGTCCAAGAAATAGACTAAAAACTAAAAACAAGGATGTGTATTGAGTGCACATACTAATGAGATGAGAATCCATGCAATTCATAGTTGTTATTGTTACAACCCCCCATTACACTTTATAGATCAGTGTTAGTACAATTTCCCAATTCCCTTTATGTGTAAAACACATTCAATTACATGGTACTCTATGAGTGTATTTACAAAAAAAAGATGCTATTGGAGTTCAATCAACCTGCTATATAGAACCAACTGAGTTGAGCTGTGAATTAACACTAGGCTATGAAGTTGCATCCTCTTCACCTAATGTAAAGTGTGAAAAAATGAAGCTACAGTTGAAGTGGCAAACCTTTGCTATTGCTACAAGTTTTCGACTTTGTGATTCTTTGATTAGGGTTGTTGTGGCTATAAACTCAACTATTTTGTCAGAACAGGTGATTTGATATATAGAGAGATTTCTTAAAAGTTTAGGAATGAAAAATACATTGTGTACAAATCCATTTCCTAACTTTACGGTTCCCTTACCACAAACATTGTAGTAGATATCGTCCATCAGAATTTTGAAGGTATTGCATGGTTTGATTATCACAAATACCTCTTGGTAAGATGACATGTGATCCATTGCAACAGAACTAAGAATCCATTTATTGACTTCTTTATTAGAAGGAGCAATGAAATTCTCTTTTCTTTTTACCCTCAAGTTGTGAAGTTGAATTAAACTCCTTTTTTTGAACTCAATTTTTAAGGTGGCACTTATTAAGTTTGAGTGGTTGATTACTCTTTCTTAATACCCCCCTTGAAGTGGTACTTTAGAAAATTAGTGCATTGACATCATTTTACACGTTTTGATGATATGAGTTCCCCCCTTAATTATGTATTTTTCCCCAAATTAGGCACTTTTATAGGAGTGAGTTAGGTCACCATAAAATAGCTTAAACAGGTACTTTATAATTTTAGTGTGATTTTAGGCTAGTTAGATCAGTGAAGAAAAAAAATGCACTTTTGCAAAAGGAGTCACTCAATTTCGAGTTGATTTGCAAAAGTTATAGGCCTTTCAATTTTTGCATTTACAAAAAAAATCCTTACACAGTAATAAAAATTCCCAATTTTTGGAAAAAAAAATTGCATGCAAATTTGTTTGGGAGAAAAAATTTGAAATGAGGAAGAAAATAAGGCCCCTTGGGTTGTGCACGACGAGGGGCTAAAACCCCTTGTGACCAAGGGCTTAACTTTTAAAAAATTGCTACCCCCTCCCCTGCTTGCATCACCCCCTAGTTTCTTACATCAACATTTTTGACACTTTTTAACATGAATAGTGCCAACGTTACTGAGATAAAAAATGACACCCGTCGTTCTACCTGAGAGGCCGTTGGAGGGGCATATGGAAGGGCGAAACCGAGGTGTGTGAGGGTGATTTCCACGCTATTTAGAGGATGGTTTGGTGATGCCTCTGTGTGGCATCTATGCTCAACCCTAACCTTCCTGCTGCATGCCCAATGATGGGTGTTTTTGAGCCACCAGAGCATGCTGGTCTATGACCTGTGCCGAGCCCTTTGTATGGGCATTGCAGATTGTAGCAGGCACACAAGATGTGCCTATGTGAGCTGTCCTTGATGTGCCCTGAACTCTTCAATGAAGGCAGAGGATGCCTGTGTATGTTGCCTATACCGAGCCCTTCAAAGGGTGTTTAGAAGATGACAAAGCAGGTCGTTCTATGGCCTCTTTGTGGTGTGACAAAATGATGCCCTCTATGGGTGTTTTGAACTCCACAACAAACACAATAAGAGCACAGTTAAAGAATAACAAAACCAAACAAAAATGAAACCTCACAGTGTGAAAAATAGCATGTGAAGGGGTGATTGCACATCAGAGAACAAACAACTTCAAGCTAACCACAATGCTCTAATACCATGTAGAAACTGCCAAGATCGTGGAGTAGACAAACAAGTACGAGATTGCAAATGAAATCGACCAATTGTATTTACAAATGAAGAGGGTATAAATAGGCAAGTGTGAGTACCTGATTCTCCACCAAACGAGGATAGGACTCCTTTACATGAAGTGGTGGAGAGTAACCACCCACAGAGATAGCGTGAGGTGTTGATGCAAGTCGACACCTCTCCAAAATGGCTAACTAATTTGACAAGTTCAAAGTACACGTGGAAAATACGCCTAACTCTGGTTAAAGCTAGTGTATATGCCTAGGATTAAAGGTTATACACCAATAGGACCTGATGATGAGGAGAGCTCTAGCAACTTTGAAAGTTTAGAAGAGGAAGAAGAACCTCCACCTCATCTTTTGAGGAGGTCCACACAAATCAGGAAGCAACCTGACAACTTTGGTTATTCATTGCTTGATTCTAGTTGTGCTTTTGCCTTGATTTCTAACACTGATAAGCCTAGAACTGTGAAAGAGGCTATGGGTATGAAAGATGCAGGTTCTTGGAATGACGCCATGGAAGAGGAGATGGCTTCTTTGGAAAAGAATAGAACTTGAGACTTGGTGCCTTTGCCTGAAGGACAGAAACCTATTGGATGTAAATGGGTGTTCAAGAATAAATTTGGTACAGATGGCAGTGTTGAGAAGTATAAGGCTAGATTGGTTGCAAAGGGGTATTCACAAGTGGAGGGAATTGATTATGGTGAGATTTTCTCTCCCATTGCAAAGCTGACATCTATTCGGTTCTTGTTATCTCTTGCAACAACTTATGACTTAGAAGTGGAACAAATGGATGTGAAGACAACTTTCCTTCATGGTGACTTGGAGGAAGAAATCTACATGTCACAGCCAGAGCACTACATGGTGAAAGGTAAAGAAAATTTGGTTTGCAAGTTAAAGAAGTCTTTGTATGGCTTGAAATAGTCTCCTAGGATGTGGTACCAAAAGTTTGATGCCTTTGTGTTGAGTATTGGATTTCTGAGATGGAAATTGGATCATTGTGTGTATTTCAAAATTGATAATGATCGCATTCTCATTATAGCATTGTATGTTGATGATATGTTACTAATTGGGAATTGTAAAGGTTTGATTTTTGATTTGAAGTCTTAGCTATTAGCACCGTTTGAAATGAAAAACTTAGGGTAGGAAGGTACATTATGGGGATGGAGATCAGAAGAGATAGAGAAAACATAAAACTTTGGTTAGGCCAGAGTAAGTATGTTAACACTGTGTTGGAGAGATTCAGTATGGTGGATTGCAAACCATTGACTATTCCTGTTACAATGGGGACAAAGTTATCTGTTGATGATTGTCCAAAGTCTCCTTTTGAGATGGAGGATATGAGCAGAGTACCTTATGCTAGTGTAGTTGGCAGCTTTATGCATGCTATGATCTGTACAAGACTAGACATTGCCCAAGCAGTGGGAGTCCTTAGTCAGTTTATGGCTAATCCTGGATGGGTACATTGGGATGCAGTGAAGAGATTGTTCAGATATTTGAGGGGTACTTCCAAGTATTCCTTATGTTATCATGGTTATCCTATAGGACCTCAACATTTTGTGAGTATTCGTGGATTTGTGGATTCTGATTGGGCAAGTGACATTGACAGCAGGAGATCCACCCGTGCTTATGTGTTTACTATGTTTGGTGGTACTATTAGTTGGATGAGTAAGTGACAACTTGTGGTTGGTTTGTCTATGACAAAAGCAAAGTACATGGCAGCAACTCATGCTTGTAAGGAAGCCATTTGGCTTAAGAGGTTGTGTTCAGATGTTGGTTTTGATGCAAGATATATTACTATCTATTGTGACAATTAGAGTGCAATTTTCTTAGCAAAAAATCTTACTTCCCATCCCAGAACAAAGCACATTAATGTTCAGTATCATTTTGTTTGTGATATGGTAGAAGATGGGAAGGTGGTATTGGAGAAGGTTGACACTTTGAAGAATGTTGCAGATGTATTAACGAAACCAGTGGGCATAGACAAGTTCAGATGGTGTTTGGAGTCTATGGGCCTTTTGGCCCCTAGTAGTTAAATCTTGTCATTCTATTGGCTCTTGCAAGGTGTTCGATAAGTGGGAGAATGTTGGGAATTAAGGTGTCTCAACCTTGCAATTCCTAGCATTGATTATTAAATTATTTATTTATTTAATTGCCTAATTTTGTATTTAGTTGCACATCCTGATTTGTCATTTAGAATGAGGTGGCATTGTGACATGTCATCCTACTTGTAATATGACCTGGATGGTCAAGTCAAACACATGTGGATTTGGGCGTCCCATTTGAGGTGGCACTAATATGCCATGTGTCAGCATCTTGGATTATGATGGAGGATTTATTTTGTATGAGAAAATCTATGATCTAGAGAAGGTTAAACATGTAAATAAACTCAACTTATTCACCTTTCGAGTCTGGAACCATCAAACCATAGTCTTTCATTCATGACTGTCCCCTTTTCCTAGTAGCCCTTAAAACTTGGTTTTTTCATCATATCTTTCGGAGGAGGCCTCAAACCCACAAAAAAATTACCATTTCAGATACCCATTTGGAAGTTTGATAACATATCCCCACTTGGGATAGGGTTGTTTTGGAACAACACCCTCAATAATTCGCTGGTAATGCTGCAACTAAGCCTAATTAGCACAACAAAAGAGGTTTTTTGAGCATAACATTTAGGTAAGACCTCAAACCCATAAATTATTTATAGTTATGGATACCATTTCCCCTCTTACACAACATATCTTAATTACATATGGGGTTGTTTTGCAACTCAGGCCCCTAAAATTGGCTGTCTTGTTGTCCTAAAGGCCTAATTAGGTTTGTTTGCATGAGGGCTTATTGATTCTCAATACCCTAGGGCACAAACTACTCAACCAGATATTCAAATACATCACAAATGACTTGTTCAAGCTCCCCAAACTATCTCCCCTTCATTTCCAATATTATTTTATCAAATCCTCACCCTTGGTGGCCTCTAATGGCTTAAAACAATGCAAAAAAACAGCCTAGGGCATCATAGAAATGGGCTTAAACAATAATTACAACTCTTGCCACCTCATCAAACTATAGATTACACCTAAATCTATCATTCTACCAAGTTAGAACAGATTCCATTGGGTGGAATGGCTTAAATCTTCATTTTCTCATTCAACGCTCAAAACAAGGTTTTAAAATAGTTTCCAAAAAACAACAATAACTCTCTCTAAACTCAACCAAATTACATGAAACCAATTGAATTAGAGAGGGGATTCATAAATCTACCACATACAATCAATTTGGAGTGATTCCCAATCCATACATAGCCGTACAATGGCTTGTAGCAGAGCAGAACGTCGAAAAATGCAAGAAATTCAAAATATTTTATTCAATAACTTCTCAAAACTTTACATTCCACTTCCCCTCTTCTCCTCACGACCTTACATGAGGTGTTTAAACATATTTAAATTCATTCCTAACCGTTGGTAACTATCCAATCAAGTTCCACATGACTTTTCAAATGACGACCTTTCATATTCCTAATTTTGCATTCTTGCAATTTGACAACTTTTGACAATTTAATTGACAATATTCAACAAAACTACTTCCTAGCAACCCAAACCAACTTTAAAACATTTAACATGGCCCATAAAGACCTTATTACAAACCAAAATAGATTAGACCCCCCTTAGAACCCACTTTTGCATTTATTTTGCAAAAATGACAACTTTTACCAACTATCACCTAGAAACCTAACCATGACTCCAAACACCTTACACACCTTAGAAATGATCTTCAAGACCTTATGACATGACTCAAACATAACATAAAGCTATTATTTACAAAGTGGCCTCATGGAGGTATAAAGTCCATCAGGTGCTCCTGCACCATACTCCCGGCCAAAAAGAAATTCAAGGCCTCTTGAATTGAGGGTAACAATAGGTATCCACATTTGAATGCTCCTTCTTGATGCCTTCTATGATCTACCCTATGTCTTCCTTAAATCAACTCCATGTAGTCTTCAATTTCACCTTGGGTTTCATCTTGAACTTTGGTTTGTCCTTCTTTACAATCTCAACAAGAACTATGTATACTCCTTCCTTAGTCTTTCTCCCTTTTGGTGTAGAAATGATCCCTTCACCTTTGGTCCTCACTTTTCCCATCTGCTGCTCTACCTTCAACCTTGTTGCCTTGTTAGGATCACAAACATCTACAATGAAAAAAATTGAAAAGCCATTATCCTCCTTGAAAATCAATGAAGAAAACATCATATCATACCTTTGAGACCAACTTTGATCCTCCAAAATCAAGTCATCCTTGACCTTAACCAAATCATCTTTTGACACCAATTCAATATCATCTTCCACTGAAATCAAATCAAGTTTCACACCTGCTGTTTCAACATCTTCATGGTTTGACATGGCTACATCCTTTGTGGGTTTGTCTTCCTCTACCATCATCTTAGCTTGCTTGGCTTGTTCCTTGTCTTCTTCCATCAACAAAGGCTTCTTCCCATATGGTTTTAATGCTCCCACTTGTCTTCTTTTCTGAACAATCTTTTGGATTGGCCACGCAACCCTCTTCCTTATTGATAGGTACCAACTTTGTGCTTGTTTGAGTAACTACTTCCATTCCTCTTCCATCTTTTCTCTCATCTCTTTTAATTGCTCCACAACCTACCTCAACTCTTTTATCTCTTGGTCAATCTCTATTTGTCTTTCCTTCTCTTTTTCCTTCTTTCCCTCTTTTTCCTCTCTTTTGCTTTCTTGTTTCCTCTTTGGTGAACCCTCACTTTGCAAGTACCTTCTCAACACATCCATTCTTCTCTCTCTTCAAGCAAGTCTCTTTCACCTTACTTCCTCTTGTCTTTGTGACACATCACCTAGGTTTCCTCTCTTCTTCACCACCTAGTCTCTTGGCATCCAGGTTCTTTCTCCTCAACCTGCAAAAAGACAACACACACAAACACACACTTCCAACTCACTTTGCCCAGATCTTCTGATCTCTGATACCAATTGATGTAAAGAAGGTTAAACACTTAAATAAACTTAACTTATTCACCTTTCAAGTCTGTAACCATCAAACCATAGTCTTTCATTCATGACTCTCCCCTTTTCCTAGTAGCCCTTAAAACTTGGTTTTTTCATCATAGCTTTTGGAGGAGGCCTCAAACCCACAAAAAATTTACCATTCCAAATACCTATTTGTCTGTTTGATAACATACCTCCATTTGGGATAGGGTTGTTCTAGAACGACACCCTCAATAATTTGCTGGCAATGCTATAACTAGGCCTAATTAGGACAACAAAAGAGGTTTTTTGAGCATAACTTTTAGGTAAGACCTCAAACCCAAAAATTATTTATAGTTATGGATACCCTTTTCCCTCTTACACAACATATCTTGAGTGCAGGTGGGTTTTTTTTGTAACTCAAGCCCCTAAAATTGACTGTCCTATTGTCCTAAAGGCCTAATTAGGCTTGTTTGCATGAGGGCTTATTGGTTCTCAATAACCTAGGGCACAAACTACTCAACCAACTCTTCAAATACATCACAAATGACTTGTTCAATCTCACCTAACCATCTCCCCTTCATTTCCAAGATTATTTTATCAAACCCTCACCCATGGTGGCCTCTAATGGCTTAAAACAATGCAAAAAAATAGCCTAGGGCATCACAGAAATGGGCTTAAACAATAATTCCAACTCTTACCACCTCATGAAACTGTAGATTACACCTAAATCTATCATTTTTCCAAGTTAGAATAGATTCCATTGGGTGGAATGGCTTAAATCTTCATGTTCGCATTCAACCCTCAAAATAAGGTTTTAAAATAGTTTCTAGAAAAACAACAATAACTCTCTTTAAACTCAACCAAATTGCATGAAACCGATTGAATTAGAGAGGGGATTCATAAATCTACCACATATAATCAATTTGGAGTGATTCCCAATCCGTACACAGCCGTACAATGGCATGTAGCAGAGCAGAATGTTGGAAAATACAAGAAATTCAAAATATTTTATTCAATAACTTCTCAAAACTTTACATTCCACTTCTCCTCTTCTCCTCACGACCTTACATGAGGTGTTTTAACATATTTAAACTCATTCCCAACCATTGGTAACTATCCAACCAACTTCCACATGACTTTTCAAATGATGACCTTTCATATTCCCAATTTTGCATTCTTGCAATTTGACAAGTTTTGACAATAATTGACAATATTCAACAAAACTACTTCCTAGCAACCCAAACCAAATTTAAAAAATTTAACATGGACCATAAAGACCTTATTACAAACCAAAATAGATTAGACCCCCCTTAGAACCCACTTTTGCATTTATTTTGCAAAAATGACAACTTTTACCAACTATCACTTAGAAACCTAACCATGACTCCAAACACCTTACACACCTTAGAAATGGTCTTCAAGACCTTATGGCATGACTCAAACATAACATAAAGCTAATATTTACAAAGTGGCCTCATGGAGTTATAAATTCCATTAGGTGCTCCTGCACCAATCTATGACGCGTAAGAGCGAAGTATAGAGATTCCTATAACAAGTGAAGACAAGTGTTGGAGAGTATCTTTACATGAGAGAAAGGCATATTTGGATGCCCAAGTTGGATTATGACATGTTGTAGGAGGAATATTCTATATTTAGTCTTGTATGATGGATTCTCTTACAACATTAAGTGTTGTCATGTTGCAGATTTTTATGACAACTGTAAGATGCATAAGAACATCTGTCATTGCCTATTTTTAGCCTAGAGCGCTCCATTCTTGGGAAGTCAAATCTGCCATGTATGATAGATGTAAGAGAGTGTATGCATGTTGTACAAGTTTCCTTTTATGTGGGAAAATGGTCATGTGGCCAAGATGGATGCCTACCTCTATAAGCTTCTCAGTTATACCTTGTAATTCTATATAATGCAGTGTTTGGAGTAGTAGTATGCATAGTGTTTATACAGGTACTATTATGCTACCAGGATTACTCTAGAAATGACATTTACAAACTCCTGGAAGAACTTTCATTGCAAGTGTGTTGTAAACAATATTGTTTTGATAATACATTGTGCAGGTTTTGGAGTGTGGGGTTTTTCACTTGAAAATGTTTTCCCCACGATATATCTTGTGTCTCTCTTGTATTCATGTATATGTTTTCTACTGCAATCTCTGTATTAATATCATTACATACTGTAATTGTAAGGATTTAAAAGAATTTGCATACTATTCCCCTCATTAGAATGGTGTAGGAAGTGTGTTCTGCATACCTTGCTTCCTTTCAAGTCCAACACCTATGTAAGTACATAAGACACTAGAAATGCATGTGCCCCTAATTTGATAGATTCTAAGAGCACAAGTACACATTGGTATAGGTAAGGTGATAGGTCTTGAGTGGTGATGAAGATGTCAGTATATGCCATGTAGCCAATAATGTGGGGAAGACTCATAATGTCTCCATTGTAACCCTTAGAACATGCCTAGGTCATGCAAGACCTTAATGTGAGAGGCAATGTGGTAAAGTGGCTTCATAAGACATGATTAGGTCATGCAAAAATGTAATATGGTAGATGTGAAATCTTATCTCAAGATAAATTCCCCTAAATGGTTAGGGTAATGTTATGAGGCTCAAAGGTATGTGATGAGGAAAATCTTGATGGCCCCAATGTAGGATATCACAATAAAGAGCACAATGTGTAAAGGGGAAGGCATGCTATCCCCAAATGTAAAGATAAAGTTCTCTAGAAGTATGATATGACTATGTAGGATCATAAGACTAGCATGTCAATACATAGGCATGAAATTGCAAAGAAATAATATGTGATGATGTGATCGTGAAGGAACACATATAGCTAGTTGCCCCTATATGAGTAGGATAACATGATGAAACTAGAATAGAAAGGTAATGACCTTGAATGAATAATGGCACTTGTATATATTAGTCAACACTAGTATCATTTAAGGTGCATAATGTTCATACTTGGTCTTTTACTAGTTTTCAATCAAGAGTGAAAATATCAAATGTGTCAGTGCCATACCAAGAAGTGATGATGAAAGTACCAATCCAATTGGGTTTATGTTTTCCATGAAGTTCCTTTTATCCTTTAGGTTTTTTAGATTTGCATGAAAGATTAAGTCACCTAGTTAAATTTTTTTTTAGATTTGCATGAAAGACTAACTCACCTAGTTAAAAATTTGTTGGATAATATGCTTGTTATATGATTTTCTTAGTTATCTCTAGTATATGTGTAGATTGTCTATTACATTGACTTGTCTCTCATCAAGGGTTTCAATCTTTTGTAAGCAATGTTGGGTAAGTGCACACATATGGGGGACCAAAAGGGGGTCTTAACTAACCACTTTTTTTTTTTTTTCTGAAATCAGGAAAGACTAATGTTGGATGAGAAATTGAAGATAGTTACACTCAAAATTTGAAGATGCAATAAAAAAAAGAGTCATAATTCTCCAAATCTAGTTTCTAAACTACTATTTTTTTAAATGGTTGAGATTAAGGGGTTCAAAATAGGGGGCCACACAAATTGGTCCTATTTTTTTTCAAAAAAACATAACATAGAGTCTGGTGTGGCCCCCCCTAAAATGTTAACTTTTTTTTAGTATTTCAAATATCACTTCAGTGAGAAATTAGTTAACACCATGTAGTTTATCCCAATTTTTCTGATAATTTTTTCATGAATAACTAATTTTTTTACTAATTTTCAAAGTGGACACATCCTGCAAAATCTCCTTAGCATATGACAGTCCATTCTTTGAATTTGAAATGATAGAAGAATGTGAAAATGGAATAAAGATTCAAAAGCAAAATCTCCTTAGTATATGACAATCCATTCTTTGAATTTGAAATGGTATAAGAACGTGAAAATGGAATAAAGATTCATGAGTTCTATCAAAATGCAAGCTATATAATATGCTAGCTGAATTAGATCGTGTAAATGTTTGTTTTTTTAGGAATGAATTTAAAATATTATTAAAAAGAGAAGATAAACACTTTTAGCTCAAAATGTTTATTTGATTGGTGTATGGCATATGGTACAAGCTCATTTGATAGTTGTTGTTTAGTATTCTAGATTGGAAGCTCATTTTATTGTTAGGTGAATTGGAGCACATCCTTCTTCATTGACTAGAAAATAATTATATGCTACCCTTTGTTAGGGTAGAAAATTTGTTCCACATACATGATAGTTAGCAAATTATTGATTAGGGTCGACATTTTATTGGGACGTGGACCATACAAAGAATACCAATCTTACAACCAAAATTGGATGCTTGTATGACATGATCTCAATGATTAGTTAGAAAAATGGCTTTTGGTGATGTATGTTATTAAGTGTGCCCTAATCATGGGATATTAACTAAAAGAGTTTCTGTTGTCATCGTCAGAAACATTATGGACAGGTTATTCTTCAGTATGGGATTGGAATTTTTCTCTTTCTTCGAGTTTCACAGGGATTTGGAGTAAAACTGGGTGGTTGATCAGCAACTCCAGCTTATCAATATCAAGTCTGGAAACTTCAAACAAGAAACATCTGATTTCTACAATCGTGAAATGATTACAATGTCTCTATGCCATGGAAGTGTCTGGAAGTGGGTGAATTAGTTGTCCTATAACTTTAAACCAATTATGATCAACTTATCAACTACTTATATTTAGATATAACCATGAAAGCATCAAATGAGAAGCTCAACACAAAAGCATAAACAACATAGGAGACACCAGATTTTAACATGGAAAAACTTAAAAGGGAAAAACCACGGTGGGTGTTAGCCCACATAAATATATAAGTTAATTTCAATATTGGAAAACAGAGGTTCACTGCCTACAGGGCTCACTGCCCAAATTGCTCACTGCAAAGAAAGGCTCACTACCTATGGATGGCTCACTGCCAAAAGGAGGCTCATTTCCACAAGGAAGATCACTGCCAAAAGGTTGAACTAAGATAACAACATCTACTTCATGCCAAGGTTTAGTTCCATTGAAGCACAAACACCTCTACTCTGCTCTGCTACCTTACTTCACTTCTATCTTTGCATCTTCGCACATGGATACATTTTTACAACTCAATTACAAGTATTTATACACTTCATCAACCTTGGAATGATCATCAAGGTCAACATTACAATCATCAACCATTGGAACAATGTCTAAGGTTGGAAAACATATGTTACATCATAATAGGTATGGACCTAAACAAATTTACAAAGAAAATGAATGAATGTGGATCATGCCATGCCTTAGCATGGACTCAAACACAATCTTCCATGCTATAACACGTTATCACAATCTTCGATGCTTCTCTGCAGATGATGAATTCAACCAAGTCAACCAAGACTGATGTTAGCACAAGTATTCTCAAGAACACGCTTTATGTACGATCTGAATTACACCTTGCAGACCAATCTGAATGTAGAAGCATCATTCACAAGCACATTGTAATAACCAGGAACAACCGCACGATCTATAATCACTCTAACAATAAGATTCTTCAAACTGGAGCACAGGAACAACACTGTCAGCCACTGTCATGAGTAAACAATTGCTTGTGGGCCACCAAATCATAAACCATTGCATTTGAAGGCACTTAACATCATCACTGACTTAATTCTAGAACCGCAGACCAAAATACTTCAATGCAGAGGAATGTGGAGAAAAACACTTTCTCCATGTCACCACCAAACATACAAAAACTGTTGTTTTCTCTCTAGTGAACATAACTCACTCAATTCTTCATACCAGAGGCTCAAACTCAAAATATAACATCTTCAGACAGGCTTCTAAATAACTTCCAATCTGCAGGCAAAGATATTTATTCTACAGGAAATGTAGAGCATTCTTCTTGACCGTTCTTTTGCATGTATGCATTGTTTCTACTGCAACACATTGTTTTCACCAGATGGGCTAATTTTCTCAATATCCTCAACAAAGTAAGAGCACAGTTGACACTAATAAAAACACAGATATGTTGACATCAATGACAACACTGATTAGGCACATACTTGCAACAATCTCCCCCTTTATCATTGATGGCAACATATGATGTGAAAAACTTAATGACCATCAAGACAAGATTCTCCCCCTTTCTCTTTACACATCTGCATTCTTTCTCCCCCTAAGTTTTTCACATGATTTATCTCCCCCTTTGACATCAATGGCAAAGGGTACATACTTGCATATTGTTTCTCTGATCCACTGAACTTTCTCTATTATCAACACTTTATCAAAAACATCTAGCTACTCCCCTTGAGAGGTAGCCTTCAAATCATCAATCCAGATCAAAGAATGACACTTCAAGCTCCACTAGATTGATGCATTCCTATGCATGTTAGTTCAAGACAGGAGGGGTAATGACCCCTAACTTTTCTCTGACATACTCAAAGGTATCTTTAGGCAGAGGTTTAGTGAAAATGTTTGCAATCTGATCCTTTGTGGTCACATACTCCGACCTTCATTCTCTGTCACCTTCTCTCTCAAAAAGTGACATCTTATTGATATGTGTTTCATTCTTGAGTGCATCACTGGATTCTTTGAGATGTTTATGGCACTTGTATTGTCACAAAAGATTGCAATTAGATCTTCATATACAACTCTTATATATTTCAATGTCTGCTTCATCCATAACACTTGAGTGCAACATGTTGCTGCAATATACTCTACTTCTGCAGTTGACAAAGAGATTGAATCTTGTTTCTTTCTCAGCCATGAAACTAATCTATTACCCAAGAAGAAAGCACCTTAACTTGTACTCTTTCTGTCATCAATATCTCCGGCCCAATCTGCAACTGTATAAGCACTGAGAGTGAAGTCATTATCCTTTGGATACCATAAGCCATGATCTAGAGTACCTTTTAAATACCTCAAGATTCTCTTGATTGCCATCATGTGATTCTCTTGGATCATCTTGAAACCTTGCAACAAGACAGACTGCATGCATAATATCAGGTCTGGTTTGAGTTAGATAAAGCAATCCTCTAATCATGGATCTGTATTTTTTCTGGTCAGCCTTAGGTGATTCATCAGTTTTGTTCAACTTGCAACTAGTCACCATGGGAGTACATACCGGTTTAGAGTCTTCCATCCCAAACTTCTTCAACAACTCTTTCACATACTTAGACTAAGATATGAAGATTCTTTTATCTGATTGATAAAAATGCAGACCTAAAAATAAATTCATTTCACCAAACATGGACATTTCAAATTCACTTTTCATCTCACCGGCAAACCTTATGCACATACCTTCATTTCCTCCAAAGATAATGTCATCAACAAAAACCTCAACAATCAAGATCTGATCATCATTGATTTTGAAATATACATTGCTATCTGCAGTACCTTTACTAAATTCTAATTGTAATAAATACCTGTCTAACCTTGTATACCAGGCTCTAGGAGCTTGTTTGAGTCCATACAATGCTTTCTTAAACCTACATACCATATCACCTTGATTTGACAATTAGAATCCCTCCAGTTGCTCAATGTATACTTCCTCTTCTAACTCACCATTTAGGAAGGCAGATTTCACATCCATCTGATATACCTTAAATTATTTGTGAGATGTAAATGCCAGAAACATTCTGATTGATTCAATCCGAGCTATTGGGGCAAAAGTTTCTTCAAAATCTATCCCTTCAATTTGAGAATATCCTTTGCGTACAAGTCTTGCTTAATTCCTTACAACTTCTCCATTTTCATTCAGCTTGTTCCTGACGACCCATTTAGTCCCAATAACACTTTTGTCAGCAGGTCTATGAACTAATTCTCAAGTTTCATTCTTCTCTATTTACAATAGTTCTTCCTCCATTGCCTTTACCCAATTTTCATCATTGCATGCTTCATTCATAGTTTTTGGTTCAATCTTTGAAAGCAAACAATAATTGACTTGTTCCTCTGCAACTCTTCTTCTTGTTAGCACACCTTTGTTCTTGTCACCTATAATCTAATCTTTAAAATGATTGAACCTTACATACTTGGGAGTCTTGACAACACTTTCCAGAGCCTCTTCTTCATCCTAATTGTCTTCCTTCTTATCTTTCTCTTCATTTACTATAGTCATAGGTTCATCTAGTTCATAACAACTCAAGTCTGATATTCTTTCCTTGCCTTCATCTACCTTCACATTTGCACTCTCAACAATCTTTTTGAGCCTTTTGT
Source organism: Cunninghamia lanceolata (assembly GCA_027924645.1). NCBI lineage: Eukaryota > Viridiplantae > Streptophyta > Pinopsida > Cupressales > Cupressaceae > Cunninghamia > Cunninghamia lanceolata. Next base: position 1,837,017 of record BSBN01000091.1, on the reverse strand, counting down.
TGTAGCAATGGTAAGCCTTACTCTTGGTAGAGTATCCAAGGAAGATTCCTTCATCACATCTTGCATCAAACTTTCCTAGATCTTCATCTCTCCTGATATAGCATTTGCTTCCAAAGACTTCAAAATATTTTACTGTAGGAATTTTTCCATACCATAATTCATAAGGAGTTTGAGTACCATTACCTTTCACTTGAACTCTATTTTGGATGTAAACAACAGTATGAATAGCCTCTTTCCAAAATACTTCCAGTAGATCTACTTCCTTCATCATAGTCCTAGCAACCTCTTGAACTATCCTATTTTTCCTTTCCACAACTCCATTCTGCTAAGGAGTCCTAGGTGCAGACAACTATCTCTTTATCCCATGCTCTTCATAGAAAAATGTTGAATTCATTTGATGTGAACTCACCTCCTCTATCAAACCTCAAGCATTTGATCTTCAAATCTATTTCATTCTCAACCATTGCCTTGAAAGATTTGAATTTCTCTAGGGCTTCTGATTTGTCTCTTAGAAAAGTAACCCAAGTCATTATAGAATAATCATCAATAAGCAACATGAAGTACCTGTCACTTTATAGATTTCTCACCCTTGTAGGACCATAGAGATCTGTATGCACTAGATCCAGCAAATTGACAGAGAATTGTTCTTTGTTCTTGAAGCTTGTTCTCATCTGCTTCCCTAACTATCATTCCTTGTAGATTGTGTTGGATGGTTTCACAAGTTTAGGTAAATCTCTCACAATCTGACCTGAACTTATCTTTACCAGATTATCAAAGTTTATATGACACATCTTTCTATGCCATACCCAACTTTCATCTGCCTGAGCTAATAAACAATAATCATTAGTTCCTCTCAATTGATAGATGTTACCTTTTGTCTTCTTACCAGTAGCAATTATAGTTTCAAAACTTTCCATGATCTTGCACCCATTATCTTTTAATCTCAGATCATATCCTTTGTCACACATCTGACCAACTCTCAAAAGATTATGCTTCAAACCCTTCACATATAGAACATTGTCAATATTATGCTTTCCATCAAATGAAATAGATCCTTTTCCACAAATCTTACCAGCTGCATTATCTCCAAACCTAACCAGTCCTCCATCATACTTTTCTAGACTTACAAACTTACTTTTGTCACTAGTCATGTGATGTGAGCATCCACTATCAATAATCCATTCATCCTTATCTTTCTCAACCTGAACAGCCAAAGAACTTTCTTCCACTAGTTTTTCATCCTTCACACAACTAGCAGAATTAGTAGACACAGGATCTTCTTTAATAGCAATAAATAGGCATTCATTTGCACTATTACTAGCATCATTAGATTCATCATCAGTCACCTCTTCATCATCAAAATCTTTGACATAGTAGCATTTCTTTGAAACTCTAGGCCTGCTCTCATGTTTCTTCTTATTTCTTTTAATTCTTTCAGGACATCTGGAAGCATAATGACCTACTTTACCACAAGAGAAACATTTGAAAGGTAATTTACCTTTGAACTTACTGGAGCCTCTTTGTAGCCTGTCAACAAAGTTAGCTTCAATTTCATCAAAATCATCATCCACCTTGTATTTCTCAGCTTTGGAGATCTCTGCTGAAGTACTGGCTTTAAAAGTTGATTCAACTTTAGGTAGGGCATCACCAAATTCTCTCATCTCAAAGGCTATAAGCTTTCCAAGTAACTGATCTCTGTCAATAGTTTTCACAATCATGAATTCTTCAATTGTAGCTACCTTGTGACTATACGACTTTCGTAGTGATCTGAGAATTTTCATCACAACTTCCTTATCATTGAGAGTTCCTCCCATACCCTTTATTCCAGTGACAAGTTCATCAACTCTTTGTAAAAAGGGTGTTATGTTTTCATCTTCATTCATCTGCAAACCCTCATATTTCACTTTTACGCTTTGTAGCTTGGCTTCTTTCATAGAATCATCTCCTTCATGCAGATTTTTTAGCTTCTCCCATACCTCATTTGTAGATTCAAGGTGCACAAATTCTGTCAACACTGAGTCACTTAAGGAACTTAGTAGAGCATCCTTTGCTTTGACATCGAACTCATATTCTTTGATTTCATCTTCAATCATCAAACCATTTGGAGGCATGGTATATTTTATTTCTGCAACTTTCCATACTTTATAACCAAGACAAAGAAGATGGATTTTCATTCGTACCTTCCAAAGAGCATAATTTGTCCCATCAAAATGCGGAGCTTCCTTTTTATAAGACATCATGGATCTTCCTCAAGCTGTTAGGCTTTCTTCAGAGGAACCTGCTTTGATACCAATTATTGGACTGCACTGGACAACTAAGAGGTGGGGTGAATCAATTGTTCTAAAACTTTAAACTAATTATGATCATCAACTTATCAATTACTTATATTTAGATATAACCATGAAAGCATCAAATGAGAAGCTCAACACAAAAGCATAAACAACACAAGAGACACTAGATTTTTACATAAAAAACCCTAATAGGGAAAAACCACAGTGAGTGTTAGCCCATAGAAATATATAAGTTATATCAATACCAGAAAATAGAGGCTCACTGCCTACAGGGCTCACTGCCCAAATTGTGCATTGCAAAGAAAGGCTCACTGCCTATGGATGGCTCACTGCCAAAAGGAGGCTCACTACCAAAAGGTTGAACTGAGATAACAACATCTACTCCATGCCAAGGTTCAGTTCCATTGAAGTACAAATACCTCTACTCTGCTCTGCTACCTTACTTTGCTTCTTTCTTTGCATCTTCGCACATGCCAGATACATTTTCATGACTCAATTACAAGTATTTATACACTTCATCAACCTTGGAATGATCATCAAGGTCAGAATTACAATCATCAACCGTTGGAACAATCTCCAAGGTCAGCAAATATACGTTAGACCATAATAGGTTTGGACCTAAACAACTTTACAAAGAAAAGGAATGAATGCAGATCACGCCATGCCTTAGCAGGGACTCAAACACAATCTTCCATGCTACAACACGTTATCACAATCTTCGATGCTTCTCCACAGATGATGAATTCAACCAGGTATTCCAAGACTGATGTTAACACAAGTATTCTCAAGAACACGCTTCATGTACGATCTGAATTACACCTTGCAGACCAATCTGAATGTAGGATCATGATCAAGAGACATCCACAAGAATATTGTAATCACTAGGAACAACCACACAATCTCTAATCACTCTAACAATAAGATTCTTCAAATTGGAGCATAGGAACAACATTGTTAGCCACTGTCATGAGTAAAAGATAGCTTGCAGACCACCAAATCATGAACCATTACATTTGAAGGCACTTAACATCATCACTGACTTAATTCCAGAACCACAGACCAAAATACTTTAATGCAGAGGAATGCAGAGCAAAATAATTTCTTCCTGTCACCACCAAACATACAGAAAAAGCTGTTTTCACTTTGGTGAACATAACTCACTCAATTCTTCATACCAGAGGCTCAAAATTAGAATATAACATCTTTAGACAGACTTCTAAATAACTTCCAATCTGCAGACAAAGATATTTATTCTACATGAAATGCGGAGCATTCTTCTTGATTGTTCTTTTGCATGTAATGCATTGTTTCTACTGCAACACATTTTTTTCACCAGAAGGGCTAATTTTCTCAATATCCTCAACAAAGTAAGAGCATAGTTGACACTAAGGACAACATAGATATGTTGACATTAATGACAACATTGATTAGGCACATACTTGCAATAGGAAGGGCTCCTTTGATGCATTTAGATCTATGTGAAGACAATGTTCCTTTGTCTTGAGTAGTTCCTTTCATTTTGTGGTTTTAAACCAAGTTTTCATGATCAGGTTTACTGCGGTAGCAACAATCATTAGTAACAATTGTTTTGGGCATGTTCTAATTGGGAAGGCAACCCACAATCCAAGAGGGTTACATCCATGTTAGGTTCTTTCGTCAGGGTCATGCTTCTTCTAGTTCCCTGCATATGGATGGGGAGGCCTGTAGGTCCGTCTGACAATCCTTTCCTTAGAAATAGAGTCACAGGCTCACTATTACAGGGTTGAATTCTTAATGCTATAGGGTTGGTTGCTAGTGCTGCAGGGTTTAAATGATCTACATCCTATCCTTTCTCTTACTTCTCATGTTTTGTGACAGCGGCTAGTGGTTGTTGTTGATGTGCTTGGGGTTTTGTCCCTTGTTGCTTTACCGCTTTTGATGTTTTAGTATCATTCTATGATGTCTTTTGTTAGGGCTTAGGTTATGCTTGTGCTATTTTAGGTTTTTTGTGTTATCTGGCCAACAATTGCATTGTAATTGCTATTTTGTAGCACTTAATATTCTTGTATATTGGCTTTTTTCAATAAAAAACTAAAAAAGTCATTAATTTTGATTAATTTGTATCCTTGCCTTAGGGAATTGAGCCTACAAATTTAGAACACTTATAAAGGATGTGATTTGATAAGTTTAGGATTAGCACATCAAAAGTGTGTGTTCAATCAAACTTTTACAAGAAATTAGTGGTGGTATCACAACTTAGGCAAGAATCCTCTTGACTTCATTTGGCTATGTTATCAATATTAATTTAGTGTGAGTCATCGTAAAGGAAAGATGGTAGCCTAGCAGGGTCATCCTAAGGGAAAATTTATTTTCTTATTTATTTTATAAAAAATTAAAAAATACAAGACACATAAAAGCAGCTAGTGATTTGTACTAATTCATTGCTTTCACATCCACCGTTTCAACAATATCTACAATTTTGGTAGTTTTGGCTTTATCCTCACTAATTTTTTGAATGGCGATAGTCAATACACCTTTGTCCAAATTAGATTTGATGGTATCCATGTCTACATTGCATGGCAATCTGAATTGCCTCCAGAATTTACCCATGCCACACTCCACTCTGTGCCATTTTTCGCTCTTTTTCTCCTCTTCTTTGACTCGCTGGCCACTAATTGTAAGCACCCTGTTCTCCTCCACTTCAATATTTATCTCCTCCTTCTTCATCCCTATAAAGACATAACTATATTTGTTACAATTCCTTTCCCTGAAATAAATATTTTTTTAAGAAACAAAAATATTGAAAGAGATAGAGTAACTAACTTGGTACATCGAGGGTAAACACATGGGCTTGGGGAGTTTCCTTCCAGTTGGTTAGGGCGAGGGCAAGATTGTCCATGCCTTTGGAAATTAATTGAGGAAGTTGGTCCAAAACCTTCAACGGATCCACCATAGCATCCCATAAATCACCATAAGGACCTCTATAAGGAACCAGACCTTTGGTTGGGCTAAAAAATGAAATTGTAAATACCATCAGCATGCCCAAGACCTCCATCTTTTTCACCATTGACAACTATAAATTTTGCAGAAGCACCTTTGCTCGACAGAGATAACTGTTGGTGAAACACATATATTTATGCAGTTCAATCTTTATTGTTTATGTAATGGTTCTGTCAGCCCACTTCTCCCTCTTATTGCATCAACCTTTGCATGCCTTTTCTCGCATGATGAGATTAATGTTAGTGTCTTACTGGAGGTTATTTTTTGTCTGTCTATTGTTAGACTGTGAGGGAAGTGGAATATATTGGCTGTAGGTTGAATATATAGATGATATGCTGTAATAGAGATTATTCACTCTGGATTTAATACAGAGAGCTATCCCCTGCTCAAAGTGGATGTAGCCATTTGCTGAACCACGTTAAAAAAAACTTTGCTATTTTCTTTTGCATCAGTTTTGTGTTTTGTTTGTGTATTTGATTTAATCATTTGCTTTTGTTTATATTATTATTTTTCTTTGCACAACAATAACTTGATTGAAAGTTATATGCTCTTCTCCTATTAAGTTGTGCTATAATGAATGAGACCTTGAGGCATGATTATATAGAGACGACCTAAGTAGAAAAGGTTAATAGATGAATTATCCAAAGACTTCTTTACATCTTTACTATTCAAGGTACTTCTAGGATGGTTCTCGTGGAGAGGGACTTCAACATCCGTGCCACACTCATTTTTGTTTTGCTTTAAAATTAACTTGTACAATTGCAAAGGAAAACAAATTTGTCTCTTTGGAGAAAATTGTAAAGGAAAATAAACTTACCCTCAGATATTGAGGATAGACCAATAAAAATAGATTAAATTAGATTTCTCTTATAAATAATAATTGGGTGTTAGTGTATTTTGAATATTGTAATAGTTAGATGTGGAAAGTAAATAAAAATTAAATGTATTTAGTTTGATAATTGAAGAATGATTATGCTTTCTAATGGTTTTAGAATTTGACTAATATCTATTTTGAAAATAGGGTTTTTTTTATATAACTATTTAGATTGTGTGCTTGTCTTGTGTTATTCCCTAGGTCAAGTTTATGGGTTTGGCTAACATCATGGTCTCTTCCCTTTGTGTCTAGTTTTGACATTGTGTAATGTGGAATTATGCTTTGTAGCTCACTTGATTGATTTTTGTTTGCTTTACTCTTTTCTAATATTTGAAGGTTTATAGTATTAAAAACTATTTTGGAAGGATTGTTGTGTCGTTAGGGTACACATTCTCCTAGGTTATCCCACAAAAATGTGTGTAAATGATTGAAGACACCACTCTTTAGTCATGCATATGAAATCTTTTAAGATGATTATGTAGATCTAGATTCCTTTTACTGCACCAATTGAAATTTTTCCTTCCTTAAACGTAAATGTTATGTGAAGGAAACTCAAAGGATGAGGAGATGTGAAATGAAAGCAATTGAATGCCTTTAAATACTAGCACATAACATCAAATTACACAAAACATGTACTTACTCAATTCAAGGTGGGAAAATAAAGGGTGATAGTTGACTATAATTTAAATTTAATTTCTGAAAAGGCAAAGGTCAAGTCTATGATTGTGGCATTGATGATGCAATCACTTAAATGAACTTGTGTGGGTAAATGATCAAATCTAGGTGGATAATGGTCATATTGGGTCAAGTGTCATTGAAAGGAAACTGCCATCTAGAATACACTTCCTACATCAATCTCTGAGAGAAGGTATGAGAAAAAAATAAATTGATCATAAAATCATAAGGGAATAAACACAAAAGCAATATACCATAACACAGTAATTTATGTGGGGAAAACCCTTTTGATAGAAAAACTCCACACTCCAAAGCAACTCAATATATTATTCGATAATCAAAAGGTTACAATCCACTTCCAAAGTCTAATCTTTTACAGGGGTATTACTAATAAGAGATCTAGATCAATTCTAGCAACATAAAAGTACTTACAAAACTAACTATCAAACCTCCATGCATCAAATAAATAGGAGAAACAATACATGCAACCATCAAATAGTAATTAAAAAACTATGAGCTAAATGTGGCACCAAAATCTCTAGTCAAAATTTAACACCCAAATCTCAAGATGAGTCCCTAGGTTAAAAACACATATTCCTTACATGAAACTCACCTAGAATGTTTATTTGACAATTTTGTAGGGAAAAACGAGGCCTCTAAGTGCCTCAAAATTAACTTCAAAACTTTTTCGAGAGTTTAAAAAATGAAAACTTTAATATCTTGACATCTAAACATGAACTTTGGTCAAAACTTGCCCAGAATGTTTATTTGACAATTCTGTAGCTTTGGGGAAAATTTTGGGTCCATTTGTGCTTAAATGCAAACTTACTAAAAATAAAAAGCCCTACCAATTTTAGCCTCTTTTGGAATCTTTGAATGTTCTAAACCATTCTTCAAGATGGTAAGTATTCACAAAAACCAAAATTGAAAAATATAGAAATTAAAATTGATGCAGGAGCATCCATCGCCTTTCTAGATTCTTCTTGAATTTACGTCTAATGGCTAAAATTGGAGAAGAGATATTCTTCTAGCTGTCAAAGACTACAAATATCATGGGATTTGGGTAATGTTATTTACTGTGCCACTTACGGTCACCTATTGCTTATTTAATTAATGCTCAAGTGATAGAGGAAGTGGTGTGAGAAGATAAAGACCAAATTATTTGTGATTTTTGTTTTATTACGAGGCACCATTATGAGAGAGCATTCATTTCCAGCATGGAAAAGGAAGAGAGGGGTGTTGAACACCTTTCTGAAGGCCCCTTTTAAAATGAAAAGAATCATTGTTATGCTGAGATGGTAGTGCCTCATTTATAAGATCAAGAGGTCAGTTTGTAATGCCTCCCAAAAAGGGATTTGAGATGCTATTCATAGGAGGAAAGGGAGTGCCAACCAAAGGGAATGAACACCTCATTTGAGGCAAATAAAAAAACATTTATTAATATTCTTTGTTGCAGCACCAAAACAGGAGGAGAGCACAAGTTTTTTTTGAAGGAGATGGAGGCGCCAGTTTGGGAAAATATAACGCCTCATAGGAGGTATGTAATGGATTGATATTTCTACAGTGCTAGAAAAAAAGGGAAAACACAGGTTTGTCCTGCCCATTCTGGGTAGGAATATGATTGTTATTTGCTACATAAAATAAATAGAATGGAGGTGGAATAGGTACATTGGGGAAGGAGAACTTAGGTGCCCAATTCTGATGTAAATGCCTCTTTTAGGGGCTTTAACAAGGGTTGAAACTAGATGATCAGTGGCAGAGGAACATGTTTGGTGAAGGATAGGAGTAGTTTGAAAGCAATGAGGTTTCTCATGCATATGTACTATTCATGAGAGAGGCCATGAAGGCCATTTATGTAAGATGGTGTAGATTGTAATATGGTAATTGATGTAACTTGTATGTGAGTTTGATTTTTAAATAAATGAAGCATGATCTTTTGTTAATATTTATTTTGTGTGTGTAGTTGGTGAGTAGAGAGTCTCTATTCACGTGCTTTTTGTGAGTTTGTTTGCATATGTGAGGATGTGTTTGGTTCATGTTTGCATTTTGAGAGTCTTTGTTTAGGGCTTTTTATTTTTAGTAACTTGGCTCTATACCTTTGATGGAGTAGGGAAGAAGGGTTCCCAAAAACACACAATTTTGATAGCAACAATCAAATGAATTTAAAACATTGAACATATGCAAAACAAACAGATTGAAATTCCATTGAAAGAAGAGTCAACTTTACAATAACTTGGCCAAGATTATTGGCTCCCACTACAAACCCAAAACAAAATTGGTCTATACATAGACTTGCAACTCAGCACACTTCTACAATCACCAACCAAAATAACACACACTGGTGATTCTGCTATAAGGCATCCATCAGAGCTCCCACAAAGGTTTTTCCATAGAAAATACTACACCTCAATGCTTTCCATTGACAAAAACACTAACACCTTAGGATGGAGCCCTCACCACTCAGGCCTGTGCTGGGAAAACTAGTCCTAGAAAGAAAAGGAAATGCCTTAAAAAATACCTCCAACCTCTCCCTCCTAGAGGGTGCGTCTTCACTAAGGACTCCACTCTAACTTCCCCTACCTTTGAATTCTGGCAGTAGTCACAATAGAATATAACACCAATCATAAGGAGAGGAAGAATAATCTGATGGAGACTACGCCTCCGCAACTAGCCAACACACCAAAATAAGAACAAGCATAAATGAGAAATAAAGAACACCAAAATGGGGGGTTACATGGATGCCCCTACATCAGACACCTAAGGTAGATTGAAAAGATTCATGAGTGAAACTCATAAACATTTATAAATCCTGTGCTTGTTCTGAATCCACTTCTCTGTCTTATCTGCCTGAATATGCTTTACTAGTTTTCTCAAGAATTTAATGTCCCTTCTTTCATTTTTCCTCTCTTTCTCCCTCTTTTCACATAATACAACTCTTTAACTCCATTAGTCAAACAATTACCAGCATTATTACATACCTTACCTTCTTCCTTACTCAAGGGCTTCAACTTGTGTTGAACTCCATCCTTTGTCAAGGTGTATTTATTGGCAAACCCATCGTGTATTGCTTTCCTGTCAAACTGCCACAGTCTTCCCAATAATATATGACAAACATTCATAGGCATAATATAACACAAAATCTCATCATAATAATTTCCTATATTAAATTTTACCAAGCTTTATTCACTAACTAAAACTTTCTTATCATCTTGTAGCCAAGCTATCCTATATGGATGCAGGTGTTTTCTCCTCTCTAGCTACAATTTATTCACCATCTCTTCAGAAACAAGATTGTCAGTACTATCACCATCAACAATCACATTACATACTTTACCTTTACACTTACATCTTGTTCAGTACAATGTTTTCCTTTGATCTGGTTCTTTTCCTTCATTTATCAGGGCTCTTCTTGTAACAAGTATTTCTCCACTTTCTGCTTCTTCGGAGTGTGATGACTCTACATCTTCCTCATTCACATTTTCTGCCCTTACATTATTTTCAATCCTTCTATTGGTTCTTTCTTGTTTATGAGGGCAATCATAAGCTCTATGTCCCTCTTCTCCACACCTATAACATGTTCCTTGAAAACTTCCTCTTCCAAATCCTCTACCTGATCTTCCTCTACCTCGCCAATTTTGATCTCTAGGACCATATGAGTGTTCATACCTTTGAGTTTTTCTGTTGCCTTGGTCTGTATTTTTCTGATTATTTTCTTGTTCTCCATAAGACCTTTCTCTAGTTCTTCCATCATGATCTCTTCCTCTTTGCTTACTTGCATATCTTTTGTTCATTCTTTCCTCAATTTTTAAGGCAAATTGATATGCATCTTCCATTGAGTAAACTCTCACCAAAGCCATCTCTTCTTGTATGCTTGGCCTTAGACCATTAATATACCTTGCAACCTTCTCCTTAGTAGCTTCAACATGTCCTCTAATTAGGATTCTATGAAACTCTACTGTAAACTCCTTCACTATTTTGGTTCCTTGTTTTAAACCTTGCATTTTCTTGAGTAGATCTAATTCATAATCCACTAGGATGAATTGTCTCTTCATCTTCTCCATCATCCTATCCCACTTGGTAATTTTTTCCTTACCTCTCCTTCCTCTTTCCAATTGAACCTCTCTCCACCAAATCAAAGCGTGTCCCTTTAATCTATTTTTTTCAAACTTTACTCTATCGAGGTCTTCAACCTTTTCATAGTCAAAATAGTCTTCCATGTCATTGATCCAGTCCACTAACTCTTCAGGATTTAAATTTCCACTAAATGTAGTAACATCATTTTTTGGTCTCTTTCTAATTTTTGTCAATGCCCTCACCAAAGGATCATTCATAGCCACTGCTGCTGCTTCATCTTCTTCACTACTTGTATCATTCAGATTTGTAGTTTCATCCTCTTCACTCACAAGTTCTCTCCTTTATGCAAAACCTCTTCTAATTTCTTCTTGTAATGCTTCAACCTACCTTCTCAAGGCTCTAAAATAACCATCATGAGAAGCACTTGGGGGATTACTACCTCCATCTCTAGCTCTAGCTCTACCCCAACCATGTGAAGCTCCTCCTATATCAGTGGTATCAGAGTGGGTTGTTCCTAAGTCTGCAGGTAGATTGCCGAATGTGAGGCAGCTTTTGATGCAACAGAAAACCAACTGTATACTCACTTTATTTAGTTTCTTCAAAATCAACTATAAATTACAAATTATTAAGGCCAAATTGATTGGCTCATCACTACTAAACACAAACCAAAACTGGTCTTGACATAGACCTTCAACCCAACACACTTTTGCAATCACCAACCAAAACAACACACACTAGTGCTTCAGCTATATACAATCCATCGGACCTATGTTGATAAAAAATAACTAGGGAAAAGAGTATCAAGTAGAAAAGTTAAATGCCTTTGCATACCCTCTAACCCTCCATCCCCGCTATCCGTTCATTCATGACAAAATAAATAGAGAGAATAGAGGGTGAGTGGCTTCTCTTGTCACTGTAGCTGCCATCTTCAAAATAGAGCAGCACTACAATTGAAAGCTGCCACCAAAAAGAAATGCCTCAACATAAATCCTCTAGTCCACCTGTCTAACAATAGTTTCCAAGAATAGAACCATATTCTTAACTCTTTCATGTGTTTCACCCACGCCATCATCAAGAGCCCTGTCATAATTTGACATTATCTTCGACTTAAGAAAAACTTCAAATTCTTGTCATGATCCTTTGTGTAATATCCTTCTATATCCCTCGTGATCTTCTTCTAGGACTTTAAGCACACAGTCTAAGCATTGTTACCAACATTCAAAGGTGGAAGATGCCAAAATTAAATGCTGATATAATGTTTGCAACACCCTCCAATCTGCAAGCTCTAATAATGAGAAAAGCTCAGGAAATGAATTACCATGTCCTTCTTGTCAAACGTCTCATAAAGGCTACCATAAAGGAATAAATTCCATACTAATTTAAGCACCTCCCTTCAGTTTCAATGCCTATTTCTCTATTAATAATAAAATGAAATACCTCCTCTGTGTGCGTCATGCCTTCCAAAATCTTTCTGCCTAGCAATTATAGCCTCACGTCTTTGGGCATACTTTTCTCTGTGCTTTGCCTTGGAAGTGCTTGCCTCCATGATTATGTTCTATCAATCCTTGGGTTCAAATTGGCTTTACCCTTCAACACACATCCATTTTTACTCAAATGCAAACTTACTAAAAATAAAAATCCCTACCAATTTTAGCTTCTTTTGGAACCTTTGAATGTTCTAAACCATTCTTCAAGATGATAGGTATTCACAAAAACTAAAATTGAAAATAATAGAAAACAAAATCATTTTTTTGGGTGATGTAAGATTGCTCTTAAACCATTGGATGCTCTTGTATCAGACACCTAGGGTTGTTTGAGAAGTGACCTTGTCACGTCTCTGATGTTTGAGGAAAATGAAAGTGGCTAACCTCTGCTTTAGATAACCCTAATGAATCTTCAACATGCCTTCCTCTCCATTTGAACAAGTATTATTCATACTTCCTATTTCTTGTGCTCCTTCCCATAAAACTATCTAAGATTTCTTCAATTTCTTCCTTCTCTTAAATAGGCTTTGGTATATGCCATTGTCCTTTTGCTTGTCCATCTTCTGTACTTCCTTCATGATATTCTGTCAAATCAGTAATATTGAACACAGGTGAAAAATTGATCCCACTCAACAACTCAACTTCACAGGCATTCCCTCATTCATGCTTCTTCAAAATTTTGTAAGGTCTAAATTTCTTCATCTTCATTTTGTTATATGTTCCTACAAGGAACCTTTCCTTCCTAAGGTTGACCATGACCTCATCTCCAACATTGAACTCTTTGAAGTGTCTTTTCTAATCCGCCTTCTCCTTATACTGATTATTCATTTTATGGATATGCTTCCTTACCTCCTCATGTAGACTCTTCATGTGTTCTACAAAATATTCTACATCTACACTCTTCTCCTCCTTATCCATCTTCCTCAACTCTAAAACATTTATAGGATTGCTTCCATATATCATATGGAATGGTGATTTTCTTGTACTCCTGTTAACTGATCTGTTCTATGCAAACTCAGCTTGTGGAAAAATCAAGTCCCACCCCTTGGGATTTTCTCCTAACAAACATCTTAAAAGGTTTCCCAAACTTCTGTTTACCACTTCTATCTTACCATCAATTTGTGGATGATGTGCATAACTAAACTTCAAATCTATCTTCATCTTCTTCCACAATGTCCTCCAAAAATATCCAACCAATTTCATATCTCTGTCTAAAACTATACTCTTTAGTAGACCATAAAGTCTAACCACTTCCTTGAAAACATCTTTGCAATTTGAACTGCATCATTTGTCTTTTGGCAAAGAATGAAATGTGCCATCTTGAAATTCTGCCAACCGCCACAAAAATGGAATCATGACCTCTTTGAGTCCTTAGAAAACCAAGTACAAAATCCATGATAATGACTTCCCATGGTCTTTCAGGTATAGGTAAAGGTTGATATAAACTAGTATTTTGACTCACTCCCTTAGCCATCTGACATACCCTACAACTTTGTACAATTTTTTTCATATATTGATGTAATTGTAGCCAATAATAGTTCTTACTTACTAATGCAACTATCTTATCTCTCTTAAAATGTCCCACTAATCCTCGACTATGCTATTATTTTATCAAGTTCTCCCTCATGGAACTTCTTGGAATGCATAACTGACTTCCTATAAATACTATGCCATCTTGGATTATGTAATCCAACCATTGTGTTTCACCCATGGTGATAGGCTCTAGGAAATCTTTCCACGCCTCTAAAAAATATGGATCTTCTAGATACAAATTCTTGAGTTCTTCAAACCCAACAACTTCAATTCTTATCTCAACCAACAAATTTTGCCTCCTACTCAAGGCATTTGTAACTATGTTAGACTTCCCACTTCTATACTTCAATACAAATGTATAACTTTGCAAAAATTCATTCCATTTTAAATGTCTTTGATTCAACTTCACTTGGCTATTCAAATATTGTAAGGCTTGATGATCAATGTACAAAACAAATTCCTTAGGAAAATGATAGTGCCTCCAGTTCTTTAATACTTGAATAATAGCATAAAATTCATGATCATAAATATAATACTTCTTCCTAGCACCATTGAGTTTTTCATTAAAATATGCAATGGGTCTTCCTTCTTGACTTAATACAACTCCTATGACATACCACTAGCATCACAATCTACTTGAAATACCTTGTTAAAATCTAGAAGTGCTAAAATAGGTTTCTCCATAACATTTTGCTTCAACAAATCAAAACTCTTCACTGCCCCTATAGTCCATTTATATTATTTTCTAACTCCTCCCATTGTTTCAGTTAAAGGTGCACATATGCTACTAAAATATCTAATGAACTTTCTATAAAAACTAGCCAATCCATGAAATGATCTTACCTTAATAATACTTGGTGTATGCCATTCTATGATAACCCTTAATTTATCCAGATCCATCTTAAGGCCCTCAATTGAGATCACAAATCCTAGGTACACTAAATCCTTCTTCACAAAGCCACACTTCAAATTTATCAACAAATTCTCTTCTCTCAACCTCTCAAAAACTCTACGAACATGCACCAAATGTTCCTCCAAAATTTTACTAAAATATATAATATCATCCATATAGACAATAACAAACCCAAAGATTCCTTGAGTACCTCATTCGTGATCCTCATGAAAGTGCTCAATGCATTGGTTAATCCGAATGGCATCAATAACCACTCATATAGTCCTTTTATTTTGAATGTTGACTTCCTTTCATCTCCTTCTCATATCTTGATCTGGTGATACTCACTCTTCAAATCTATCTTTGTGAAGTAATTTGCTCCACTTAGGCAATTGATGATATCATCCATCCTCGGAAAAGGAAATTTTTACTTGATTGTGATTTTATTAATGACCTTGGAATTAGTACACATCCTCCATTCTCCATTTTAGGTATTAGTACTAGAGGTACTACACATGGACTTAAACTCTCTCTGATTAGTCCCTTTTTTAACAATTCTTGAACTTATCTATTCAGCTCTTCATTTTCTATAGGAATCATTTTGTGAGTTGCCTTGTTAGGAAAACTAGCTCTTGGTATCAAATCCATATGATGGCTTATGCTTCTCACTGATGATAAAGCTTCAGGGACATTATCTGAAACAATATCTATGAACTCATCCAACATATCCACAATTTTTGTAGGTACATCTTATCCTTCCTCTTTATTGATTTTAGGAATCAAGGAAAAGAACATATGTTCATTCTTCATTCCATCCAAAATTTTCCTACCATCTACCAAACAAATTCTAGCATTACTACATACCTATTCTTCTTCTTCTCTCATAGGTTTCAACTTATGTCTCACTCCATCGTTTGTCAACAAGTAGGTGTTAGAACAACCATCATAGATAGCCCACCTATCATACTACCACAACCTTCCCAATAACAAGTGACATACATCCATCAGCATAATATCACATAACACCTCATCATGATAATCTCCAATCTTAAACTTTACCAAACACTGGTCATTAACCAAAGCCTTATGATCTTTCTGCAACCAAGCAATCCTACAGGGATGTGGATGCTCTATTCTCTTCAAATTCAACTTTCTAATCATGGGTAAGTGCCCAAAGATGAGGGACCAAAAGGGGGTCTTAAGATGCCACTTTTTTTTTTCTAAAATCAGGAAAGACTGATGTTGGATGAGAAATTGAAGATAGTTACACTCAAAATTTGAAGATACAACAAAAATAAGAGTCGTAGTGCTCCGAATCTAGTTTCTAAACTACTATTTTTTTTTCAAAAATGGTTGAGATTAATGGGTTCAAAAAGGGGGAGAACACAAATTAGTCATGTTTTTCTCAAAAAAACATAACATAGCATCTGGTATGCTCCTCCTATAATGTTAACTTTTTTTTAGTATTTCAAAAATCACTTCAGTGAAAAATTAGCTAACACCATGTAGTTTATCCCTAATTTTTATGATAATTTTTTCACGAATAATTTTTTTTTACTAATTTTCAAAGTGGACACATCTTGAAAAATAGAAAATTGAGCGTGCTCTGCCCTAATTTTTTTGAAAACTAATCAAAAATTGATTTTTTTTGAATATATGTAGAATAGAGTCTAGTTTCTAAAATATAATTTATTTGAAATTTTGATGAACGGTTCAAAAAAAGTCAAAAATACCAGACGATGGTTTTTGACAAAAAATAGATACACTAACAAAATAAATTAAAGATGAAATCCTTAACATACTCAAAATGCAAAAAAAATTATATGGTTAGATAGCTAATAGAGAGCTTAAGATTATGGTGCTATTTTTTTGACTTTTCATTGAAAAAAGTGCAATTATGATGGGGAGCACGCTCCAAATTATGTAAATTTTGTTAGAAGCTAGAAAAACATGTCCTTGGATGAGCTAAACATAGTCCAAGCCTTTGGGTTGGAAGCCCAAGGCAAATCCAAGCCAAAGTCTTGGAAATTACCAAGGCAAAGCATAATGCGAGTGCATTATAACACACTCACGTTATGTGCATTCACATAATGCGAGCACATTATGCTCTCTCTCTCTCTCCCACAGACACTCTCTCTTGTATCCTCTCTCTCTCAATATCTCTCTCTCTCTCTCCCTCCATCTCCCTCTCTCTCCCTCTCCCCCCTCTCTATCCCCCTCTCTCCCTCTCTCTCTCTCTTGAGAGAGAGAGAGTTTTGATTTTGCAAAACACACTCATGTTATAATGTGCTCGCATTCTAACACATTCTCATTATGGCTCAGTATTACCGAGCCTAAAATGTGAGCATCTTATAACACGCTCGTGTTTTAGGCTCCGTAATACCGATCCATAACGCTAACGTGTTATAACGTGAGCATGTTATAACGCGCTCATGTTATGACTTGTATGGGACCAAAAAGTCATGTGGCGACTTTTTGGTCCCTCATCTTTGTGCATATACCCCCATCTCTTTAGAGACTAGATTATTTGTACTTCCACTATTAATAATCACATCACAACACTTACCTCCTATTTTACACCTTTCTTAGAATAGGCTCTTTCTTTGTGGTAGTTCTTCTTTTCTCTTTTCTCTCAGAAAGGCTCTTCTGATAACAAGAGCTTCTCCTCTTTTTGCATCTTCTAAATGTTTAGATCTAGCCTCTTCATCAACATGGGCAACTATAACATTACCCTTTGGTCTTCTATTTGTTTCTCCTTGATTTTGTTGATAGTCATATGCTCTATGCCCTTCTTCAACACATCTAAAACAAGTTCCTATAACATTGCTTTGGGAGTTTAATAGATAACTCCCTTGGGAATGATTGAGATGAATTTACAATAGATTTTAATGTGTTTATAGTCATAAGATAGGAAATTGGTGATTTATCAACAGGTTTAGGCTATGTGCAATATCACCATAATTGATGAGTTCTCAATAGATGTAGAAGATTCAAGAAAATGGTGCAAATGGGTTTCTACATCAATTACTTTTAATAGAGGCACAACCAACGAAGGGGTCTATGCCACCAAGCTTATAGGCCATTGTAGATAAACAATTAGTGGTATTTGGAGATATGCTGAAAGGACTTCCTGCCAAAAGAGATCATGACCACACCATTCAACTAATTCTAGGGTGCCAACCACATAAGGTTAGTGTTGGGATAAGGTGCCATTAACCTTGTAAATCTCAATATTATATTTATTCCATTTTATTATTTGTATTTTGTAATTACCCATAAGGGAATGAGGTAGTTTCACCAACAACAATAATTATTTATTACGGGGCAAGTTGTTGCGGAGTTACATTTACTGATTATTGCATCACGGTAAAGGTAAATAAGTGATTTGGGCAAATCTAGGTGCCACCTCTTGGAATATGCTATTTTAGGCATGTGTCATACATTGTAAGAGAATCTATGACAATGACAAGTTGTCATAAGATTCTATGATGGTTATGACAACAATAATGACAATATAAGAGCTATTTTTAGCCCCAGGCACCCATGCATGCAACATGCATTATGATAGGTGTAAGATGTGTGTAAGAGGGCATTCATATCTTGATTGCATGCAAGATTCCTTGGTTGGCATTGGGATTCTCAACTTGGATGCACATTTTGGGCTGCTTCACTATTTAGTGATGCATTTGTAAAGTGTTGTTAAGTTTTTTGTAGTTTCATACTTGCACAGGTGTTGCTAGAATGTTGTCAGGTTGAAGACTGAAGGGAAGATTGGTGTAGTTGATGTATTGTACACTCTTTGGCAGATTAATACAAACTTGGGCCTCTTTCTTGTGTGGAGTTTTTTACCTGAAAGGGTTTTCTCCATGTTAAACACCATGTTGTGTGATTAGTTTTTAAATTTGTTGCTTCTATGTTGCATAGTTTAATTTCTATTGCATTCTCCATTAAATAATACATTGTTAGAAGATCATTAAATATATTGTAATCAGATTTCCATTGAGTAGTTGTTTCCTTCATTCCTAACATTTGGTATCAGAGCTTGGCCAGCTTTGACTCTTTGGTGGTAGTGTGAAGGATGCGTAGCTATAATGGGAGATTTGGTTGTTTATGTTTGTAGATTTTGAGTTGATATTATGGCTACATCCATCACTACTTCAACCTCTCGATTGGATATTGAGAAGTTTAATGGTATAGGGTGTGAGTTATGGAAGATAAAAATGGAGGATTTGATGGAAGACACAAACCACTGGTTGGCTGCTATGAGAGAGAAGAAACCCGATGATGTATCTCAATATGAGTGGGATAGACCAGACAAAAAGGCACGAGGTACAATTTGATTGTGTCTTGCAGATCTATTCTATTGAATGTCATGAAGGAAGAGACTGCACATAGCTTGTGGTAGCGTTTGGGTGAGATATACGAAGCCAAGAGTATGGTAAACAAGCTTTGCTTGAAGCGTAAATTGTTTTCTATGAAAATAAAAGAGGCTGGATCAGTTGTAGAACATTTAAATTCATTTAATTTTTTGTTGAGTCAACTAGCATCTGTAGATGTTGAAGTTATTGAGGAAGATAAATATATCTTACTTCTTTATTCTTTACCCAACTCTTGGGAGAATGTTATCCTTGCTATCACTGTTAACCTCACGGATATGAAGTTGGATGCTCTTGTTGCAATTTTGCTAGCACAAGAATTGAGGAAGAAGAGTTCAAATAGTTTAGGGGATGCTCTCAGTGTCAGGGGAAGGTCTAAGGAAAGAGGACCAAAGGGAGATCAGAAGGTGTCCAAAGACAAGTCAAAGGACCATTCTAAGACTTCTAAAAAGAAGAACAGATTTATGTGTTGGAACTGTGGTAAAAGGGGACACATGAAGGAGTGCAAAAATTGAAAGAAATAGTGGGAGTCCACTTCTGATAAGTCCTTGAATGCGGGTGCAGATATTTTACTTTCTCCATGTAATCTTATTTCTAATGATCACTGGTTGGTTGACTCAGGATGCTCGTATCACATGACCCCACATAAGGAATGGTTTTCCACATATAAAGAGTATGATGGAGGTAAACTGTACCTTGGGGACAACTCTACATATCTAATAGATGAGAAACATAAGGTATTGTTGTGTTTCAGTGATGGGAGGATTAAAACCCTCCCTGGTGTTTTGCATGTTCCTGGATTAGCTAGCAATTTGATTTTTAGTTTTGAAGTTGAATGATTTGGGAATGCATGTTACATTTGATAATCATGGTTGTAGATTGGTGAGAGGAAACTTGGTGGTAGCAAAAGGGAAGAGATTGGGAACCTTGCTTAAGATAGATTTCACTACAGTTTGTAATTCCTCTTATGTTTCTGAGGCTTCTAAAAACACTTGTATTTTGTGGCACCGTAGATTGGGCCGCACAACTAATAATGTTTTGAAAACAATCAAGAATAAAAAGTTGTTGGATGATTTCTCCTATTTTGATGAGCATTTTGATTTTTGTGAGCATTGTGTGTTTGGTAAACAAAACATAAAATCATTTCCTTTAAGAAGCAATAGAGCAAAAGAGAAGTTACAGATTATTCATACAGATGTGTTTGGGCTTCTAGATAATGACTCTATCATAAAAGCTCATTATTTTGTTATTTTCATTGATGATGTATCCAGATTTACATGGATTTATTTTATGAAATACAAATATGAAGTTTTCACTAAGTTTAAGGATTTTAAAGTCTTAGTTGAAAACCATTCAAGATTAAAGATAAAAATATTCAGATATGACAATGGAGGGGAATATTTCTCTAAGGAATTTGATGAGTTTTGTAAGCATGCAGGTATAATCAGACAAAATACAACATATACACCATAATAGAAAGGTGTTGCAAAAAGGATGAACCGAACAATTATGGAAAGAGATAGAAGTATGCTAAGTGATTCACAGTTGGATAAATGCTTTTGGGTAGAGGCTATGTGTACTGCTTGTTACTTGATTAATAGATCTCCTTGTAAGGATCTTGATCTGACTCCTTATGAAGTGTGGACAGGTAAGAAACCTTCTATTTCACATTTAAGGCTTTTTGGCTGAAGCCTTTATTCATGTGTCTAAGGAAAAACAATCTAAGATGGATCCAAAAGATAAAAAGTGTACTTTCATTGGATACGGTGATAATGTAAAAGGTTATAAGCTTTAGAATCCACTAACTTAAAATATTATCTATTCTAGAGATGTTATTTTCAGGGAACTTAGAGCTATTTTTGAACTTGAGCAGCCAAAAGAGAAAGAAAAGGTGACAAGAGTGCACTTTGACTTAGAGAAGGAAGATGCACCTTAGGAATAAAATAATGATGGATTGGAGGGTGAAGAAGAATAAGAAGATTTGAGTAGTTCTGATGAAGAAGAATCTATTGTTACAAAAGAAGTTGGTGCAGATAATCACATAGAAGAACAAGTTGAGTCTCTTACTCCACCCTTGAGGAGATCCACAAGACAATGAATCCTAGTTGATAGGTATATCCGACCAGATTTTTGTTGTGTATTTTCTTTATTGAGTACTGACGATGAATCTAGATCCTATAGGGAAGCTATTCATGTAGATGATAGTGAGTCTTGGTAGCTAGCCATGTGGGAGGAGATGATGGCTTTAGAATCTTGTAACACTTGGGATCTTGTTCATTTGCCCAAAGGAAGAAAGGCCATAGGTTGCAAGTGGGTCTTTAAGAAGAAGTTTGGAGCAGATGGTTCATTGGAGAAGCACAAGGCTAGACTGGTAGCCAAAGGCTAATCCCAGAGAGGGAGTTGATTTTGGTGAAATTTTATCTCCTATTGAGAAGTTAACTTCTATTAGATTTATTTTATCCATTGCTACAACTTTTGATTGGGAAATAGCTTGAAAATGGATGTTAAGACTACGTTCTTGCATGGAGATCTTGAGGAAGAAATTTATATGCAACAACCTATATGTTTTGAGGTAAAACAGAAAGAACATTGGGTTTGCAAGTTAAAGAGGTCTCTTTATGGTCTGAAACAGTCCCCCAAAATGTTGTATCAAAAGTTTGACTCATTTGTGTTGAAATTGGGTTTTGTTAGAAGAGAGGAGGATCACCGTGTTTACATTTATTATATTGATGATTCTATACTGATCATTGCATTGTATGTTGATGACATGTTATTTTTCAGCAATTCTAAGGGTATGATCAGTGAGCTGAAAGCCCAACTTTCAGGTGCATTTGATATGAAGGATCTTGGAGTAGCCAGGTATATTATGGGTATGGAGATTAGGAGGGACAAAGGTAACATAAAGCTTTGGTTGTCACAGAGTAAGTATGTGAATACCATTTTGCAGAGATTTAGTATGTAGGACTGTAACCCAGTTAGGGTTCCTTTACCCATTGGTACTAAGCTTTCATTAAATATGTGTCCAAAGAATGAGGATGATTTTGAGGATATGTCTAATGTGCCATATGCTAGTACTATAAAGAGTTTGATGTATGTAATGGTTTGCACTAGGCTAGATATTGCCCTAGCAGTAGGAGTTTTAAACAGATTTATGTCTAACCCTGGTAGACATCATTGGAATTATGTGAAAAGGGTGCTTAAATATATTACAAGTACTCTTGATTATTGTTTGGTTTATTATGGTATTGATAGTACTGATAAAAATTTGGACATATAAGGATTTGTTGATGTAGATTGGGCAGGTGACTTGGATAGTTGAAAGTCCACTAGTGGCTATGTGTTTACTTTGTTTGGAGGAGTAGTGAGTTGGATGAGTAAGAGGCAGCGTACAGTTTCTTTGTCCACCACTGAAGTAGTGTATATGGTTGCTACTCATGTCTCTAAGGAGGCAATTTAGTTGAGGAGATTGTGTACATATATTAGTTTTGATTGTAGGGTCATTCAAATTGGTTGTGATAGCCAAAGTGCTATCTGTTTGGCTAAGAACCCTATGTATCATTCTCGGCCTAAGCATGTTGATGTTTAGTATCACTTCATTCAAGAATTGTTTGTAAGTGGACATGTTGAGCTAAAGAAGGTAGGCACTCAAGAGAATGTTGCAGATTCATTGACAAAACTTGTGAGCACAAAGAAATTTGTGTGGTGCAGAGAGGCCATGGGCCTTATTTCTAGTGCCTGATTATTTTTCATTTGATTTCCTATGAGTTGATTCACAATGTATAATGTCAAGTGGGAGAATGTTGGGATAAGGTGCTATTAACCTTGTAAATCCCAATATTGTATTTATTCCATTTTATTATTTGTAATTAGTAATTACCTATAAAGGAATAAGGTAGTTTCACAGAGAGCAATAATTATTTATTACAAGGCAAGTTGTTGCAGAGTTACATTTACTGATTATTGCATCATGGTAAAGGTAAATAGATGATTTGGGAAAATATAGGCACCACCTCTTGGAATATGCTATTTTAGGCATGTGTCATACATTGTAAGAGAATCTACGACAATGACAAGTTATCATAAGATTCTATGACGGTTATGATAGTAATAATGACAGTGTAAGAGCTATTTTTAGCCCCAGACACCCATGCATGCAACATGCATTATGAAAGGTGTAAGAGGTGTGTAAGAGGGCATTAATATCTTGATTGCATGCAAGATTCCTTGGTTGGCATTGGGATTCTCAACTTGGATGCCCATTTTGGGTTGCTTCACTATTTAGTGATGCATTTGTAAAGTGTTGAAGTTTTTTGTAGTTTCATACTTGCACATGTACTTCCAGAATGTTGACAGGTTGAAGATTGAAGGGAAGATTGGTGTTGTTGATGTATTGTACACTCTTTGGCATATTAATACAAACTTGGGTCTCTTTCCAATGTGAAGTGTTTTACCCAAAAGGGTTTTCTCCATGTTAAACACTGTGTTGTGTGATCAGTTTTCAAATTTGTTGTTTCTATGTTGCATAGTTTAATTTCTGTTGCATTCTCCATTAAATAATACGTTGTTAGAAGATCATTAAACATATTGTAATCAGATTTACATTGATTAGTTGTTGCCTTCAAATCTAATATTTTGTATTAGAGCCTAGCCAACTTTGACTCTTGGGCGGTAGTGTGAAGGTTGTTTAGCTATAGTGGGAGATTTAGTTGTTTGTGTTTGTAGATCTTGAGTTGATATTATGGCTGCATCCACCGCTACTTCAACCTCTCGATTGGACATTGAGAAGTTCAATGGTATGGGGTATGAGTTATGGAAGTTGAAAATGGAGGATTTGCTAGAAGAAAGAAACCAATGGTTAGCTATAACGAGAGAGAAGAAACCTGACGATGTATCTTAAGATGAGTGGGATAGACTAGACAAAAAGGCACGAGGTACAATTTGATTGTCTTGCAGATTCCATCTTGTTGAATGTCATGAAGGAAGAGACTGCACATAGCCTGTGGAAGCATTTGGGTGAGATCTACCAAGCCAAGAGTATGATAAACAATCTTTACTTGAAGTGTAAATTATTTTCTATGAAAATGAAAAAGGGTGAATCAGTTGCAGAGCATTTAAATTCATTTAATTCATTGTTGAGTCAGCTAGCATTTGTAGATGATGAAGTTATTAGGGAAGATAAATGTATTTTACTTCTCTATTCTTTACCTGAGTCTTGGGAGAATGTTATCCTTGCTATCACTGCTAACCTCGTGAATCTAAAGTTGGATGCTCTTGTTGTAGTTTTGCAAGTACATGAATTGAGGAAGAAGAGTTCAGATAGTTTAGGGGATGCTCTCAGTGTTAGGGGAAGGTCTAAGGAAAGAGGACCGAAAGGAGATCATAATGGGTCCAAAGACAAGTCAAAGGTTGTTCTAAGACTCCTAGAAAGAAGAACAAAGTTAAGTGTTGGAATTGTAGTAAAATGGGACATTGGAAGGAGTGCAAAAACCCAAAGAAATAGTGGGAGTCTACTTCTGATAAGTCCTCGAATGTAGGTGAAGACGTTTTACTTTCTACATGTAATATTGTTTCTAATGATCATTGGTTGGTTGACTTAGGATGCTCGTATCATATGACCCCACATTAGGAATGGTTTTCCCCATATAAAGAGTATGATGGAGGTAAAGTGTACCTTGGGGACAACTCTACATATCTGATAGTTGGGAAACACAAGGTATTGTTATGTTTCAATGAGGGGAGGATTAAAACCCTCCCTGGTGTTTTGCTTTTTCCTGGATTAGCTGGAAATCTAATTTTAGTTTTGAAGTCAAATGATTTCGGAATGCATGTAATATTTGATAAGCATGGTTGCAGATTGGTGAGAGGAAACTTGGTGGTAGTGAAGGGGAAGAGATTGGGAACCTTGTTTAAGATATAGATGCCACTATAGTTTGTAATTCCTCTTATGTTTCTGAGGCTTCTGAAAACACTTGTATGTTGTGGCATCGTATATTGGGCCATACAAGTAATAATGTTTTGAAAACAATTAAGAATACAAATTTGCTGGATGGTTTCTCCTATTCTGATGAGCATTGTGTGTTTGGTAAACAAAATAGAAAATCATTTCCTTTAGGAAGCAATAGAGCAAAAGAGAAGTTAGAGATTATTCATATAGATGTGTTTGGACCTGTGGATAATGACTCTATCAGAAAATCTCATTATTTTGTCACCTTCATTGATGATGTATCTAGATTTACATGGCTTTATTTTATGAAACACAAATCTAAAGTTTTCACTAAGTTTAAGGATTTTAAAGTCTTAGTAAAAAACCAATCCAGATTAAAGATAAAAATATTAAGATTTGAGAATGGAGGGGAATATTTCTTTAAGGAATGTGTTGAGTTTTTTAAGCATGCAAGTATAATCAGACAAAAGATAACTCCATATACACCACAATATCTAATGGTGTTGTAGAAAGAATCAACCGAACAATTATGGAAAGAGCCAGAAGTATGTTGAGTGATTCACAGTTGGATAAATGCTTTTGGGCAGAGGTTGTGTGTTTCTTTTGTTACTTGATTAACAGATCTCCTTTTAAGGATCTTGATTTGACTCCCTATGAAGTGTGGACAGGTAAGAAACCTTCTGTTTCACATTTAAGGGTTTTTGGTTGTTAGGCTTTTTTTCATGTGCCTAAGGAAAAGCGATCTAAGTTGG
The DNA here is from genome assembly GCA_027924645.1 of Cunninghamia lanceolata. Classification (NCBI taxonomy): domain Eukaryota; kingdom Viridiplantae; phylum Streptophyta; class Pinopsida; order Cupressales; family Cupressaceae; genus Cunninghamia; species Cunninghamia lanceolata. The sequence goes on along the minus strand of BSBN01000091.1, from coordinate 1,811,143 downwards.
ATCCAAAAGCTGAAAAGTGTACTTTCATTGGATATGGTGATAATGTAAAAGGTTATAAGCTTTGGAATCCACTAACCTGAAAGATTATCTATTCTAGAGATGTTATTTTTCAGGGAACTTAGAGCTTTTTTTGAACTTGAGTAGCCAAAAGAGAAAGAAAAGGTGAAGAGAGTGCACTTTGACTTAGAGAAGGAAGACACACCTTAGGAAGATCATAATGATGGATTAGAGGGTGAAGAAGAAGAAGAAGATTCGAGTAGTTCTGATGAAGAAGAATCTATTGTTACAGAAGAAGTTGGTGCAGATGATCATATAGAAGAACAAGTTGAGTCTCTTACTCCACCCTTGAGGAGATCCACAATACAATGGAACCCAGTTGATAGGTATAGCCCACCAGATTTCTGTTGTGTATTTTATTTATTGAGTACTGACAATGAACCTAGATCCTACAGGGAAGCTATTCATGTAGATGATAGTGAGTCTTGGCGGCTAGCCATGCAGGAGGAGATGATGGCTTTAGATTCTTGTAACACTTGGGATCTTGTTCATTTGCCCAAAAGAAGAAAGGCCATAGGTTGCAAGTGGGTCTTTAAGAAGAAGTTTGGAGTAGATGGTTCATTGGAGAAGTACAAGGCTAGACTGGTAGCCAAGGGCTACTCCTAGAGAGAGGGAGTTGATTTTGGTGAAATTTTATCTCCTGTTGCTAAGTTAACTTCTATTCAATTTCTTTTATCCATTGCTGCAACTTTTGATTGGGAAATGAGCAAATGGATGTTAAGACTGCGTTCTTGCATGGAGATACTCGAAGAAGAAATTTATATGCAACAACCTATAGGCTTCAAGGTAAAAGGGAAAGAACATTGGGTTTGCAAGTTAAAGCAACCTCTTTATGGTCTGAAACAGTCCTTGAAAATGTGGTATCAAAAGTTTGACTCATTTGTGTTGAAATTGGGTTTTGTTAGAAGTGAGGAGGATCATTCTGTTTACATTCATTGTATTGATGATTCTATACTGATCATTGCATTGTATGTTGATGACATGTTATTTTTGAACAATACTAAGGGTATGATCAGTGAGCTGAAAGCCTAACTTTTAGGTGCATTCGATATGAAGGATCTTGGAGTAGCTAGGTATATTCTAGGTATGGAGATCATGAGGGATAGAGGTAATAGAAAGCTTTGGTTGTCACATAGTAAGTATGTGAATACTATTTTGTAGAGATTTAGTATGTAGGACTGTAACCTAGTTAGAGTTCTTTTACCCATTGGTACTAAGATTTCATTATATATGTGTCCAAAGAATGAGGATGATTTTGAGGATATGTCTAATGTGCCACATGCTAGTGCTATAAGGAGTTTGATGTATGCAATGGTTTGCACTAGGCCAGATATTGCCCATGCAGTGGGAGTTTTAAGCAGATTTAAGTCTAACCCTAGTAGACATCATTGGAATTATGTGAAAAGGGTGCTTAAATATCTTACATATACTCTTGATTATTGTTTGGTTTATTCTGGTACTGATAGTACTAATTTTTTTTAGACATACAGGGATTTATTGGTGTAGATTGGGCAGGTGAGTTGGATAGTCGAAGGTCCACTAGTGGCTATGTGTTTACTCTGTTTGGAGTAGTGATTTGGATGAGTAAGAGGCAACCCACAATTGCTTTGTCCACCATTGAAGCAGAGTATATGGCTACTACTCATGTCTCTAAGGAGGCAGTTTGGTTGAGAAGACTATGTACATGTATTGGTTTTGATTGTAGAGTCATTCAAATTGGTTGTGACAACTAGAGTGCTATTTCTTTGGCCAAGAATCATATGTATCATTCTTGGACTAAGCATGGTGATGTTTAGTATCACTTCATTCAAGAATTGGTTGCAAGTGAACAAATTGAGCTAAAGAAGGTAGACACTTAGGAGAATTTTGCAGATTCATTGACCAAACCTGTGAGCACAGAGAAATTTGTGTGGTGTAGAGTGGCCATGGGCCTTATTTCTAGTGCCTGATTATTTTTCATTTGATTTCCTATGGGTTGATTTACAATGTATAATGTCAAGTGGGAGAATGTTGGGATAAGGTGCCATTAACCTTGTAAATCCCAATATTATAATTATTCCATTTTATTATTTGTAATTTGTAATTACCCATAAGGGAATGAGGTAGTTTCACTGACAACAATAATTATTTATTATGAGGTAAGTTGTTGTAGAGTTAGATTTACTGATTATTGCATCATGATAAATGTAAATAGGTGATTTGGGCAAATTTAGGCACCACCTCTTGGAATATACTATTTTAGGCATGCGCCATACATTGTAAGAGAATCTATGACAATGACAAGTTATCATAAGATTCTATGATGGTTATGATAGCAATAATGATAGTGTAAGATCTATTTTTAACCCCAAGAATGTATGCATGCAACATGCATTATGACAGGTGTAAGAGGTGTGTACGAGGGCATTAATATCTTGATTGTATGTAAGATTCTTGGTTGGCATAGGGATTCTCAACTTGGATGCCCATTTTCAGTTGCTTCACTATTTAGTGATGCATTTGTAAATTATTGTTATGTTTTTTGTAGTTTCATACTTGCACAGGTGCTGCTGGAATGCTGCCAGGTTGAAGAGTGGAGGAAAGATTGGTGTAGTTGATGTATTGTACACTATTTTGTAGATTAATACAAACTTGGGCCTTTTTCCTGTGTGAAATTTTTTACCTGAAAGGGTTTTCTCCACATTAAACATTGTGTTGTGTGATCAGTTTTCAGCTTTGTTGCTTTTGTGTTGCATAGTTTAATTTCTGTTGCATTCTCCATTAAATAATACATTGCTAGAAGATCATTAAACATATTGTAATCATATTTCCATTGAGTAGTTGTTGCCTTCATTTCTAACAGTTAGGCTTTACAAGTACCAACATTTCTAGAAGAGTGATATTAAGATGGTCCAAGAGATGTTTGAAGCAAGTATTATTTGTCATAGTCAAAATTCTTAGTTTTTTTAGTGGTGATGGTATGTAAGAACTATGAAACTTAGCACATGTGTCTAGATTATAGATAACTCAACAAGTACACAATCAAAGATAAGTGTCCTTAGATATTCATTAATGATTTATTAGATGAACTAAATGGAGCTATATTTTCTATGAAACTTGATCATAGATCAAGTTATCACCAAATTAGAATTAAGGAAGAAGATATTTCCAAGAATGCATTTAGGACTCATGAGGGTCATTATGAGTTTTGGTGATGCCATTGATCATAATAATTCTCCTTTTATGTTTCAAATTTGATGAATTCCATCTCTAAGCCATTTCTTGGAAATTTGTATTAGCATTCTATGATGATATATTGATTTATAGAAAGACATTGGAAGACCATTTGCACCATGATTGACCTATTTATGAGAAGGAAATGCTAGCTATTTATCATGCATTTAAATAATATTTCTTGAATTTAAAGATATATCATGATAGCTTAAAATACTTCTTGGAGCAACAATTATTTTCTAAAGAACAACAAAAATGGGTCACTAAGATATTGGGATATAAATTTGAGACCATCTATAATAAAGGGAAAGATGATGTAGTGTTCGATGCACTATCTAGAAAGGATGATATAGGGATGAGAAATTATTGTGTTCCATTTAACTATTACATTTAGATTGAGTTGAAGAAGCAAAAATAGAGTGGTAGGAAGATGTTTCTACATGGAACATCATTCAAGAATTGCATAATGTTTTGAGTAGCTCAAAAAAGTATCATTAGAAGGGATATTCCTTCTGTTATAAAAAGATATTGCACTTGTAAAATAATTCCAACATCAAATAAAATATTATATAGGAGCTCCATGGTTCTCCAATTTATAGAAGATCCTATGGTTCTATTGACATAGCTTATTTCTATGTGCACATTTTATGGTATGTATCTAGATACTCACACTAATCCTTACACTAGTCCTAATATTTTTTTGTCTATCATGATCCAATCTACATATCTAATCCAATTCAATTTCATGATTTTTATGTCATCCTCATGAGTACAAACTTGACTTGTCCAAATTTAAAACCATAAATCCTAATTTTGGTAGACTAGCCCCCTTTGTCCTTTCAACTAAATGTCAAATATATACACATTTATGTGATTAGATGCCATGTTATTAAATCAAAAGACTATAATTTGCATTCATTTTATCATCATAGAATCAAGAGATCTCTCATTCATTCTAGAGAATTTAGGAGGGCAATGCATAGAAACACACATGGTTTGTGCTTAAAAGGTGTAACAACCCTAATTTCTAAGAAGATGTCTAATATCTTAGTCGATTGTGAAAATAATTAAATCAACATCCTTACAATGATTTGACATAGTGGAAAATAGCTTGATTATGTCAATTTTAAGCTATAAAATAGTACTAAACCCTTTTTCAAATAAAAGATCAAACAATTAGATCCTAATTGCACAAAAAGTAGAATTTGGAGATCATTAGAGGTTGAGTTTGTAGTAGTAGGTAAAGTTTATAGTTGTGGACCAGATATAGGTATATGGACTTGATCCATAGTAGGATAGAGAAGAGTATTCTTAGTTTGATGCATATATTTAATTATTACAGATATTTCCTTCATTTGAGGCACATAGACTCCAAATCATCATCATTCAACATTGTTCATAGAGGTAAGTGACCCATCCTCCTACTTCTATTTAGAGAAAATTATACTAGATTACCTAATTTCCTATGGTCTATTCCATGCATCTACTCTTTGATCTAGACTCATTGTGGTTATGTGTATGGAATTTATTCATTAACCTAGATTAAACTAGGTAAGGATTTTTAGCCTAGGTTAATTAAGCTTAATTGTGGTTATGTGTATAAAATTTATTAATTATCCTATCTAAAAGTGAAGAACGTAGGCTACCAATTATTTTATAGAATAATGTTATTATTACTAAATCTAAGAGCTATTTTTGAGGTCCAATCTTTGTTATTGAAGCTAGTAGTGCTACACCAAGTATCAAAGTTTCTAGTGGGAACTTAGTAAAAATTGGAAAGAAGGTGAGGTGCCTTAATCAAATGACCTATAGGAGCATCATTATATAACTTATGCAAATTGCATGCCTAAATGTGAGATTTTATTAGGATCTAAGTGATGAATTTTTTTCTTAGACCAATTTTATAGCTAGATTTATTATTTTGAAGTATTTGAATATGAGGAATTCATGTTTGGTATTGATATGCACATGGTGTTTAATTTCAATTTGATAATGTTGAAAGCATAGGTTATGAGGTCTTTCATTTTCTTGTGTATGAAGTCATGTATGCTAGTCCGCCTAATTATCAAGTATACATACATGTTATATGAGTTGTTTAGTTTGAATAGGGGCAACGAGTTCATATTATTTTTTATTCTTTAGAAACAATGAGATCATGAACATGCTTGGCTATGTGAAAATCCTTTCCTTCGTTGGGCTTTATATGTATCATTAGGATATGAAGAAAAATCTCATCTTAAAAACATAACATTTGACAAAGGCAAGCACAAGTCTATAGTTTTCCTATGGCCTTGGGAAATAGGATTTTCCTAGAGGACTTCGTTTACAACCAAATATGTTTTTTTCTATTGTATATAGCTTCATAAGAATATTGAGGTTTCCTCAATTATACTTCCATGTACTTGATGGTATGTAATTTTTTTTGTCTTTAAACTTGTTTTTTTTATGCTACAAATTTTAGGTTTTCTATACTTTTGTGTTGTTGTCCATACATATCTATTGGTGTTCCTTGTTTGTCTCTATTCTACTTCTATTCTATTGTTTTCTTATAGGTCAATGCAAAACAAAACTAGTAGAGTAGTCTACATCCTGTCATCCTCCTATTCATCTCATTGAGAACAACTAAGGAGTAGTCAATGGAAAAGGATGGAGTGACATCAATGACGAACATCAAGAATTCGGTTCCATGCCTTAATATCTATCTTTGTTTGGACTCTAAGATGTCTACAATAGGAACAATGAATGGTAACCAAGGGCATGTTGGTAATTAATTTCTCTCACCAATATTAAATGAGAAAAGATAAAAAGGCAAAAAAAAATTTGTTTATGAAAAAGAAGAAAGAAGAAACTAGCAAGTTTCTAAATGAGTCTAGATAATTCAAGGAGGTTTCTAGAAAGAGGGAATGATTAGAGAATTCCACAGAAGAAAGGGTCTAGAGGATAAGGTTTCTAGATGAGTTAGGAGAAGGATTGGAAGAGCCTAGAAAGGAAAAGTCATGTACTAGTAAGATCTCTATAAAAGAGGCATGATGTAATAGTTACAATCAAGAGTGTGTGTGCTCAATGAAGTGTGTAAGTTGTTACCAATTTTTCACCTATACGTCAAATTGGCAAAGCTGATTCATTTATTTCATTTTAAGATGAAAAGTTCTTAACATTTGTGTGCTATGATGATTTGATGCATAGTTTGGAGTTCTTGGAAAAGGAAAAGAGAAAAAAAGGGTTTAGTTTTATCATTGTTATAACAGAAGAGAGAAATTTAGTTTATCATTTAATGCTTTGTAGAAGATTCATCAGTGATAGGAGTTATTTCATTTCACATTACAATGTTCATTCATTTTACAAATGAGATATACCAAATTGAATAAAAATTGCATTAAATGAAAGCAAGAGAGATCAAATGTCCCACACAAGATGTGGGAGTAGCTGAACCAATACATCAGAAAGAATATACTATGCATTTGAAAATAAAGTAAAGAAATCATTGCCTGTTCGTTGAAGCCTTGAGTTGATCTTCATTGCAACTAGTCTTTTCTCCTAATCTCTGGATGAACCTATGTGCTTCATCAAATAGAGACATAATACATTGTTTATGGTGTACTGAATCAGATAACAAAATCATCTATATGCAAGAGAGCCTGAAATGAAACATCATTGGGCTTCATTGTTTTTTATCTAACATGTTTGTTTCCTGTGTAGGTATAGGTAAAGTTATATTGCTGATTTGAAGACATCATAGCATGTGGTGTAAAGTGGGCTCCCACAAGGGTTGCCTAGCATGCTGCCCTTGAATCTCAAGAGGGGATGGAATAGGAATACATATTCATAGTGCTCAAATAGAACATATTCAGCTGAAGGAGTGTCACATTAAGTGAGTGCATGAGCTTCAAGCTCATTGCCCATTCATGATTATCAGTTCAAGTGAAATGAAGGGAGAACCATAAATGAGCATTGAGCTCATCCAAAGTAGCTCAATAATGTATAAAATTGAGTAAGGGAATTATTAACATCATGATGTTATTACATCTATTAGCTGTCTCATTATCATGTATTGTCATCTTATGCATTCAAGGTACTCATGAGCAGGTCATAATGAGTTGAGTTCATAATCATATGCTTATAGAGACATGTTATCAAAGTCCCTGATAAGTCTTTAAATACTGCTGTCAATAGTAAGACAATGAGTAGAAAGGAAGATCTAATGTTCATTGAACAGTAGTCACTATATTGGAACAACAGAAGCATCAGAAATACAAAAGGCAATCATTGATGCCATTAAGTATCAGAGACTAATTCCAAGAAATATCATTACAAGGGCAATTATTATCAACTAAGAAGTTCCATCATGATACCTCTGTCAAATGAAGATACAATCATAGGTTATAGGTACAACTACTTCCTTGAGAGTCAACCATTTTAAAATCAAGCACCATTATGCAATATAGACAATACAAGTGATACAGGTTGGCTCACAACCAAGACTACAAATAGTGATGACAACATTCACACATGATGCATTGAAAGGACTAAGTTTGAACATCCTTGTACACTTATCATCATAAAGAAGGCTTGTCTAGTAAATAAAGAACCTATAGTAGGCATGTGAGTAAAGGTACAGTGCATGGAATGAAACAACCATAGATTTCTTGCAAGCCATAACAAGGAAGGAGTAGCATATAGTCAAACTGTCACAAGTTATCAAATAGATAACATTCATTCCCTGATACATTCATGACTAATATGCATAGAACCTCTAGAGAGAAAGCCTTTTTGCATCATGTCACGGGAAGTAAACAAAGAAAAAGAAGTAGTGATGTTTTGTGGCGATAGTGAAAAGGAAAAATGGAGGATATTGTTCATCATGTATTCTTGTTCTTGTAGCAATCTTGATGCTACTAGTAAGACAAAGAATAAAACATATGAAACCCACAACCCCTAAATACTGGCAGATAAAGTTTGTCTTTTTACATTTTCTGAAAATGGAGAGCTTTTAAGTTGCATTAAGCATACATAAAATGAATGAAAAAACCCTATTGGTGCCATTATAATCCACAGCCTGATAGAGTATTTTCCCATAAAATGGTTCAACCCACATGAGTTCGCATAAGGAAACTACAAATGCAGAAGATAGAGAAATATTTGAATTCATATATCAAACACTCAGAAGATAGTAGTGGCCATAGCCTTTCAAAGAAGAGAATGTACATAAAGCTCCCACATTTCCATCACAAAATGCAAGATATAAGTAAAGACCTCTATTATTGTGCTCGCCTAAGTTTCTGGCTACAAGGAATAAAGAAAAAATGCAAGATTTGAGGGATGGAAGCTTACCCTCATTACTACTGTGAGAAAATACATGAAAGGCCATGGGATTTCCCTCAGTTTTTTCTCTCAAAGGTTCAAGCCAAGCTCTCTAATGGTGACCAAGAGAAAGGTATATCAACAAGAGATAAAACAAAATCAAATACATCAGAGAGAAGTTGTGGCTGTGGCCAAGAAGGCCCAAAATACACTCAAAACAAAGGATTAATATTCAATTTGAAGCAAACAAGCTTACCATTATGATCTTTTGTGGAAAACTCCATGAAAATCCTTTAGGAACAACAGAGAGATGAAGGATTTCGACCCAAACCCTAACCCCATGGAAGTTGAGCAGTGGAGCAAGTCTTCTCCAAAAAATTGCAAAGCGAAAGTAAGACTGAAAAGTTAGGGCACATTTGGTTTTGTGTTTAGGGTTTCCTCATATGCTCTAAGTCGACTTGTCATTATTATGACATTGTTTAAAAATCTAGATGCCTTAACTAATACCTTCATGGTATTATGTATGTCCACCTTGCATATGCTTAGGCTTAGTGCCTTAGGATGAATTATGACTTTAGGGAATAAAATAAGCTTCAAAATATGCCTTAGAATATCCTTGAGTTGTAGAAAATTAAAGCCAAGAGATAATATATCCTATTTGTGGAAAAATAAAATACTTTTGTCTTGTTTTATTATAGAAATTAGGGAAAGATAAAGCAAATGAGGTGGGCCACAACTCATATGTTGTTGAGTCTTTTTGATAGGTGTAAAACTACAAAAAAATATTGTAAAGCAATATTTTTATAAATTGCTTTTAAATAATTGTTATTAGATACAGTTAGCAAAGCAAATATAGAAAAAATTTCCCTATTTTAAGGTGGATTTCCTTTGGGCAAAATAGAGAAAAGCCAGGCAGATTGGAGTTTCTTTTTTCAGTTTCTAGTCAGATAAGGCCTGATTGTTTGCATCTTTTTGGTGGGGCCAATTGACAGAGGATTTTGGCAACTTTTACACCTAGTTTGGAGGTAGTTTGGGCACTATTTTGGAGGTTTTTTTTATGGAGCTTGAAAATGGCTTAGGTGGTTGCCTTTTTGAGAGATTTTTGCTGAGTTTTTTCTATTCTCAATCTTGGAAACATTTTGGAGTTATAAGTAGGAGAAAAAATTAGTTTTTTCTCAGTTCAGAATATGGTTTCTTCTTCTCTTGTTCATTTGCAGAGAGCTTTGTAAACATTTTTGTACTCACTTTCTACTCCTTTCAGTTTAATAAAACAACATTGTTCTCCTCTTTCATGTTTTCTACTTCATTTTGTAGTCAATACTTTGATATTCAATTGTGATTCAATTTTTGAATCCTTTTCCTATGTCTCATTATTGCAAGATTAAGTGTGGGAGTTTCATGTAATGTAGGTTATATGTTATTTTTAGCCTAGTTAGTGGGTTGAATTTGTGATAAAACTTTTGTTTGTCCTTCATGCAAACCTCTAGCTTTCCAACTTTCATACAAATTACTTATGTATTGCATTTGTTTCAGTGAAATTGTGAGGTTAGAAGACTTTGTGAAGTTGATTGTGAGTCGAATTAGTGAATAGATAAGTTAAGTACTAGTGTATCACCTATTAGAGTTTAGGATTTCATTTATAGTTAACCTTCTAAACCCTTTTCCTCAGTAAGTCTTTTAGTTTAGGTGATCTGCCAGGGGAACCAGCCCGCTTTGGAGGTTCACTCCAAGTTTTAGGCAACCCATAGGCCTAGGAGTGTTCCCATGTGTCAATAGGTAGCTAAGTTGATGGCTTAGAATTTGGGTGCATACTTTGATTGACAATATTTTTTGGCACACCTGGTGGGACAGTTTGAACTCTCGCAGTTGAAAGCTCATCATTTCATTACTGGTTCTTGGTGTGTGCACTAGCAAACTCAGGCTTTAGAGGCACATTCTTCAAACACATCTGGTGACTCCGAATCAAGATCTACTGGTTTTAATAGATCAAGTGCTAGTATGTTTCAAAAATCAATCTTTTATTCTTATTTCCAGCTCTTCATATGAGTAGAAATGTTAAATTTTCATAGTCAATATGTATATCCACCCCCATACTGTGAAAATACTATCAACCAACCTTCTTATCAACCATATCCAAGTAGCCACAATGCTAGTTTTAGTCCAAATAATCCTATTACAACAAGCTACCAGCTTACTCAATATGTTTACCACCCATCCACCCTTGCCCAATCTTCCAATCAGCCTCAAAATCCTAAAATTATGGAGCTTAGAGACATTCTGTTAGACTACAACAAGCAGATGGATGACATTAAGAAGGGGCAAGAGATCAATTTTTAGATGGAAGAATATTCTTATCAGGCTTATCCCAATGGGCAAGAAGGTTTGGCTCATCAAGTCCAACTTCATAGGCAAGAATGAAAGGCACAAGGGAGGCAGTTTACAAAAGAGTTGGTAGCTCAAAAGAGGCAATTTGAGGAGAATCATGCTCAACATGCTTACCTCCCACCCACCTCTACTCAACCTCCATATCAACTTTCATATACTCAAGATCATCTCCAAGAGCGTGGAAAGGAGGAGATTGCAAGCATAAGGGGTATGTTGTTTGACTTCATACATGACTTCGCAAAGTAGGTAGAGGAGATCAAGAGGCAGCATGAGTATAATCAACAACAGGAAGAGATGGATTATCAAGCCTATCAATATGAGCAAGGGGTGGAAACACAAAGGCACAAAGCCTAAGAAACTCCTACTATTCTAGAACAACCTACTCAAGAGGAGGTTCATAAGTATAAGTTTCCAAGTTTTAGACAGAATGAGCCTCTTAGTGTTCCTAAAGTTGAGATTATGAGTTTTAGGCTAAATAAAGTCCTTAATTCCTCAATCCAACATCTTAATCTTGAAATACCAAGTTTCAAAAGCCTTCATCCATTGCAAGTTGAGGAAAATAATCATATTCAACCTAGTATAGTTGCAGATCAGCCCCTTGAGCAACATTTTTCCCCGTAAGAAATCCAAGAAGCTACCCAAGTTTCCCTACCTGAGGAATCCAAGGGTGAACCTTTTGATTGGAATACCTTACTCTTCATTGAGGAGCTTAGAAAGGTAAATCCACTGCGTTCATCTTTGGAAGTTTACCATTTGCAGCAACAGAAGATCAAATAAGAAAAGACTTCTCCTGATGAATCTTTCAATGTTTTCACTAATGAGCTTCCTTGTTTTGTGGAAGATGATGAAATTTTTTTAGAAGATCAACCAGCATAACATGATGTAAAGCAAGAGGCTGCTGCTGATTGTACCATTTTATCAGCTGAACACAAGAATGTGGTATGTGTAGAGAGGTTTGGTTCATTGGAAAAACAGAATATCGATGACTATTTCAAAGTATCCAGCTAGTATAGTGACGAAGAAGATCTAGAAAATTAGGAACAACTACTACAAGAAATAGAGGGAGCTGTAGTTGAGGAACGACAAATTCTAGATCAAGGAATGGCTGATAATTCTCAAGTTTTGATTGATCTATTTAATGAATTACCATTTTTGTGGATAATGAATAAAGCATATCTCAGATCACACCCATACTAGTCCCAGAATTGCAAGAAGAGGTTCAAAAATTTGATGTTTTGATACCTCAAGAGGGTTGTCGCAAGGCAATAAACAGTCTCTCTTCACAAGAAAATGGAAATGAGAATGAAGAAGACATGTTTTGGGGTGACCTTGACATTTTTGTTTCAAGCTTGGATGTCAAACAATCATCTTTTGAAGGAGAAAGTGTGGTACAATAGCTCGAAGAGGCAAAAGGAGGTATCCAAACTCAAGATTTGATTGATTCATTTGAAGAACTTCATTTGTTTATTAGTAAAGATGAATAAAATGTATTTGAGCTAAAAAAAATTGACAAGTTGTGATCAGCCAGAGCATGAAAGTGAAATTGTTGGAATACTGATCCATGAGCAAATAAATAAGGACAACTTGGTTGTGGAAGATCACGAGGCTGAAGGCATGATTCAACCAAAGCAAGAAACAATTATGGTTGAGGAGGCAGTTAACAAGAGTGAAACCAACAAGAATAGTTCCAATTTTGTCTTGTCAATAGGATGTCCAATTAAATATATTGCTAAAGTGGAGGCCAATAAGAAGATTCCTATCATGATTGAACCCAAGCATGAAAGTGCAATTGAAGAAGAACATATTCAAGTCACTTTGCCACCTCAGAGTAGTAGTGTTTATATTCCATCTGAAGAGGTTAGTGAGCTTGTATATGTTCTTCAGAATGTGGTGCAGCTATTTCATGGCCTTTCATCCATTGTTCATTTTCATGTAGCTGTCCAAAATCATGTAAAACCTTGTATATTCTATAGAAAAGGTAGCTAATTCACCCAACCAATGAATGGGTTTGTTTGACCAGCTTCTTTGGTTGGTTAGAGTAGGTTATAGTTAGTGTTTTAAGTTAATAAGTGCTATTTGCACATTTCTTTCAGTTATTTTCTTTCCCTAAGTGCTGCTGCACATGTTTTCTAGCCACCAGGGCCTTCTAGTTTGCTTTCATTTTGGTTTTGTTTGGTTTTCTGTTGCTATTTGGAGTAGTTAGCAGTTGTGTTTCACAAGTTTTTTGAGTTTGAGAAGAACAGAGTTTGACTCCATGCCCAATGGATGACTAAGGCAACTGGTATATATGCTTAGCAGATAAGAATTTAGGAGAAATCACTAGAAATGTTACCAATTTTTCACCTACAACTCAAATTGGTAGAACTGATTCATTTATTTCATTTTAAGATGAAAAGTTCTTAACATTTGTGTGCTATGATGATTTGATGCATAGTTTGGAGTGCTTGGAAAAGGAAAAGAGAAAAAAAGGGTTCAGTTTTATCATTGTTATAACATAAGAGATAAATTTAGTTTATCATTTAATGCTTTGTAGAATATTCATCAGTGATAGGAGTTATTTCATTTCACATTACAATGTTCATTCATTTTACAAATGAGATATACCAAACTAAATAAACATTGTATTAAATGAAAGCAAGAGAGATCAAATGTCCCACACAAGCCGTGGGAGTAGCTGAACCAATACATCAGAAAGAATATACTATGCATCTGAAAAGAAAGTAAAGAAATGAAGCAGATAGGACAAAGCATATCTATCATTGCCTGTTCTTTGAAGCCTTGAGTTGATCTTCATTGCAGCTAGTCTTTGCTCCCGATCTCCAGATGAACCTACAATGATGGAGAGAGATGATTAGAGCTCCAGATATGATTTTTCCTATGTGCTTCATCAAACAGAGACATAATACATTGTTTATGATGTATTGAATTAGATAACAAAATCATCTATATACAAGAGAGCCTGAAAATGAAACATCATTGGGCTTCACTATTTTTTATCTAACATGTTTGTTTCTTGTACAAGTATAAGTGAAGTTATATTGCTGATCTGAAGACATTATAACATGTGGTGTAAAGTGGGCTCCCACAAGGGTTAGCCCAGCATGCTGCCTATGAATCTCAAGAGGGGATGGAATAGCAATACATATTCATAGTGCTCAAATAGAACATATTCAGCTGAAGGAGTGTCACATTAAGTGAGTGCATGAGCTTCAAGCTCATTTCCCATTCATGATTATCAGTTCAAGTGAAATGAAGGTAGAACTATAAATGAGCATTGAGCTCATCCAATGTAGCTCAATAGTGTATAAAACTGAGTATGGGCATTATTAACATCATGATGTTATTACATCTACTGGCTGTCTCATTATCATGTATTGTCATCAGTATGCATTCAAGGTACTCAAGAGCAGTTCATAATGAGTTGAGTTCAAAATCATATGCTTATAGAGACATGTTATCAAAGTCCCTGATACGTCTTTAAATACTGCTGTCAACAGTAAGTGAGTAGAAAGGAAGATCTAATGTTCATTGAACAGTAGTCACTATATTGGAACAACATAAGCATCAGAAATACAAAAGGCAACCATTGATGCCATTAAGTATTAGAGACTAATTCCAAGAAATATTATTACAAGGGAAGTTATTATCAGCTAAGAAGTTCCATCATGATACCTCTGTCAAATGAAGATATAATCATAGGTTACAGGTACAGCTACTTCCTTAAGGGTCAGCCATTTTAAAATCAAGCACCATTGTGCAATATAGACAATACAAGTGATACAGGTTGGCTCACAACCAAGACTACAAAGAGTGATGACAACATTCACACAAGATGCATTTGAAGGACTAAGTTTGAACATCCTTGTACACTTATCATCATAAAGAAATCTTGTCAAGTAAATGAAGAACCTACAGTAGCCATGTGAGTAAAGGTACACTACATGGAATGAAACAACCATATATTGCTTGCAAGCCATAACAAGGAAGGAGTAGCATACAATCAAACTGTCACAAGTTATCAAATAGATAACATTAATTCCCCGATACATTCATGAGTAATATGCACAGAACCTCTAGAGAGAAATCCTCTTTTAATCATGTCATTACAATAGGAGCTCAAACTAAGATAGCACGGGAAGTAAACAAAGAAAAAGAAGCAGTGATGTTTTGTGGTGACAGTGAAAAGTAAAAATGGAGGATATTGTTCATCGTGTATTCTTGTTCTTGTAGCAATCTTTATGCTTCCAGTAAGACAAAGAATCAAACATATGAAGCCCACAACCCCTGAATACAGGTAGATAAAATTAGTCTTTTTGCATTTTCAGGAAATGGAGAGCTTTCAAGTTGCATCAAGCATACATAAAATGAATGAAAAAACCCTGTTGGTGTAATTATAAGCCGCGACCTAACAAAGTATTTTCCCACAAAATGGTTAAACACACATGAGTTCGCATAAGGAAACCACAAATGCAGAAGATAGAGAAATATTTGAACTCATATATCAAACACTTAGAAGATAGTAGTGGCCGCAGCGCTTCAAAGAAGAGAACGTATAGAAAGCTCCCACTTTTCCATCACAAAATGCAAGAAATAAGTAAAGACCTCTATTATTGTGCTCGCCTAAGTTTCTGGCTACAAGGAATAAAGAAAAAATGCAAGATTCGACTTGGATGGAAGCTTACCTTCATTATTGCTGTGTGAAAATACATGAAAGGCCTCGGGCTTTCCCTCAATTTTCTCTCTCAAAGGTTCAAGCCAAGCTCTCCAATGGCGACCAATAACAAAGTATATCAACATGAGATAAAACAAAATCAAATACATCAGAGAAAAGTCATGGCTGCGGCCAAGAAGGCCTGAAATACACTCAAAACAAAGGATTAATATTTAGTTTGAAGCAAACAAGCTTACCATTATGATCTTTTGTGGAAAACTACATGAAAATCCTTCAGGAATAGCAGAGAGATGCAGGGTTTCGACCCAAACCCTAACCCCATGGTGGCTGATCAGTAGAGCGAAGCTTCTCCAAAAAATTGCAAAGTGAAAGTGAGACCAAAAAGTTAGGGCCTATTTGGTTTTTTGGTTAGGGTTTCCTCATATGCCCTAACTTGACTTGTCATTTTTATGACATTGTTTAAAAATCTAGATGCCTTAACTAATACCTTCATGGTATTATGTATGTCCACCTTGCATATGCTTAGGCTTAGTGCCTTAGGATGAATTATGACTTTAGGGAATAAAATAAGCTTCAAAATATGCCTTAGAATATCCTTGAGTTGTTGTAGAAAATTAAAGCCAAGAGATAATATATCCCATTCGTGGAAAAATAAAACACTTTTACCTTATTTTATTGTAGAAATCAGAGAAAAGATAAAGCAAATGAGGTGGGCCACAACTCATATGTTGTTGAGTCTTTTTGATAAGTGTAAAACTGCAAAAAAATATTGTAAAGCAATATTTTTATAAATTGCATTTAAATAATTGTTATTAAATGCAGTTAGCAAAGCAAATATAGAAAAATCTTCCCTATTTTAAGGTGTTCCTTTGAACAAAATAGAGAAAAGCCAGGTAGTTTAGAGTTTCCTTTTTCAGTTTCCAGTCAGATAAGGCCTGATTATTTGCATCTTTTGGTGGGGCCACTTGACAGAGGATTTTGGCAGGTTATACACCCAGTTTAGAGGTAGTTTGTGCACTATTTTGGACCCTTTTTCTTGGAGCTTGAAAATGGCTTAGGTGGTTGCCTTTTTGAGAGATTTTTGTTGAGATTTTTCTATTCTCAATCTTGGAAACATTTTAGAGTTATAAGTAGGAGAAAAACTTAGTTTTTTCTCAGTTTAGAATATGGTTTCTTCCTCTCTTGTTCATTTGCAAAGAGCTTTGTAAACATTTTTGTACTCAGTTTCTACTCCTTTCATTTTAATAAAACAACAATGTTCTCCTCTTTCATGTTTTCTACTTCATTTTGCAGTCAATATTCAATTGTGATTCAATTTTTGAATCCTTTTCCTATGTCTCATTGTTGCAAGAGGGTAAGTGCAAGAAGATGAGTTCACTTTTTGGCCAAAAAGTGGAAGTGTTTTTCCTATTTTTCAAATTTTATCGTACTTGGAGTGACAATTTGAGGCACTTGCACATAAAATATTAAGATGATGTAAAAATAAGAAATGGAGGATTTTGTTTCTAGTTTTCAAATATGTAATTTTTTCTAATACCTAGATGATGCAAGTTGGTTTTTTATTGGATGTACAAAAAGTGGCTTTTTAAAAGTCCTTTTTTTTTGCAAAACCATGCATATGTAGGGCCAACATAATTTGACCTAAATTAATGTATTTTCTAATTCCTTTTATGGAAAGATTCTCAGGATGTTGAATTTTGGTCAGGATATTTTTTATAATTTTTTGATAAATATATATTTTTTCATTAATTTTTTAATGGCCCTAATTAGTATTTTTTAAAACCCCTCGTGTACGGCCAACATAATTTGAGCTAAAATAATCAATTCACCAATTTTTTTTTGATCAAGTAGAGAATGATGTCTAGTTTGGTTAGACATAATTTTTTTTTCAAGAAACTTTCAAAATAAAAAATTATTAAAAAAATAGTAACCTATGTTATTTCAAGTTTATGAGTTAGTTAGTTTGGAAATAAAATAACAAATAGAAAATTATGTTCAATAGTAGAAAAAATTACATATTTGAAAACTAGACTTTCAGATCTATAATGGGTTTTAATTTTGGTAAAATATTCTAAAAAAAAAGTCGTCAGCCATAGTGGTGAAACTAGTTTTTTCTCTTGTTGTTTTCATGGTCTCCTAGTTGCAGGTCCAAAGCTAAGGCTTGGGTTTCCAAGCCTAAAACCAATGCAAATTGGTAGGTTTGAAATTTCAAAATTTTAGAAATGGGTACCCGTTTTAAAAATAATGGGTACCCGTTTCTAAAAAATAAAAAAATTGCCATATGCATGTAAAAAAAAAAAAAAATTGCCATAGGCATGTAAAAAAAATAAAAAAATACTTTTTGAAAATGGGTACCCGTTTCAAGCGGGTACCCGTTTCAAGCTGGTACCTGTTTCAAAACGGGTATCCATTTTTCTTTGGGTCCCCGATCCTAAACGGGTACCCGTTCCAAGTGGCATTTTTCATCCGCAAGAGACTTCCACAAAATGTATACTCAACTTCTTGCTTTAACCCAAGATTGAGTGTGGGAGTTTCATGTAATGCAGGTTGTATGTTATGTTTAGCCTGGTTAGTGGGTTGAAGTTGTGATAAAACTTCTATTTGTCCTTCATGCAAACCTCTAGCTTTCAAACTTTCTTACAAATTACTTATGTATTGCATTTGTTTCAGTGAAATTGTGAGGTTAAAAGACTTTGTGAAGTTGATTGTGAGTCGAATTAGTGAATAAATAAGTTTAGTACTGGTGTATCACCTGTTAGAGTTTAAGATTTCATTTACAGTTAACCTTCTAAACCCTTTTCCTTAGTAAGTCTTTTAGTTTAGGTGATCTACCAGGGGAACCGACCTGCTCTGGAGGTTCACTCTAAGTTTTAGGCAACCCACAGGCCTAGGAGTGTTCCCATGTGTCAACAGGTAGCTAAGTTGATAGCTTAGCATTCGGGTGCATACTTTGATTGACAACATAAGTATTGAATGTTGTAGCATTTTTGGGTATTTGTAATCTTTGTATCAAGATTATGAATAAAAGTTGAAGTGTTCTAGCACTATGGTTGTTTGAGTAAATTTGTGTGTTTATACTATTAGTGTTTATGAGTATTTTGTGTTGTGTGGATTTCATATCCATCACCAACAAGTGGTATCAAATCCATCTTTATGTGAAGATCTAGGGTTTGCAAGTTCAACATAGTTTGCATAGTAGGTTCAAATAGAGATCGTGGTATTGAAGATGTCATTGGAAGATTGGAGTGTAGGGTTTGATCTTGTTTGTAGGGAATCTATTCACTGAGGGTTTGTTTAAGATAAAGTTGTCACTACATGAGTAGGTACAGTCAAGATAGAGGCGATCAAATGCTACAACTATGAAAATAAGTGCACAAGTGGAGGTCGCAGGTGAGACCCAAAGGGTTTATTAGGTATAGACCAACACAAGATCCATATGAGGTTGCTTTAAAGGTAGAATCATAGATCTAAAGGCTAATGCATTTTTTTAAGGAATTGGAGTAAAAAAGTAGCCACCAATCTAGGAAGGAGCTGCATAAGTTTTTTTTCTGAAGGGAAGATCACACCCGAGTGTAGTAGCATGAGATGATTGGAAGAGTACTTCTGGACATGGAGAAAATTATTTGAAGATTGATAGATCTGAAGATTGGTTGGAAAATACATTATGAAGAAAAAGTTTGAGAATTGTGAATGTTGAAGCATTTGAGGTCGAAATTAAGGGGGAAGTATGTTGATGATTAATTTCTCCCACCAAAATTAATTAATTAATTAAATGAGAAAAGACAAAAATGCAACAAGATAAAATTGTCTATGTAATAGAAGAAAGAAGAAACTAGCAAGTTTCTAAATGAGTCTAGATAATTCAAGGAGGTTTCTAGAAAGAGGGAATGATTAGAGGGTCAGGAGAAAGATTGGAAGAGCCTAGAAAGGCAAAGTCATGTACTAGTAAGACATCTATAAAAGAGGCATGATGTAATAGTTACAATGAAGAGTGTGTGTGCTCAATGAAGTGTGTAAGTATTGAATGTTGTAACATTCTAGGAATTTGCAATGTTTTTATCAAGATTATCAATGAAAGTTGAAGTGCTATAGCACTATGATCATTTGAGTAAATTTGTGTGTTTATATTTTTAATGTTTGTGTATTTTGTCTTGTGGGTTTCATAACCACCACCAATAGGGCATATGAAACTCCTACCATGCCCCATAGTTTCATGTTTCTATGAGAGGGAATAAATTATAAGGATCTTATAATGAGTATTCAAAGAATTATTAATCTAACTCCATAAGTTTATATTAATCATGATTTAAATTAATTATATTCTTCACCTTGTCTTTGGCATGTAATTAATTTCTAAATGAAATGATAATGCTTTTAGTGGATGAAAAGTAGCCATGGGGCAACACTCTTTATATGGAAAATATAAAAAATATACACTCCTCCACAAAAGGAGGGCTATGATTTCAAAACCCCCTGTACTAAGGGTGTATACTATACTTTATAGCAAAGAGATAACAATAGACATTATGAAAATAACCTTTTAACCCTATACTATTCACATACTATTCTATTGTCTGCTTATACCAATGCAAAACAAAACTAGTAGTTCAAAAATCTAGGGTAGTCTACATTATGTCATCCTCCTATTCATATCATTGAGAACAACTAAGGTGTAGTCAATGGAAAAAGATGGAATGATATCTATGGCGAACATTAAGAATTTGGTTCCATGTCTTAACATCTATTTTTGTTTGGATTCTAAGATGTCTATAGTAGGAACAATAAATGGTAACCAAGGGCGTATGAAACTCCTACCATGCATCTACGATGTGGCATCCTTTGTATTGGGATATGCAATTTCTCCCACCCCAAGACAACAATTATTAAATGAGGCACAAATATTAAATGTAATGTTCTAGAAGGAAACAAGCTAAGGATGAGAGATAAAAAGTATTAAATATTTATAAGTCGGCCTAAGATCTAGAAATGTCTAAAGACCTCTATATAATGAGGCCCATTTGTAATGTATCAAGGCATCAAAGGTGTAGCATGATCAAGTGACAATGAAAATATTGTAACATTCGCTATATGTATTTGTAATCATGTTATGAAGTAATGAAGTATCTTGTGCAACAACATGTTGAGGATTACATGTTTGTGTTTCTATGTGTTTGATGTATTTCTAAATTTGTGTTTCATCTCCATCCACCAACATCATAGTGATATCAGAGTCATATAGGGTTTGCAAGTTCAACATTGTTTGCAAGATCAGGTCAGATTGTGGGATTGTAGGTGTGAGAGCAAGGTTTAATCTTGTTTACAAGAGCTGGCTATTTGTTTGAAGATGGGAGTTCCTTGAAACTAAAGTTATAGATTTTTAAGATAAATTTGTCAAGGTGAAATCTTAGCTGAAGCGCTACATAGGCAAAACACCCAAGTTTGATTTAAAGGAGACGTCATCAAAAATAAAAGAGGTGGATGTGAAGATCCACTAATATAATAATTTGGAAGTTGCCAAGTCTTGGCCGCAGATTGAATACAAAATCACCCATTTCTAGAGCTGCAAAGGAGAGAGGAAGTTGCAGAAGTTTATATTCAAGGTAGTTGCAGATCCAAGAAAATGCATACCAAAGAGGAATTTGCTCCAGTTGGGATCCATAGATGTGAAGTCTGAAAATAGAATTGCAGAAATGAGACACCAGTTCAGTAAGATAAATCATGGAACTTTTCTGAAGAAAAAGCCAAAGATCCAAAGAGAGAAGTGTTTGAAGATTGAGGGTTTTTAGTGAAGATATTGAAGGTCCAGATCTATTAGAGATCATAGATATGTCAAAGCCGTCCATTTGAAATCCACCACTACTAGATCACAAAAGTAGAATAGAAGGGATCACCTAAGTCAGCCAACAAAATCAGTTTGTAGCTAAGACACCAAGGGAGACTAAAGCAAGGAAAATAAAGTTACACAATCTTGAAGATGATTGATTGCTAAATTTTTTAATTGCCAAGTTGCCATGAAGGAGGTTGTTTTAAAAGTGAAAGGAGAAAAGGCTGGTGTGGAAGGCAATAAAACCCTCATTGAAAGAGGTTCCTAGAAATCACTGTAAGAGTTGTCCATGAAGGAAATCAATCGATAGATCGCAATAGGAAGGAAATTGCAGTCTCTAAAGACATAGAAAGAAACTATAGTTCATAAAGGAGAGATTATATTTGTTAAATTTTGCCACTAAAGTGATCACAACTGCTAAGTTTGAAATATCATAAGGAATAAGTCAGTCAAAGGAAATTATAGGAAGATGTTGAAAAAAAGGAGTAGCAACTTCCTAATTTGGCTACTAGCCTAGTAGATCAAGGCCACAAAATTTAAAGGAGTTGTTTGATTTGAAGAAGATGCAGGAAGAAGTTTAGGTCAAGCTGGTTAAGCCGCAGAAGGTAAATTGTAAATTTTTGAAGAGTTATTCTATTATGAATTTGTTAAAAGGAAGTTGCAGTCAAGCTAGCAAAGGAAGAGTGAAGGTACGTGAAGCTACCAGAACAAAGGTGAATCTGTAACAGACTTACAGTCAAGTACAAAGGTAAGGTGAATTTTAATAATTTTCAATGGAAAAAGTTGGTAAAAGGGTAAAGAAAGAGAGAGATGTTTTAGAGGAAGAACTAATGGAGGTTAAGAAATAAAATTCTGAATTGTTAAGAGATTTACAACAAGTTTCAATATAAAAAAATTGGACAATTGATAAAAATTTATGATCTTGATATTGAATTGGATAAAGTTAAAAGAAAGAATAAAGAGTTAGAATAAAGTTTGAAGTTATTTGATGAAATGAAAGAAAAGATAGAGAGGTTAGAAGAAGAAAATAGTTTACAAAAGATAGAAATATCAAAATTAAAAAAGAGAATGAATGTCTAAGGTCAAAGCCATTGGTATGTGATGTTTCATGTGACATAGAAGACTTGGTTTGTTTAGTTAATAAATTAAATGGTTTATGTGATATAGATAAAGTTAAATGTAAAGATGAAGATAATAATTTATCTGAATCTGAAAATCATGTTAGTTGTAACGAGAAGAATGTTGGTTTCAAAATCATGAAAAAGATGGGATATGAAGGA
Organism: Cunninghamia lanceolata; assembly: GCA_027924645.1. Classification (NCBI taxonomy): domain Eukaryota; kingdom Viridiplantae; phylum Streptophyta; class Pinopsida; order Cupressales; family Cupressaceae; genus Cunninghamia; species Cunninghamia lanceolata. The sequence continues at coordinate 1,788,411 of BSBN01000091.1, read as the reverse complement.
AAAGGTTTGGGCAAGTATGGACAAGGAATGAAAGAGCCGATTGAGCTAATAATGAGGCCAAAGTATGAAGGTCTTGGATATATTACAGGTAAAGGAAATGATGTTACATGTGTTATAGGTTCAAGAAAATTTGTTCAAGGAACGCAATGTGTACAGTGTTCTCATTGTAACAGGAAAGGACATACAAAGGACATGTTTTGGGATCTATATCTGTGTACCATATGTGGTTTAAGAAATCATTTGGAAAAGATGTGTTAGCAAAGAGATTGGAAAAATATGAGAGGATGCATGCAAATGAATTGTGGATGGAGTTTTGGATCGAATTGCCAAGAGATTACAAGTATGTTGAAAAGATTGTTCAAGTATAGATGTTCATATGTAAAAAAAGGATAGCAATCAAGAGAAGTTTGTTGGTCTTGTAAGATGTCAAGAAAAATGGAAAGCTACAGATAGTGAGAGGAATTCTAGATTGAAGTTCTAAAAATTTGAATCTATCAAGGTTTGAAAGACTGACACATCAGTTGGTGAGAGTTGGAGAGAGTAGAGGAAAGATCTGCAGATCTTGAAGATAGTATGAAGGTATCATGCAAGAAAATGATTTGAGTGAGTCTGCAGACTTGGAAGACAAAATTTGAGAATGGTAAATGCTAAATCATATGCGGTAGAAATTAAAGGGGAGTGTTGGGATATGTAATTTCTCCCACCGAAGAACACAATTATTAAATGAGGCACATATATTAAATGTAAAGTTCTAGAAGGAAACATGATAAGGATGAGAGATAAAAAGTTAAATATTTATAAGTTAGCCTAAGATCTAGAAATTTCTAAAGACCTCTATATAATGAGGCATTTGCAATGTAGCAAGGCCTCAAATGTGTAGCATGATCAAGTGATCATGAGAATGTTGTAGCATTTGCTATATAGATTTGTAATCATGTTATGAAGTAATAAAGTATCTTGTGCAGCAACACGTTGAGGATTACATGTTTGTGTTTCTATGTGTTTGATGTATTTTTGAATTTGTGTTTCATCTTCATACACCACCATCACTTTGGTGAGAATCCCAAGCCCCAATTTGCATCCTCCAAAATAATATCTAAATCATAGTGAGACTATGGTTGAACTAGTGTCAATGCAATAGCTCAGACAATCTCCTTTGGCTAAGACACTTCTAGTAATGTTGCCACAAGCATGGATGCCATGTTTGTATTAACCCTATATCTATGGCATGTGATCATGAATAGGTCACCTAATTTAGTTTTATGACATGCACCATAATCAAAGCATTTGTCCTAAATATCTTCTTCAATTATACATCAGAAATCCCACCTAGAAAAGCAATTTCTCTCTTTTCTTGTAGATAACCTTCACATTTGTATCCATTTGTAAGCAATGAATCACTATAATGATCAATGTGTGGGTTTACAGAATATAGTACTCAACCAATCAATAGAAATTATCATATAATCCTCACCCCATAATGATATATCTTCTCCTTTATAGTACTTGGAGGAACCAAACTTAAGTGCCTATCGTTATAGTTCACATGCTTGGAGCTCATCATCAATGGTTCTTATATTACTAGAATTTCATGTAATTTTGGTCCTTGTATTTGGTCATGATATTTGTTATTTCCCATTTAATATATGGATAGACATATTCAGGGTTATAAACTGGGGTCAAGATTTGGCATCAAAATTACCATATATGACATTTGTGTTCTTACTTGCTACCTACTAATCTTTAGTACAACTGAAAAGTCAATTTTGTTAAGGGGTTGGATCTAGGAGAACTTGACCCTTATGATTCAATCATCTCCCCTTCATGTATCCAAACACCGTGAGTCCTTGAAAGTAAATGAAGAATAATGATAAATAGAGAATCACGTGAATCAAAAAAGAGCTTGCAATCAACAAAATTAAATATTTACCTTAGAGAACATATGCATACTTATGGAAATGCCCTAAAACCATGGATTTGACCAAGAAAAAGCTACCTATCTATGCAAAATCTGAAACAAGGAGCATGTTATTTTTCTATTATCAGTCTCACAACTATCAAATTAATTAGTCAAAGTTAATGTATGCTTATATATGTGCATCTTATTTTCGTTTAAAGCGTATGCCACCTTTGGAATGACCATGAAAGCGCCATGCTAATAAAATAGTTGTTAAACATTAACAAATAAGCCGACATTTTCAATGGTTTCGATTCCTAATTAAAAGACACGTCTCTTACGCCTTATAAATATATTTGGAAATCTAAGATAAGCAAAACCTGTCTCCTGCTTCACTTGGGTTTGTAGAGTAGAATATTTGAACCGTTTCAAATTTCAACTGAGTCCACCAAATTAATTGTGAGATCAATATAAGGTGTGGGTATTATTCATATTCAAAGAAAGGAGACATTCTACACTTAATCCATACGACGTCTGCGACCCGGTGGGTAAACTGTAAATACAATCAGTGTATATTGCTTAATTTTTTTAGACTTGCAATTGGGACACTTAGTATCTTAAACATGCTTTGTATTGAATGCTATAACATACAACTGATAATTGATTGCAGTGCAGAAAGATGGAATCCCAGCAATTACACGCTGAAGTTCCTGCCTCTGTGGTATGAATACTGTGCCATTGTATTATTTTTATTAAGTGGGTTTGGGTTTGGGTTTGGGATTGAATTGTGTTTAATTTTTATGAGTACAAGTAGTACTGAATTACTCATACTTTTGGTTTGTTAGCTTGGAAACGAATTTGTAAGGCAATATTACGGTGCTCTAAAATACTGTCCAGATCAGTTATATACTTTTTACAAGGACTCCAGCACGATCACCCGCTCTGAACCCAATGGTCAGACGGTGCATCTGAAAACCCTAGAAGTAAGTCAAATATTGCTCGTTATAAGAAATCTATTTTTATCGGTTCATTTAGCTACAAGATATTTTCAAAATTATAGTTTTTTATAATTTAAGATTGCATTACTTTTTCAAATCAGACATAATGTTGTTGTTCTCTTGTTTGATTGTTTTCTTCAGGCTATTCAAAACAATATAGTAACTCTGCACAATGAGACAAACGAGGCAACAATAAATAGTGTGGACACTCAAGAAGCTTCTAACGATTCTTATTTCATCCTGGTAACTGGGGTCATGTTATCTCACAACAATGTCGAAAGAGAATTCGCAGAGTCTTTCTTCTTAGCACCACAGGAGAGAGGCCTTTTTGTGTTAAGTGATATATTTCGGTATTTGTCAGAACAACCCCAATATTCGATGTTGGCTAACGGTGTCTCTGATGAGCCTTTGCACCAAGGTAAAGTGGTCGCAGAGTCTTCTATTTTTCAGTATTTTTGGATGCAGAGTCTTGTTTTAATCTTTCCTCTATTTACCGTAGCAGAGCTTGTTCCTGCACAAGGATTTGTATCACAGCCTTCTAAATTGGAGGAAGAACAGGCTACTGAAAGTGTTCACTGCGGACAACTTACCGTAGCAGAACTACAAGGATTTGAATCACAGCCTTCTAAATTGGAGGAAGAACATGCTACTGAAACTGTTCAGAGCGAACAACTTACCCTAGCAGAGCTAGTTCCTGGATTTGGAGCACAGCCTCCTGAATTGGAGGAAGGACAGGTTACTGAAGTTGTTCAGAAAGAACAACAGCTGACTAATACTGAGAAAACAATTTCGGCACCGGAAGAAACAACAAAAAAGAGTTATCTATCAGTTGTGAGTATAAATATTTAAAAACCAATCGAACACTTCAAGGCTCTTTCATACATTGAGCCTTTGAAGAATAGGAAATTAATTATTTTTTATTGCAAGCGAATGAAGTTTCCCTTTGAAAATGTTTTTACTTAGCAAAGTTGTATAGCTTTCGAATCACATAAAATGATATTTGTTTGCTTGAATGTTAAGCTTTTGAAAGAGAACTCACGCCCTATTCAACCAACAACTGCTGTGGTAAAGATTCCAATAAATACTGGACTAAAAGGAAAGGTACAAACTTCACAATCTTTGGACCCTAATAAAGATGCCAAAGAGAATAACAGACCTGGAGAAGCACCAGGTTGCCATAATCTTTCCTTCATCCTCGTTATGTTTGATGGATGTGTAACACTGTTTTTATGTCTGTCTTTTGGGTTCTCAATTTTTAACAAACCTCGCCATTATATTTGACTTGCAGTAGATAAGAACTCAATCTATATCAGAAATTTGCCATGGAACGCTGCGGCTACCCTGGTTGACGAAGAGTTCAAAAAGTTTGGTTCCATAAAGCCTGGTGGCATTCAAATTAGATCCAACAAGGTGTGTGACAAAAGATTCTTGTTTTTTATTGTTTTTGCTCTGTAATGCTTAACTATTATGATACAGGAACAACGCTCTTGTTATGGTTTTGTTGAGTTCCAGTCATCAACTTCTGTGGAGAGTGCTATAAAGGTACTTCAATTTATACTGAATTATCTGGTATTATCAAGTGATAATATTTTTATACTCTTTTACACTTTTAACCTATTATGTAAATAGGCATCTCCTATTACCATCTCTGGGCGTCGGGTATATGTTAAGGAGAAAAAGCCGTCTGGCTTAAGAGGTATTTCACAAAGCCCTGGTCAAGTTACTATCCATTCATGTAATGTAATAAAATCTTCTAACATAACTTATTTCCCAGCTCCTGCGAATCGTTCTCTACCACGAAAGGAAAATATTCCAAACTACGTAAAGAAAGAAGGTGCTGTTTTGAACACAGTGGCTACGCAAGACGTGCACGCAGAAATTTCTAGTGTGTTTTTCAAAGCTTGAAATGTATGGAAGAATGTATATACATTTGTAATTCATGCTCGTTCTAATCATAAAGCCAAACTCTTATTTGTAGAGGTGATTTAAAATTTTGTAGAATCATTATCATTCAATCTAAATCTAAATATAGTTCAATATGACTATTAAAAAAATTGAATCTTGTTATTCATATATAACAGAACTTCAATATAGATCGGATGTCCAACGTATATCACCTATGTAATTATTTAAAAAATTGTACTAAATTTGTTTTATATAAGATTTTAGCTAACTTAAAGAGGATGAAATTTTGAACCATATAAAACTTTATTCTCTTTTTCTACATTTGTTTTATATAATTTTTAATTTTAGCAGAAATAATTTAAGAGGAATGAAACATTTAATGTAATATTTTATTGGCTAAAAACTTGTACAATTATTTTCAACACATTTATTTTATAGAATTTAAGTCGATGCAACACATTTATTTTATAGAATTTTAGTCGATGCACTTAAAAAAAATATTTAGTTTCCATGCATTTAAAAAGAAAATTTAGTCGATGCATTTAAAAACAAATATTTGACGTTTTATAAGTGGGAGTGCAATAGTGAACGAACATAAAAACGTTGTTTAAAAATATTTGACTTTATAACTGTTGGTGGATACTAGTGGTATTGTAAATAGGATTATATGGCTATATACAATGCACAAGAGAAAAAACAGTGGTTTGAAATAGCACACTAGAAGTACACTCAAAAAGGTAAATTCATGGGAATAGAAAAGGAAATCGAAAGATATTACGAAGAGGCATTAAGAGGCTACATAAGAAAGAGCAGTGAGAGAAGAGAATCGAAGACATGAAATAATATAATATGTGAAAAGGGTTGTGTAGGAGAGACTATAATGAGATTATGATTAATATAATGGAGAAATAGTTATATATCTTATGTATGTGGAATGGAATGAGTATATGTATATATTTTTTTGTTTGTGTAAACTTTATTGTAAATGTTCCATTCTAGTTCCTTAACATCACAATAGAGTAAGTACAACTCTCATTAAGAAATGTGATTGTGAAAAAAGGTGATAAAAAGAGGTTGAGAGAGAAATTAAAGATATCAAGATGGCTTATGAGATGAACCTTACTTAGGAAAGTGAGGTTTAAATAGATCCAAGAAAGGAAGAAAGTAAGGATTGATACCATAAAAGGATTAAGAAGAAAAGGGAAGCATCAAAGAAATCTCTAAAGTAGAGTGATCACCAAATAAAATGGAACTCACAAACATTAAAAATTAGAGTGATGAATAACCTAATAACAGAAGTGTTGGTGACCATTTGCACGAGAATCCCTAATTTATATTGAAATTAGAAGCACCTTCTTTTAGCTTTAGTGTTTTCCCTATTTTTTGTTATGGTCCCTTTAAGTGCCTATTATTGATATTTGATTAGAGATTTTTTCAATGGGCCCCCTTAGTTATATTTATTCTTATGGTTGTGCCTTGCCTACCCTCATACTTCAATCATGCGCCTAAATTACAAAAGTCTTAAGGGTGTTCCAACCTATTTTTGGCCTTAGTTGGGTCTTTAAAGTTTCTGTTATTTGCATACTTTTCCTCCATTCTCTACTTCCTCAAGTACCTTGTAATGAAGTTCATCTTTCCTCTTTTCTTTTTTGTATCATGGATTTGGTATTCCCAACGATTGATCCCAAGTTATTTTTAGGTATTATGTGTGTAAAGAATCCAATATTGTAAAATATGTTTTTAGTGTATACTCTTGGAAGTTTTATTCTTCAAGTGCCTTATTATTTTCAAGTATTTGTAATATATTTCCTATTATATTTTTCTCTTGTACAATTAATTTTATAACAACTAGATTAAATCCTATGGATCTTTATTTCTCATTTTATTATTATGAATCTAACAAAATTTACCTAACCTTAAGATTTTTGAGTTACATTTTTATTTGGTTACATTATTTTTTAAAATTGATCTACCCCTTTTTTCTTTGTCCTTTCTTTATTCAAGCTATTATTAATAACAATAGCTTTATATCATTGAGGTTGAAAATACTTATCTTTTAAAAAAAAATCAATGTTGGAAAAAATGAATCTCAAGAGTATGTAAATTGGCATTATAGGAATTTTTAAATTTCTGAATTATTTCATTTCAGCATTTTTAATGGAGAAAAGAGACTCTTATATTACCAATATTAAAATTAAAATTTTTAGTAACATATTTTGCTATTTATTTGTAGGATTACAAAAGTAGATGTTTATAATCATATAATTCATTTTTATTTTTCTAGAAAATCCACATAAATTGGTCCTTTACAAAATTTTGATTTATTTCGACTTAATATTTTTAGCTTTTAGTTTAACACAAATAAAGTGAGAGGATGCCAATAAAGATTTTTAATGTAACATTCACTAGCTAAAATTTATACAATCACTTTCGTAAACCCATTTGATAAAATTTTAAAAAACATTGTAGTCAATGTATTATTTGAAAATATTTGAATCTTTATAAGAACACTATATTTTTTTATTAATTTTCTCGTAATCTTAGTGCTTCATGTTGACTTTTATTTCATATCCTTATCTATATAAGATCTTATGACTACTAACATGTCTTATTTCTATGTGCACATCTTCTAATACCTATCTAAATAATCATGCTAATCCTTATACTAGTCCTAATTTATTTTATCTATCATGATCCACTTTGTCTATCAAATCCAATTTAGGTTTGTCATTTTGATATCATCCTCATGAGTGTAGAGTTGACTTAGTCAAATTCAAAATCACAAATCCTAATTTTGGTAGACTATCCCCCTTTGTTATTTCAACCTAATGTCAAATTTATACACATTTATTTGATTATATGTCATGTGTTTATATAAAAAGATTATCATTTGCATTTATTTTAACATCATAGAATCAAGAGATCTATTATTCATTCTAGAGAATTTAGTGTTGGGATTAGCCAAGATCAACAAGCAAGAATACAACCAAAAGCTATTTGTGCACACAATAAGCCAAATAATATTGTCTAAAGATGAATAAGATATACATAATATCCTTTTAAATAGGCAATATAGAGGAGGTAGGAAGGGTGAATACAACTATTGACTAACCCCTCAAAGGTGCAACACTTGTCTATGTCAAGTGACACATGTTTGAGAAAGTGGCAAGTTTGCACGTGATAGGAGTCTCACAAAGATGAGTACACATGTCTTCACCAAATGAGGTGAGACAAAGTATAATTTATAGCTAAGTAAACTTAATCTAATTGTGAATAGGACTTACCTAGACAAGTTAAAAGCTATTTAGATAGATAAAGAACATATTCACACTGACACCCCCCTTAAGTGCAACTTTGAGAGAAGCGTAACAATGATGGGTCCTAGCTACTTGGCCATGTTAGATGATGAGGGTAGACTCCATCCAAACCATATACAACAAAAATTTATAGATTTCAAATAGACAATAACAAAATCTCAAGAAAGATTAGTTAAGAAAAAGTGTTTCATAATTTCTTCATTAAACTTGACTATAAAAGGCTACAAATTTGAAATACAATTACTAGGGTCATATGTACTCTCATTAAAACAATATGGGCTGTATTATAATAGAAATATCTAACTTACAAATCTTGAGAAATATGGAGTGCCTCCAATTTGGGAAGAGAATGATGGTGTACCTTCAACTTGACCTGTGTAAAATGGAGTGCCTCAAACTTTGATATTCAATTTCTTCATTAAACGAAGGTTTTGCATTCATTCCCATTGTTCTGCCAATTCCATCTCTCTCTTAGATTGATTAGATGATTCATGTTCCTCTTCAATTCGTAATGGTGGCATGTCTTCTTCTATGGTTGATAATTTCCTACTTTCACGAAGTCGCCTCATTCTTTCTCTTTTCCTCTCATTCTTAGCTTCATGCTCTTCTGGTGTTAGAGATTCTTTTCTTGTTTCCTCGGCATGATGATGATTTCTATATATGCATCATGAATAAGACATGGATAAATTAGTCCATCTTGGTACAATAGAGTAAAGTAATCTCATATACAAATCTTAAAATATAATCATATAATTAAAGAATAAATAATTCTAAATCTAAAAATTTAAAGTTTCCTAGGGTGGTAGGCACAATATCTAGGTTAATTTCACATTTTCTTAACATATCTTCTCAAACACTCTTTCTTAACCTTCCATGGATACACCTACTTAAGAAAAGATACAATAAGTCACTAGCACTAAGGAGAGTTATCACAAGCACATTGTGATGGACCAACCATTCCAAATGGAGACTCATAAAGTAAAACTAGACCTACCATCATGTTAGGACAGCCCAAATTCTTATATTGTAGGTGGTAAATTAGTTAGAGTAGCTCATGAAGACAAGTATGAAATCATCTGAAATCAGAAATCTATTGTCAATCAAGGACACGGGAGGAATGATCACAAAGCTAATGAAGAAAAAACCAATCGATTTCATGACAAGGAACACAATGATGATGTTAGAAGCATATTTAATAATTAGTATGATGATTTTTATGACAAACAAGCTAAGTATATTACCGTTATAAGGACTGAAAGTGTTGAATTATCAAAATCAATGAATACAAATCAACATATTATCGTTATAAGGACTGAAAGTGTGGGTGAAATTATCAAGAAAGGAGTAATCTTAAGGCTAATTATGATGACATAGTTGATTCTGATATTTTGACTGAGTTTTATGATGGTAAAAAGACAAATATAGTGTTTATTGCAGCCTAACTAGTCTGATTTCTTGGAGAAATCTAGAGATGGCAGTCCAAAAAATTAGAGGGTACTTAAACAACAAATAAATTATCTACTATAGGTCTAATAAATGAAACTCAAAATAATTTTTTAGAGGTAAATGGCCAAGAAGATGATAGTGACAACTCTTTACTAAATGAGGACCAATTATATTAGATTTGCAACATCAATTGATAGCACTAAATTTTATGTTGATACAACTGGTTACACTAGAGAGAATGATGATAATACTTTGTTATAGGGAGGTATCCATGACATAGTTCAAATTGAGAGAGTACAAAAGAGTATTGAATGTCATGATGTTGTTTCTCAAGGTCATGGTTCACTTCCACATTGACAAGAAGAAGAATCAGGGATGTGTACTTACAATTTTGACAATGTTTAAAATTCTTTAGGCTTAACTAATCAAGATACAATAAATTCATGTATATTATATTTTAATGATTTTGATTCTATTAATGCACATAACGATGACTTTTTTTTAACTTAGATAGTTCCACTTTTAGTGATTGTGAGTGTTCTTATGAGAGTTTTATGGATGAACAATAGTGGGATGCTTTGTTAATGGATGTATTTTATTGTGATTTTGTTAATGGTGTCTTTGGTGATTCATAAATCATAGTTAACCCTAAAATGTACAATAAGAGGCTAGTGACAACTTGATGAAACTGTGACAGTCTAAGCTTTGATCATGACAATGACTTAGGGTAGCTTATACTAACCATGAAAACCATGAACTTGTTGTCCACTTTGATGGATTTAACATGCAATATCCATAGACCTCAAGACCCCATACTTTAGAATCGCTTAAAGAGAAGTGATATGTAAAAGTTGCATGATCACCGTAAGAACCTCATTTACAATAGTCTACCCTTGTTTATATATCCAAAAGATCTTCATGTTGTCTTCACTACCCACACCTTGGTTGTATGTTTTAACAATGTTTAAAATGGCGGGGAGGCTTATGTTGTATCCTTCACATGTCCAAATGATCCGTCCTACTGTACCTAAAGGTTAGTCATAAACAACAAGAATAACATCATGACTTCAATTGCTAATAGTGGCTGCCAAATACTCCATTTAGGATCCTTATGAAAGGTAGCATCCATACTAAACCTATTTGACAAGCTAGGATCTCAAAACCCAATCCTATTTACTGCAATTTCTCTTGGAGTACATACAGATCACAAAAGGACTAAATGCATTATAATGCATGGAGGCTTCATGATTGTCCTAGTGAACCTCATCAATGCCTTGACTATACTGAGATAGTAGGTGACATTATGACACATTTGGATCACAACTTGAGGTTCTATAATAGTCCCATATTCAAGATGAATGTGCAATGACATGTAGGGTTATCTTTTAGTTGACAACAATCTTCCCTATTGATATGAATATCCTTTCAAGACCACTTAGATCTATGTTTATATAGTATCATGGATATCTTTTTACATGGATTTGAGATTGATTGACTTATCATTTAGTCTTTATTCCCACTTTGTGTACTAGTTCCTATCCTATCCATGGGTGAGAGGTCATAGCTATTCCTAGGGTTGCATGATACCTATTGCGGTATAATTTAGTCTTTAGTCTAATATGAAAGTTCTTCCAAGTGAGTATTCTCAAGTGACAATCCTTAGCTTGATTTGAGCATGATGATAATTCATTGACTAACATGATTTCCCTTAGTATCCTTCTAATTGTTTAGGTTAGTATTTAAATTAGGATAATAGCAACATGTGATAATTTTCACTTTCTCATGATAATTTAACTTGTCAAAATAATAATCCTCTCACTTCCCTCATGATTGTCCTATAACATGAGATTTCATGCTTTAACATAATCATAAAGTGAAGTAAATAAATACATTTAAAGAGCATATGTTAGATTTCAAGATTTGAGTTGCCCAATCCTTAAAAATTTAGCTTCAAAATCCTAAAAAAATTCATCTTTTTGGAAAGTTCCTTCGTATTCAATGTTGAATTCTATATCACTCTAATAGGATTAGTGAAAATTAAGTAAAAAACAAACATATATCATCAAATTAAATCTATATACATTAGAATTAACATTGAAACAATATGAAACATGAAACTATTAGTTTAAACAATCAAATTCTATCTAAAAACATGCAATTTAGTTCTTCTACATTGAAAAACCAAAAAAAGGAAGTGGATTAAGCAAAAAATGATTGTCAAAATGTCAACTGGTTAAAAAAGAATTTTGCTGTTTGATTGTGCATGAAAAGCAGGGAATAATAGAGCATGTGGGACTGAAACACAAATCCCACATGCTTTTTGTCTATTTTTTGGTTCACAAAAATGTGCTTGCATTATAACACGAGTGGGTTTTCTCAAGCATGGAAATTTTAAGTGCTTTAATGCATCAAAAGTCTTAAGTGTTGTCATGCATCAAAAGTCTTAAGTGTTGTCATGCATGGAAAGTGGGGAGGGAGGTAAAAAGGGGAGAGATAGAGAGAGAGATAGGAGATGAGGTAAAGAGGGGAGGGAGAGAGATAAAGATAGAGAGACTACTTTTGACATACAACCCTAAACCCTAAATAATGCCCCTAAACCCTAAACTCAAGCAACCCTAAATAATGCCCCTAAACCCAAGCAACCCTAAACCTCTATCTCTCTATCTCTATCATCCCTCTACCTCTCAATCTCTCTCCCTATGTCTCTGGCCATGTCCCCCACTCTCTATCTCCCTATCGCTCCCCTTGATCTCCTCTATATCTCTCTATCGGTCCTCTCTGTAAACCCTAAACCCTATACCTCCAAACCTTAACCCCTAACCCCTAAACCCTAACCTCTAACCCCTAAACCCTGAACCCTAAACTTGAGCAACCATAAACCCCTAAACCCTAAACAATTCCCCTAAACACTAACCCCTAACCCCTAAAACCTAAACCCTAAAATTGAGAAACCGTAAACTCAGAAACCCTAAATAATACCCTTGAACCCTGACCCCTAACCCCTAAACTATAAATAATTCCCCTAAAACCTAACCTCTAACCCCTAAACCCTATAGCCTAAACATCTATCTCCTTGTATCTCCCTAATCTCCCTATCTCTATCATCCCTCTACCTCTCAATATCTCTCCCTATGTCTCTAGTCATGTCCCTCACTCTCTATCTCTCCCCTTCATCTCCTTTGTATCTCCCTATTGGTCCTATCTCTCTAAACCCTAAACAATAAGCCCTAAACCTCTAAACCTTAACCCATAACCCCTAAACCATAAACCCTAAATAATGTCCCTAGACCCTTAAATCCCTAAACCACAAACCCCTAAACCCTAAACCCAAGCAAACCTAAACCTTTATCTCCCTACCTCTCCCCTATCTCTCTATCTCTATCATCCCTCTACATCTCAATCTATCTCCTTATGTTGCTAGATATTTCGCTCATTCTCTATCTCCCTATCTCTCCCAATCTCTATCGATCTCCTCTCTCTATCTCTCTCTAAACCCTAAATCCTAAACCTGAGTAACCCTAAACCCCTAAAACCTAAAACCTAAACCCAAAACCCTAAACTCATTAACTCTAAAAAATGCCCCTAACCCCTAAATTTGAGCAGCCCTAAACCTCTCTCTCTCTCTCTCTCCTTATCTCTCCCCTCCATTTCCACCTTCTCTCCCTGTTCCTCCCTCTCCCCCTCCCTTATCGACAAAGCAAATGGAAACATGAAAACTAGGACATGCAAAGACGGATGAGGATATAAATTGGGAGGATGAAATGGAAAAAAGATAAAACAAAAGTCCATTGGATGGGAGGAATGATGAGAGGAGAGGTGTACAATAGTAAAATAGGGAAAAATTGGTG